>VYXH01011868.1:967999-1048523 GCA_013397275.1 Burhinus bistriatus | reverse complement strand
AAAAAAAAAAAAAAGAGCCAGAATCAGCCAGCCTAAACTCCACTTCCCTAAGCCTAGCATCTTCTATTACCTGCGAGTGCCCAGGGCCAACCAACAGAAACCTGTACTCACTGGAATGCAGGACAAACAAATACTTGTCCCTTTGCATATACCCATGATTTATAAACGAATTCAAGTTTTAGTCACTCAGGCCTTACAAGCTTGGAAGATGTCTCAGATCATTTGCTGAAATATGGGAAGGTGAAGTTGGCTTGTTTTTACTGCGTGGTGTAATCCTTTTGTTTAGAGTTAGCTGCATTGTTTAGCTTTGGAAAAATTATCAATAGTGAAAAAAACCTGCTTTATACAAGGCAATAACAAAATGCATTATGAAACCTTGGCACCCAAATTAATGTGACTGCCAATGTCAAACCAAAAACTTTGCTAGCAAAACAATTTGTCCAGTACTAAAGAGATACCATCATGGCAGATTGAGTGAACATTCATACAGGGATACCATCTGTTCGTAATGGCTTTTGAAGAATAGCAGATGAAAATGCACTGAAGACATGAAAGTGCAAGACTGAACATCAATGGAAACAGGAGACAGTGCATATAAAGCAATGGTGGAATAGGCCAGCTAATATAGGCAGTAGAACTGAAGACACCGGTGCAGAGGAGAATGTGTGAGTGTACTCATGAAAAATAAAATAGTCTTGGGACAGTGAGGGAGAACTACCATGAATGATTATGACTGCTAGTTACTGGGTAGCAGTTGTCCTTGACTGAGAAAGGTTGTTGTTAGAATGCTAGAATATGGAAGGAGCATCCTCTCTTCCACACTAGACAGATGGTCCCATACCACATGAGTCTGTCACGATCTTAGATACCTGGCCAAATTTCTTTGATCGTTTTCTGCAAAACTCACGCTTCTTGCTCTGGTGGTTCCTGTTTCAATCCTGGGAGTGTCAGCCAAATTTGCAGTCACACAAAATGAATCATTGTTCACTTTAAGACCTGTAGCCTCTGGTGCTTAAGATCATGCTAATCAAAGGAATGATATATGAATATAGAATTCTCTATATTCTATAGAATTCTCTGTTCTCTATGAATATTGAATAATATTCTATATTCCCTGGTGGGAATGTGTTACAGGTCGATTTTTATGCCTTAACACAGACATAAGCCAATACTCAATTTTGAAGCTCTCTTTTGTGGGAATAAATTCCAAAGTTTAGAGTTAAGTAATTTGTATGCTGCAAGGATGGAGTCCTATGAAAGGGAGGGTCCTGGGACCAGCTTGGAGGAAGTGCTAAGGAGAAGATATACCTGAACTCCTTTCCTTTCTGGAATGCAGGTGCGTAGGTCAAGCAGGAACCTCTTGTCTGCTGAAGATCCAGGTATTGGAGTCCTGTCCTGAAGATATACTGCTCTTTGAGCAAGACTCACTACTTCTGGATGGTGACAGGTCATCATAATGGCAGGTTTGTGCCCAGCAGTTCTGCTCTGAGGGAGTCTGAGTGCGCCTCCTTCTGCCCACGTGCAGCTAGCTGTGCTTTATAGATAAAGTAGTTACGGATACATTTGAGGGGCAGGCGGGGATGAAAATCCTGCCGGTGATTGTAGAGGTAGGTGCTTTGAGGACTCATACAGGAGTGGGGTTTTGAAAGATTTAGTTGCAGTTTTACCTCACCTGATATTCCAGTAGCGTCTAGGCAAATGTTGATAGCCTGGTTATTCAGCTGAGTAGGGGTTAGGCAGTTACTTAAGAAGGAGCTCTTCTGTCAGGAGTGGGAAGTAGGGCATCTAAGGCAGTATTCAGCAGGTATTTAGCATGGCTTGAGGTGTTCCAGGGCCTTCGACCAGGCCTCCAGATACCTCTCCAGAAAGGAGTGGATCTCCTGCAAGTTAGCAGTATCTGCTAACCCTGCTAGGGTGTCTCAGCCTCAGGCATGAGAAGCTTTGGTTTAGACAGCTGAATCTTGTGCCAAAAATCCAGCTACATTTCATCTATGTACCTTGTGGATCTGACCTGAGTTTTTAGAAGTCTAGAATAGCCCTGAAAGACCCCTGCGTATTTTGTAATCTGTTAAACAGAATACATAGGTAGATGTTACCATATGTCACACTCTTAGGCTGGAAAAGACCTCAAAAGCAAAAAATTTCTTTACTTTTTCCTTTTTTCTTGTTAGACGTATAGGGTTGGATTCTGATCTCACATCAATTGTAAGTGTATTAGTGTATTTACTTCAGTTTTGTGTATCTGAATATCAAATCTGTATGTCTCATACTTTCAGTTTATTTCGATCCTTTACTTAATAAAGTAATTTGGATGTATTTTTCCTAGCAAAAGAAACAATTGAGGGTTTTTATGATTCAAAACTATTAATAGTTTATGAAGAATATAAATAACTTATCATCTAGCCTACTTTTCATATCAGTCTTTTTTTGTTGTCATTTTTTTAAGTGGTTGCTTATTTGTGACCTAATATTTCTGTAAATCGGGTCAATAGCTTCAGCTAAGGAACCGAAATTAGCTTATTTTAGTTGCAAAGCCTGTGAGAAATAAAAGTTGTGTAAAAAGTAACATTAAACGAGTTTTGTTTATATCTTATTTTTTGGTTGTGGAAGGAAATGCACACAATTAAACCAGGCTTTCTATCACTCATTTTAGTCATGTGTAGAAATGCCCTTTGTTTTTGAGAGAGGATTTGGGATAAATGTTGCTGAAATTCTTCTATAGAAAGATATGAGCACACAGCAATGAATCTTTCTGCTCTTCACACTGGTGCATTTTGTGGTGTGCAACTGTCAATACAAAGGTATACATTCCTGATGCTGGGTGATATGTATTATGCGTCTTTGATCCAGGACAGTGATTCTCAGATGTGGCCACCAGGAACTTTATGGTATGTACTCATTAAATTCACCTAATATGATAATATTGCAGATATCAAATCTGTGGCCACTTATGTGGTGTTGCAACTTTTTGAGAACCACGTTACTAGACTCCATTAATCCGGGATGAGTCTGATGCAGGATTTATTTAGTTTGACACTCTGAAGATAAATTTCTATCCTCTGTTGTGAACTGCCAATGGTGATACAAAATGTCAGCATATATCATAGATGTATGTGATATAAATGCACTTTGTAACAGTTGAGATACTTTCAAATGCAAGATAGGTTAGGACCCTCACATTGCTTATTGTTCTTGTAAAAAGCGGTTGCTAGATCAAACCAGGTAGGCTGTTTTTCCCAGTTCGGGATATTTTCTTCACAGAAATTTCCTGTGATTTCTAGAGATTCCAGAAAATCCTTAGAGTTTTTTAGAATAATCTCCTAGAGATGATATTTCTAACTTAATGACTTTGTGATGTTCTTGACCCATCCAGTTCTTCTAATATGTGCTTTGTCCTTGACTATTTTCTTTTACTTAGGTGTATGTTTCAATATTGTTTATACAGTGGTCCTTCACTGCAGAACTTAAACCAAAAGAAAACTGAGAAAAAATAGTAATCTCCTCAGATTTCTGTCAAGTAAGCATAATGCACTGTAATTAAAATTAAAGTATTTGTTGCCACTTGCAACTGTTTTACTCTGCAATAAACACTGAAGACAGGATACCGCTTTTTTAAGCATTTTTGCCATTTAGGTTTCTTTTTTGGCACAGCTGTGAATCACTGAACTAATTTAGAAGAGTTTAAGTAAAGTTTGTTGTGGCTTTTTTTTTTTTCTCTAAAAGAATATCTTGTATCATTCAAAAAACTTCCATCAACAACACTTCATGCTTCATTTAAATGTTCTTATTTTGCTATTCCTGGTGTAATCTGGTGGTGTTTTATTCTTTGGAGACGAAAAGATATCAAGGACTCAGCTGCCATTTGCCTGATGCTTCTGCAGGTGACATATTACATTGTCAACACTTGCTTTACTACACTGGCAGTAATTTAATTGGCACCATGCCTATCCTGATGTTTTTCACTTACAGGATGGTTAGATAAATCAAAGCTGTTAGATGCTGATTCAAAACCCTTTTTTAATAGCAAATGAGCTTTGCTTTCTGCACCAAGACAAGATGCCAAGGAGTCGTGTTTGCTATTTATTCTTCAGTATCTCAGGATTCAGAGGCAGTCACTATTGAAAACATTCTTGCTTATGCTGAAAAAATACTACCATTAGATACTGTGGTGGTTCCTGTCATTTTTGAAGGAGTGCCCACATATTTCACAAAGCGTGTTGCAATCTGAATCTCTGGGGTTTTTTTTGCTTATCAATATAGAGACACACTTTTATCAAATCCTGTTGAGATATTATCTTGGACTTGTATGATGCTATCCTGATCTTAGCTATGATTTGAGTTATGTGTGTGCAATTCTGCTATTATAGATTCTGTACTTTTTTTTCCTGCTTAAAGTTTTCAGCCATCATTAATGCAGTGAGTGTATCAGTCACCAGTGTGAGAGCAGAACTTCTCAAGTTATCTGGATGTAATTTTGAGTTAAAGATTGTCTGGGATTTTAAGAGTCTTGAGGAGCGAGAAACTTCTTTTCAGTTACAGAGGGAGTATGATGGCTGTTGGCACTGTGGAATTGGATCTGGAGTTGCCCAGAGAATGCTTTTTGTCCAAGTGAAAATACTTTCTTTATAGGAGAACATTTGGCATTTGATTTTTTTTCAGCTGTTCAAGTTTATTATTTAATAAATAAATAAATAAAAGGATTAAAAGAGAGACAACTGAAAAATGTAAGTTGAGAAATTTGATACCAATCTTCATACTTTTTATATCCTGAAAGATATTTTTAAGGTGTTCAGTGAAGACACAGGAATTAAAAATAAAGAAACTGGCTTACATTTAAATTAACTTTCATCAAAAATGATATTTACAAGAACTTTTGATGAGATTTAATCAGTTGTGGGGTTACTTCCATTTGCAGATGAATTTTTTTAAAAAAAAACAAGGTAAAACCAGAATCCAGTGATGAGTAGCTTATTATGAATGTAGGGAAAAAAATTTCCTTAAGTTCTTCAGAGCAGTAAACCCCAACATGATTAGAAGTTCTTTGCGTGTGTTCCTTTCTTTTTCTCATTATGTTAGTACATGACACACTGGTAGAATTAAGTTCTTATTACAGATGACTAGAAGAAGTAAAATTGCTTCTGTTTCTTATCTCAGAATTGCTTTATAATACAGATACTACCTCATTGTGTCCATTGCAGCCACACTAAAATGATTCATGAAATTATAGGAGAGCAAACATCTTGTTGCAGCTGTCTTGTGGATGTAAAGGAAAATACAAGCCTAAGCTTTATCATTATGATATTTCTCTTTCTTATTCACATTTTGTTATTAAATCAAAATTGGAATGTATAAAACAGCAATGCATTTTCCCTAAATTTATAAGGGGAAAGTATCTTTCTAGAATTCAAGCTTCGTTATTATATAGGGAGAGTCAGTTCTTCTCTCTTTCTGTTTGTTCTTCAGGCTATCTGTATAACCAAAGCTTTCAGGGTTAAGACAAATAATCCTAGCATTTTTGCTTTAGAAAGAGACTTTTAGTATGTGAGTTCCATGTAAAGAAATGTTCGTGAACTCATATCTCAAGGCATACAATGATTATCTACCGATAGTTTTTCTAACTGTAGCTATTACTGACCTGTAAATCAAGAATTGGGTGCTGAGAGATTATGAACGTCAGTTGCATTGAAGAAATATTCTCGTAGTGTCTGCTCTGTAGAATTGTATTACTAAGGTGAAAACAAATACACAAAAGTTCAAAATTGCAGGTAGATCAAGTCACTTTTTAAGTATACATATCCTACAGCTATCTACAAGATCCATTTGGTAGTGCATTGTCTTAAGTCAATATATCTTTATTTTCAGAATTTTTCAAATGCTTCAGATTGCCTAAATTACAGTGTGCGCTTCTTTGTATTATGATATTTACATGCATATAAGTTGTCTCTGTAAGTTTGTATTATTTCTCTTATAAAACTTTCCAAACGAGCATTTTAGTCTGAAACATCGCCAAGGTCTGGCTAGGTAAGGATTGGCTGTGGGAGGTGTTTTCTGTCAGAAGGCTAGCTTCACTCATTTGCACAATCAGATAATGAGATGGTTCCCTATTAGTGGTTTCTGCAGTATTTTAAATTATTCATACTCTTTATATGACAGAAATGATATTAATAAATCATGCAGTAATAAATAAATAGTTGGTAAATGCAAGAATAGTGAAGTGGTGAGTGTATACTGCATGACTGACTCAGTTTAAACAGTACAAATCTTTGTCAATGGAGAAACTTTGTTGTTCTTTTTCTTAACACTCAAACATAGTGAGACTGGCCAAAGGAATTAGAAGTGATTGAAATTACAGCGTAAAACAGTAAATGAGCAATGAAAGTTGCAAAGCCTCCCAAAGGGTTGCCCAGATGTTTTGATCAATTGGTCAGGTTTTTTTGCAAGAAGTTTGAAATGTGTGAGAGCTCTTCAGAGTGATCCAACGGAATAACACCAAGAGTTCAGCAAAGCAGAATTTCATGGGGGCTGGATCAAACCTCTGAGCCAATTAAGAAAAAGAAAAGAAATAACAAACTTGTGTGTCTCTTCAGCAAAGTCATAAGGCACATCCACTAGCAGAAGAGGCTGTGTAACTTCTAGAAGGTGAGAGTCATAGAATCATAGAGTATCTCAAGTTGGAAGGGACCCATAAGGATCATTGAGTCCAACTCCCTGCTTCTCACAGGACTACCTAAAACTAAACCATGTGACTAAGACCATCGTCCAGATGCTCCTTGAACTCTGTCAGCCTTAGTGCCATGACCACTTCCCTGGGGATCCTGTTCCAGTGACCAGCCACTCTCTCAGTGAAGAACCTGTTCCTTATGTCCAACCTGAATTTCTCCAGACACAGCTTCATTCCATTAGAATGTCAAACTAAATCTGAAAAAAATAGCATGAAGTTGTCAATGATCCAAGGGTTTAATATTTAGTCATTTCTTTGCTGCATAATTTTTATGATATTTTACCATTCACCAGAAGACATTTTACCTAAAACTTAAGTGTGATCACTGGCAAAAACTACAGGTTTTTATACTGATGCACTTTGTGGAGGGAGGGAGGGATTTTGGATTTAAACAAAAGCACAGAACTACTCATGTGCAAGAACAGCATTAATTGGGGGAGGGGGGGGGCGGGAAGGGAGACACAGGACACCAAGGAAAAAGAAAAGACTCAAAGCATGTAATTACATGAGTGGTCTGCAGTTTTGCAGCCTGTCTTTTGGTAACCTGTAAGTACTACAGGCCTCACAGAGTCGCTGCATGATGAACACAGCGGAGCTTTCAGAATTGGTGAGGCAGGTTGCACATCTGTAGCCCTGTGGTTGAAAATTTGGATCGCTTCTTGCATAGAACTATCTTCAGTTAAATGCATAAATTATTTTCTAATTTGGGCAGAGAAGTGCAAGTCTAATTAATGGCAGAGTGGTAAAGTACAACCTCTGTCCTCATTTGCAATACCTTGTTCTGTTCTAGACAACTTTCCACAAAATTCACTCCAGGCAACTTTTTTTTTTTTTCCATGATGACTGTTCTCTAGCTTAAAGAACATAAACAACAATGTCTTGTTTATCAGTGAAAAACATTTGAATGAATTTAGGCTTATAAATAACTTTCTTATGAACTTTACCTGCCATTGGAGCTACACGTAAAGGCACATGCATGAATTTTAATGAACTTAGACTGATGGAAAGTTTGCAGAAGCCCAGAGTGACACAGATCTCTTGATCAGGACAGGAAAATAATGAATGTATTCTAATGCTCTTCATTCTAATCTTGTTTGCTAAATATGAAAATAAGACAGTAACACACAATTGCAATTATTCCTTCATAGCAGCCCTTCTTAGCAAACACATTTTATAAGTTGCCCATCAGAGGTTAATGTCAAGTTATGTTATCCAAACACATTTTTTCAATGCAGAACTGAAAGACAGTGCAGGAAAGGAAATGTCAGACATTAAATAGTCTGAGAAGGTATCTCAAGTTTTATTTGAAGTATGCTCAAATAATGAGGAGAAATAAATGAAATGTTATTCACAGAAATTACTTGGATCTTCTATGTTTTGAAAAGTATACGAGGAAGCAGTTTTATCAATGCTGATGGATAATAATGCCTTTGAAAATGAGAGATATCAAACAACCATATATTTTTGTTCTTTCAAAATATATTTGTGAAGGAAAAAGAAATTGTGAACCTAAATCTGTATCTGAAATATCAATAAGAAAAGCAAGCAAGTCAGCTTTACAACAGTTGCTACACTGAGTTGTTAAAATGAGAAAAGAAATGTGACCTTGGGTCTGTGAAAGACATTTTAACAATGAGCATCCCTTGGTAGTTCCACCTTTTAGTGCCTTTGTGCATCCCAAATGATAGAAATTAGTATTAAGCAAAGACCGTGCTAAGTGCAGATATTCCCGCAACTTGTTAGTGTACTTTTTCCACTAGATATTTTCTACTGAAACTTAGGCATTTTTTTCAGATGTACAAGAAGAGCTATTTAATACCAAATAGCAGCACAACACGTCGTGAGGAAAGGGGAATAACACTGTAGTTTCTACAGGATAATGTACACCAGAGAAGGAGCATTAAATAACTAGAATACAATTTCCTATTGGAATTTGACTGGGACACCTAATTTCTCTGGCTTCCAGCTGAGAAATTCTTACTGAATTACACGTCTGGAGAAATAACTTCTTAAAATGACTTGCAAAGCAGCATGAACAAGATGGATGCAAATGGTTACAAACTGGAAAAGATTGTTTGCTTTGCCTAAGACTCTAATCCCCGCAAACTCAAAAGTCAAAGACTTAAACCAATTATTGAACCACACACACTTCTAATTAAATGGTTCTTGTCATAACATATGACTGACAGAAGGCGCGGAAGGAACATAGAAAATATTTACAGAATCCCTGCTCAATGCATCTTACTACTGTAGAGGGGAGATGTCTTTGCAGAGCTACCAAAGAAAGTCTGCCTAATCTAGACAGCTGCTTACATTTGTAGATGACTGAAAACAAACCAAACCAAACAAAAACAACAAAGCAACCCTCCCCCAACCAACCCACCACACCTTGGAGAAATGTGTCATTGCTGACTACAAAGTTTACCAAGTACAGGTTATGTTCTGTGTACATAAATCTACCAAACAAGTGCTCAGAGCCATCTCAAGGGTATAGCCTGTTCAATTAACATCCTCAAATATTTGTGGCTTCTAACACTTATTGCAGGATTGTCACACAAGAATGCAGTGTACGTGTATTACAGCCACTAGAGGTATCGAACCACCTATGGACTGGGCACATCTATCTAGAGCGCTAGAGATAGATTCAGTTGGGTTTAGCAAGGCTGTTTGGATTAAAGAAAGTCTGTGAACCGCTTGCATTGCTGCTGGCGTTCCCCACTATTCAAAGACTTCTGCGAAGTCATTTGTTTGGTTTTGCTCTGCTTTTGTGCACTTCTGTGGAATTATATTTTTCCAAGAAGGCAGTGCTCTGGAAATGCTTTACAAATTCTGGAGGAGTTGCTACATGTTTTAGTAGAAATGTTACGCTTTTTCTTTTTAATTCCCTTTTGTTTTTGTGGTTTTTTTTTTCTTTTTTGTAAAGAAAATTAAACACAGTTTCTGCATCAGTAAATTATTAAATCCTTTGCATTTTGATCAACCTATAGAAATTGCATGGCACCCTGATAACAAAAGATGTGGTCGATAAGAGATTAAAAGATTGGGCACCTTTTACAAGTATCCATAAAGCTGTTGCATGTAAAAGTTGAGGTTTGTCAACAAACAGCAAGTGCAATAAGTGCAACCGTTGCCATTCAGATGTGTTTAAGTAGCATTCCCAGAACAAATTTGTTTCTAAGGGTGTTTAATCATCAGCTTCCCTGTATTTATGACATTTTTGTACCTTTTACTTACAACATTTGCATTTTTACAAATAGCCATGCAACTATATATTTACTGACTTTATTCACACTGATTCTGCTTCTATCAAAGCAGTAAATTTTCCACTGGAAAAATTTATTTCTTGGTGATAATAATGAAATAGAGGAAAGACTATAGCATTGACAAAAGCTGTAAAATATATAAATAAAACTAGAATTTCTTCTCCCATCATCTGTCTGGGGATAGCAAATAACAAAAGAGTTAGGAGGAATAACTTTTTACTTCAGATTGAACAGCAAACCAGAGAGAATTTAGATACTCTGAAAGAATTGAGTGTGCTTATCTTCAGAAAATCTCAGCTAATTTTTCAATTTAAGTAATTCCCTTCTGCCTTCTCTACCTAAGATGCCCTCGGTTTTCAGTTATTCTGTCAAGGCATTCTTATATGATCACCACTTCTCTGGGAGCTTTTTTTTCCTAGTAAGTGAAATGATTCAGGTTTATCTACAGAACACGTGAGTAATAGATAAATGTGCAGAATTGCAGGTTCAATTTAAAAACAGTATCTCCATAGCTAGCCAAAAGTTCTTTGATTGGGTTTAGAATAATGCCACAAATGCTGTATGGTGTTTTTTTCATGAAGGTACTTTAATTGACTGATTTTTTCCTTTGAGTGAATATTTCCTTTAAAATATACTTCTTTTAAGCGTGGAAAAAACTGCACCCACAACTTTAGAGAAGGAACTGTTTTGTATTTTATTTGTGGTATTCAGTGATATGCAGATGTGTTAACAATTCCACTTCTGGAAGTCCTGGGAGATGTTCACACTTGGAAATGTACTTAATTTCCCACTTCCTTTTGCTTAACAGCAAAACAGCTGAAATGTTAAGCAGGAATGACATAAAATGAAACCTAAAGGAACTGCAACCCTTGCATCACTTACTTCTGCAGTATTTATAAAATAATTTACCAGACTTAAGTTTCCAATTCCAGCTCCGTGGAGAAAACAAGGTTTATCATACGAAAACAGATGGTTTCCTGGAATTAGTGTCTTTTCCTCTATTCAAAAGCCCACAGTAATAGGATATCAGCAATCCCTAGTGAGGTGAGTCTGTGACCATGAAGTTCATACACGGGAAATTCACAGGCTTTGCTCATCTTTACTTAATAAAGAAGAGATTTCATCTCTACACTAGAAAAATAAGTAAAGAATTGTTGGGCAATGAAGAAATTGTTTCAGGCCTCTGTTTTTTTGTTTGAAGATGGAAGGTAGTAATTCAGTTTAAAAATAAGATCCTGTTTTGAATTATAATTTTTAGAGGATGTTCATCTGAAGTTGAGCTGCTTGGGTGAAACAAACTATACAATGTTGAATGAGTTTCCCACCTGTAAATTTAATCATTGATCTTTTATGGTACTTTTTATTATGACAAATTTTGTGATGCTGATATATCTCCAATGATTATTTATACACATCACAGAAGTGTATAACAGAAGATAACACATTACAAAGTGCAGGGTGTGATTGTAATAATGAGTCTTACTTACACTTGTGGAATTGGAAAGATGCTAATGGACTTTTAACATAAAATCTAGTGCATTATCTGATTGAAATCCTGATTCAGCTGCTTTTCCAGTAGTTATTCCATTTCTTCATTCAGCATGCTTTTGTAACTAAACTTTCTCTAAAAAATGTAGAATAACTGGGGAATGAAGACAACCATCAAAATCAATGAAGTAAGTATATATATTTGAACTGTCATTTAGCTATGATTCTTTCTCCCAGGTGAATGTATGACAGGGAGAATAGTCATGGGATTCACCACGCCTGACTTCAGATAAATTTAGCTATAATTGCAGCTATATCTGAGATAGTTCTCTGGACTTCCTTTATTTTCAGTGGAGGCACATTTTGACTTCCAATTCATTTGGCCTGTTGCACTTCAGAATTCTTTGAATCATACTTACAAGTTCCTGTCATTTTGTTAACCATAAAGATGTCTATGCTGCTGGCTCAGGAGGTTTTTGCAAACATTGAGTAGAGTATAGGGTTTGCAGTTCTTGTTCTGAGTTTTTGGTGAGGGATTGAATTTAATGGGAGACACCAAAAAAAAAAAAAAAAAAAAAAAGAAAAAACAACTCAGAAATTTCTTCAGAATTTCCTAGATCTTCTGCCTTGGATACCGTTCTATTATTCGAAAACATTGCATTTCTCATAATTTCTTTGTAGTACTTACAGAAGTCAAGGTAGTATGTATGCCAGTTATTTTTCTTCCTTCTACTTCCACTTTTATTTTCGTGCTATTTATTTCCAAGATTTCATTAAGAGGAGTAGGAATGCTGGGAGACCATGGATGACTTTGAACTGTGACAACAATTTTGTTTCTACCATGAGCTGGAGAGAGCCTATGTACTAAAACACTGTGCAGAAATGGCGTATGGGAACATAAGAATTAAGGTATGCTATAAGCATATCATGTGAATGGGCAGGTGTTAAAGGTATAACAGCTGATAATAAGGAATCTTTTGGTTCACTGGGGTATTTCACAGTCAATAACGATTGACTGACTATGAATTAAAATGAGAACTGTTTAGAAAATTGGAGGTTTGGTAGATCTTTTCAGCTTTTTTGCATTTCATTTTTACTGTTTGTCTGATTGATTGCCTGTCAAGTCTGATGAATCATTAGACCAGAAATAAAACAAAGGAATGCAGTCGTGTCTGGAAAGGGATAGAAATATCTCAATCTTATCATAGTGTGCACAGCTGGGCCACATTTCAAAAGGCTGGGAGAAGCTGGGAGCCTTTCTCCCTTGCATTTGGGACTGCATTTCAGTGCAGGTCCCTGCCTGAGCCGTGTTGTTAGCAATGCCTGTTGTGTGGTCATGTACCTTGCTGCTCCTGATCTTGCTTGATTTGTCTCATGTCCAGGGGATGACGATTAGAGAGCTGATGCATTCGGAGCACTGCCTCCTGTGTAAAGCCAGGTCTTTCCTGATCTTTCTGTCATCTGCCTGATTCTGTGCCCTGGTACTCTCCTGGCTTGGGGTCTAACCCAGGAGGGAAGTAGAGCAAGGTGTAAACCAAAAAAAAGGTTCATACTTGCTATTTCAGCCTTTTAAACCCAAAACGTAAACCTCCAGAAATCTATGCTCAGCTGCCATCTATTAACTCCAACCACCGAGGTTACCCCTAGAGAAATTTCCTAGTTACTTAAATATTCAGTGAGGCCAGTACTAGGTATGCATAGAAGTACCAGCCTTTTGATGGTATTTATCAGCTGAATATCCAGCTCACCTCTTAAATTCCAGGTGGTTTTACTAGCTAAGCATAGCCTTTTTGCCAGCATAGGTGCAAGCTGTGCATTACCTAACTCACAGATCGCTCGGTACAGAGTCACCAAACGTATCTAATACTCCTCAAAATATGAATGAAAGAAAAGTTACCATTCCATTTTATTTGGATTAAAGCCTTCCTTGGTTATGGAACCATGGGTGAAGGTAGAGATGAATGTAGAGGAAGATGATCTAACCACTTAGCTGGAAGTATTCTGCAGTGGGAGTTTTTAAATCCCTCTTTTGGAAGCCCTTATCTTTCTTGGGATAATTAAGTTGTTGAAATTGAGAGAGAAAGTGCGCCTTTAGTTTATTTATTAGAGGCTCTTCGTAAGAGAGGGAATACCTCAGTTTTTTTCAAAATATTGAAGCATTTCTACAAATATGTGACTAGAGCTTGGAACTGATGTCTGTCTGGTAAGGACTCTAACCACTAGGGTATTCAGTAATTCTCACTGGTGTAATAACTAGTATGTGTCCCACAGAGAATCAGTTACAGGAAGAGGGATTGACAGATTCCTACCTGAGTATTCCCAACTGGCTGATACAGATGACTCTTTGATCAATAAGTTAACCTTTGGGAATCTCAATGCTTACATGAATTGAATATTTGCAACCTGAGTTAGTGCTGTTGTGGCAGGGTGCCTAAAATTTATCTGCTGAGCAAAGGAAATGCATTCCCTAGGCTTGAATATATTTTCTTTTGGTTGTTCTACACTGGACATTTAATGTGGTTAAACTTGTAGCTGATTATCTACTGATGCTGTTTCCGTGAGACACATCTGAAGTGAAAATGCTCTCAACAGAAGGTACCTGGCTGGAGGGTGAAAGGCCTTAACTTCTTAAAGGTATCTTAACATTTTGGTAATATCTTAACATTTCAGGAAAATTCTGCAGAGAAACATTCCTGCAGTTTTTGTCCCCGGTTCTCCCATTATTCAAAGTAGCCTTTTCTGGAAGTATTTTTCAATGTGTTTAAGGAGAATGCTTGCTAGCAAGAACTAGGAGTATTTCTTTGTCTTCTAGGAGTAAGGTATTAATACTAGAGATGTTAGGCGGCCTGAACTTTTATGTTCAGTACTCCAGATACTGGAGTAGTGAACAATATATGAAAATAATATATGATCATTTAAAAAACTGGAAAATGCAATCAGGATGAATAGTTTGAATATTTGTTTTTATTTGAAATTCATAATCTTGTTGGGGTAAAAATTTGTTGGATATTTCCACAGCTTTTATTAATTACAGCCTTCTGCACTTTACTGTACTGTGAATCTCACGTCTCTGGTTTTGTAATATGCATACATTTCCTTATCCAGCTTGACGCTGCTGATAGCTCTTGTAATTCATTCTCTTGATTATGTTTGGCAACTCATAATTTGCTGGTAGCTGGCATATCAGAACGAGTGTTCCTGATGAGCCTTCACACCATTAAACTCTCATGACATGACTTAATTAGAGTGAATTACCTGAACGTTATCCTTACTTGCTTTCTCTGTAACGGGAGCGTATGACAAACTGAGTGTCCATTCTATCAAAACAGGAAAACAAACAACCAACCTAAGGCTTGATGGATAGGGAACTTGGCAAAAGAAGCTCTCATGCTGATCTGTCTCTTAATGAGACAGGATATAAATGAGGCTTATTGAGGCATGACAGGAGAATATATTTTTTTACAATCTTACCTATAGTTCGATTTCTGCTTGTAATTAGAGGTTATCTGCTTGCATTTGTTCGCATGTATTTTTGTGTCTTCATAAAAACCTTCATTATACCTTTTATTCACATACAAGGTTTGACCTGTGCATGATAAAAATCTGTAACATCAACAAGCATGTGGTGAATTACAACAGCTGAGAATTTGAACCATGCAATCTAAACCAGTGACTGGATGGTGCTACCTCTTCTGCCAGGTGGCAATCTAATGGAAGAAGCGCTTCACATTAAAAAAAAAAAAAAAAAAAAAAAAAAACAACAAAAAAACCAAACAAAAACCAAACCACAAAACAACAAACAAGCAAAAAACTCAGCACTATATATACAGTGTGGAGAAGTGGAGAGGTGAACTTAGGTAGGGTTCCTAACAGAACAGTTAACAAACGTGTTAATTTGAACATGTGCTGTAGATGCTATGTGCAGCAGAAAAGGAGAATGAGCTAAGTAGTGAACTAAATAAAGCTGTCTCTAGATTTCTTTTGAATGAAAATATTTTTGCTAGACAATTTTTGCCACACAAAATCTGCCTATTGTCAGCTTGCAAAGCATTATGGGATTCTGTCCAAGACATTTCAATGTTAATTGACTTTCTGTAATTGCTACACTACATCATTATTGAGAGAATTTGGGGAACTGGAAATACAATTATGAGGTCTATAGAGAGAACTTTTAATATTAAAAAAGGTCATAATCTTTCAAATTCTGGGTAACTTGTGTGAAATATTTTTCTGAAGGGGTTGATATGTCTGTGTTTTATTTAGGATTGCATGATTGTGTTCATATGATTACGGACTGCTTTATAGTCTTCTCGGCACAGAAATGCCTGCAGTGAATAGGTAACATAGCTCCAGTATAGCACAGAGATCTCTAGCAAAAAGAATTACCCCCTACTATGAGAGATGTGTGTACTACACAAAAGGCAACCTGTGTCTGTTCCCTCATTTAGGGTATCTTTAGGGCTATAATCTGTCTTTTGGATTAACAGAAATGAAAGTGGCGTATACAATGTGGTATAACCTTGTTGACATCCTGCTGTTACAATGCACATGATTGACAGCAGTGAATCTGATAATCTCTTAACCCTTGCTCTGTTTTTTTCTCTTGATGCTTTCACACACATTTTCATTTCTAGTTCACCAGTCCCTTATGACTGAATTGAACCTATTGTTGACTTACATCTGACACCCCAGAGAAACAGGGATTGCTGCCATTTCAGCTTCTCAACATTCCTGCTATTTGCTTAGCGTGGGTTGACCTAATTAATGCCATACGGGCATCAGAAGGCTCTTCTCCTTTGTTGCCCCAATGCTGGCTATAGGGCTTCCTGGCTGCCTCCTGGGATGGGGTGTAAGTTGCTAGATGTCTTTGCAAGATGCAAGGTGGGCTCTGCTGACCTGTCATACCTCTTTGGCTCATCTGAAGAGGATGTTTCACAGCTACCAGGTAGATGGTCATGGCTGGGGTTTTTGTTTGGGGGTTTTGTTTTTGATTGGTTTGATTATTTAAGTACGTGTTTTGGGGAACTAGTACTTAGGAATGGGGAGGATGGAGTTCTAAAGATCAAGGAATCTCAATTTTACTTCTTATTCTTGTATTCTTTGATCTTTCCTAAACCATTTCATGCTTTTTAGATCTGCAGAAATGTGAAAAAACATATATATATACATATAAATAGTAGAAATGAGAGTAGCGCTGCCTAGTATGTTCTTTCTAAGTCAGGAGATGAAATGAATGCTGTAAAGATTTTTCTGGGTGGGTAGCTTAATCTAAGTTAAATATCAGAATCAAAAATGTCCTCATGAATAAAGATGATTTCCTGAAAACATCATCATTTTCCCCTATCTTCTTGTATAATATCCTTTTCAAATTTTTATTATTTTGATTTCAGAAACAGTGTTCAGATGTTCCTGGGATAGTAACGGTAGAATTGTTAATGGCCCGTGGCATGTGTTACCATGTCATCGGGATGTTTTAAAGGCTGTTTTTACCACAGTGCTTTCAAGTCCAGTGTATTTTTCTGAGATTACCTTGCAATGATATAGCCTAAACAGGTTGTTTGCAGCTCTTGAAAATGTTGAGAAAAGGGTGCACTTTTATTTAAGCCATAGATCTTTGTAACAGGCAAAATGATTGCAGCACTTTGGAGTAGACATCTAAATGAGCGGAGACTGTATTTGTGAGCTTAAGTATGGGAGTTGGGGGAATCTTTACTTACTTGGTTTAGTGATTAAAAGTCAAAACCAGAAAGGGCAAGAAACTTCCCTGAGCAGCAGCAGAGCTGAGGAAACTTGGTTTTCTGTCTCTTTGTATTGTATGGTACAAGCTTCCGGACCTCCAATTTTATGAACTTCAGCTGAAGTCTTTCCTGAAATTGAGATGTACGTCACATATGGATTCCTTGTAGTCAGGGAAATATCAGAATTTTTTTTAACATCACCAAAATGTGATCATGGTATCTTTTGAAATTTTTTTTTAACATTAAATAATGTGCCATGCATTTCGTGAGGTATTTAGAGATAAAAATAGGGAATTTTGATATTTCTGGTTTGCAGCAGTTGTGATTTTGAATTAAAATTGGCATTTTCAATATCAGAATTATTTGGAAAAGTAAATTTTATTTTTTTGGTCAACAATTTTAAATGGGCTAAAGCAGAACTTTCAGGATCAGGTGGCAATGCCTGGCTACTTTTTCTTTACAGTGTGTAAAAGTCTCTTGATTTCACTTTCATTTGCTGAAGTGTCTATTTTCAGTCATTGATTTTACCACCCTGATCCCATTATACATAACTCCTCCTCCTTTTGATCATTCCTGTTTGTGTAATTCCTCATCAGAATGCTTTCTTCTTTCTTTTTGTTCCAAAGAGCTTCTGTGGCTGACTCCGACTTTTCTCGACAGGGAATTAGATATCTGCAATACTTGATGAGCATACTTCAAAGTCTGTAGTTTGTCACTGTATTGTTTGGTTGCAGGAGGCAGCTCTGGAAATTCTATTCACTGCCTTACTAGTCTTTTTTTACTGTCTTTAACTAAAAAAATAACTTTTGCAGTTCATATAGACTGTGCAGCATTGATAAGATACCATGTTCTTCCTAGAAGGTGGGGCAATCCTCAAACTTGTATGTGAGAAATATAAAGCACCATGCTCTGACCTTTCTTACATTTTCAAAATCAGAGAGGATCATTGAATGCTAGTACAGGAAAACTTTGGTTGGCATTCTAGCCAGCGCTCTAGGATGAAAGGTGCTGTGTCTGTTACCTAGCCGTAAATTATCTTTTCTGGGATCAGGAGTAGAATTTATCAAGAACTTGTGGAGAAAATAAGGGTTTTTGTTAGATGTCAGAAATGTCATCTGACTGAGACCAGGAAGTTTTCATTTTTAACATGGCATTTTTGATGAGAAGCATTTTTCTAGGTAGGGATAAAATCCTGACAAATGCGAACAGCATAATTCGATGCTGAAGTCAGTAATCCTGGTACAGAGGGTGTTAGCAGAGAAATCCCTAAGCCTGACAAGAGACTGTCTTAGAAGAATCAATAGTTAACTACTGGGCTTCCTTTCAGAAATGTCTGCAAAACAGTGTGACAGTTTAAAACAAAGGAAAACAACCAACAAGATACAAACAAATACTTGCAGTGTTGCTTCACTAGATTATTCAACCATGTAATGGTCACAATGATCTCCTTGGCTTTTATATTACTTCACAATCCTAGAAGAAAAAACAGATCTCCCACAAAGCTTCTGTTAAGAGGGGTAGGGTTTGGGGATTGCCTTTTTGAGATAGGGGGGTTTTTTTTTGCATGTATGTGGGTTTGCATAACATAAACCTCCACAAATAATAAAATCTATGTGTGTATAAAAAGTAAATCCACTAAATGACTGTAACATTCGTAAAAAATCAAAGCATTTAAACAGACTAGAATTAGAGAATAATTGGACTGGAAGAACCCTTGGGATGCCGTTGGTCTCACCCCTTGCTTTAAAACAGAGCCAACTTTAAGTTAGGTCAAACTTCAGATTTAGATTAGGTTGCTTAGGGTCATACAGAGCTGTGTTTTAGTATCTACAGGGATGGAGATTGCATGACATCTTAATGTCTAATCAGAATATCGTTGGTATAACTTGTGTCGGTTCTCACTTTTTGTTTTAACTTTGCAACTCTAAGATGAGTGTTCATCCACTGCAACCTGCCTTTAGGTAGCTGAAAATGGAAATAAGGTTACCTCTTTAGTAATTATTTTCTGAACACTGGAGAAACCCAGCACTTGCAGTCTGTGTTTGTATGTCCTCTGCTGCAGGCCCCTCAATATCTTGGTGTCCCTGTGCTGGACTCCCTCCACTTTGTCTGTCTTGTGCTGGGGAGCTCAAAAATGGACTACAGTGCTCCAGATTTGGTTTTATATGTGATGAATAAGAGAGGAATATTCCATGAAACAACGCTGCAGTAGTCTATTTTGTGGCATCTGAGTCCCTGTTACTCTACTGGGTCTACTCTAAGTTTCAGTTAGCAAGCTACCTACCTACCTAAGGAAAATAAAATCTGCTCATAAAGCTTGGAGAGGTGTAACAATTGAAGTACTGCAGAAATTTGCCTGAGTTTTCTACAGGGGTTGTCATAAGGTGAAAGCAGATTCTGACTGTGAGAACAAACTTACATTTTCTCCAAGATAACATCCCTACAAGATAACATTCTCAACATGCAGGTGATTCCAGAAGCAGTGAAGGAACCTTTTTTCCCTAAATGAACCATTTTTTCCTCTCTCTTTTTTTTTTTTTTTTTTTTTTTTTTTGTGGGTTTGAAGCTGGTAGGCACTTAGTGGGTTAAAATAATAAGATGTCAGTGTTTCTGGAAAGGCTGATAATCCTTTACGTTCTTGAGTAGTGCACTGANTTTTTTTTTTTTTTGATGTGTGTGGTATTATTTGGGGTCCTTAGCTTTGATCTAATTCTTCCTGTTATTGGGGCATTTTACATTTTTCTGTCTTTCTGGATTTTCTGCAGGTAATAACAAGAATCACAAAAGAAATTACTATGAAAAAGCCAGATAAAAGATGCATACATTTGCATTGTGCATGTTTCCTGTGCAAATAAAACTAGTATAGCTTGTGTATGTGTATGTATAAAACAGAAAAAGATGTTATGTTCCTTTTTATTTTTCTTTGGTTGGAAAGTTACCTTTTTCAAAGTCCATCCCAATAGGCTTCATTCTCGGGGCTTTCAAGATATTACTCTGCCTAGCAAAAAGCTTCCAGTTGTGCTGCTGGTTCGTTGAAAACTCTCTTCAGGATCCTGCGCTGCTCTGCAGAGAATCATACCACTATAAATAAAATTGCCTTCTGAACAGTGTGCATAGGTATGGAAAGAACAGGATCTCCTGTTGTGATTTGCGATGATCTAAGGTCTTAATTTGCACATCAACTAGTAATTAGCATCAAACCATAATGGTGTTCTGGCACAGCACAAAAACATTCCGCCACAAACCAGATCTAGTAGAGCTTGCTTCTGTATGTGACTAGGCTAAGCGCAACTTCTGCTCTGGCTTGTCTCTGTTTAGGGCTTGTACTTGTACAGTTACCTCATTGAATCCAGTCCTGCCCTCAAAGCTCAACAAAAGGTGGCCAGAAAGACCACTCGGTGTGTTAGTGATTACTTTGTCTTGTCAATAGTTGGGGGCTTCTGTGGGTTTGGGGAGTTTCCGGGTTGTTGTGGGGCTTTTCTTAAACTTTACTTAGGCGTGAAAAATAGACTATGGGGAAGAACAGATCTTTTTGAAATTTAAATGAGCTTCAGTGAGGTGAGAAGGGGACCAAATTGAATCATGACACTTACTCGTGTGTGTTCAGGTTTGCTCAACCATAATTAAAAGATGCTAATTGGTTTGCATTAGTTTTGGATGTAAGGCAGAAACGGCACATCTTTTCCACACTATTTGTAATGTAGTGATGCCAATAATGTATGTATTTAATTCAGCTTTCAGTTGGATATAACCCAAGGCCATGCTGGAGAACAATTAGAGGAAGGACTTGTATGAATGAACTAGATTGCCGTTAACGTTTCTATTATTACTTTCTGAAAGATTTGCAATTACTTCATCTCCTTCATTCAAGCTACCTCTGTAAAGGTCAGAAAAAAGTGTTTTTGCGGGGAGGAAGGTTGCCTTTTGGGTTTTTTTGGACAGGAATTTCATCTTAATGACAAATGGTTCTTTGCTGATAGGAGGGGAAAAAAAGAATTAATGGTTCAATTAGGGATGAACAAATGCTACCAGGAAGAAAATCAGAACTTGCCCAATTTAGGTGCCTTGTATTATCTGAATAGAACTTCAATGATTGCTTCGGTGCTGTTAATGCTAAATTCCATGCTTAAGTTTCTGAAACCTTCAGTGGGATATTTTGGCTACACTGGCCTTCATTCAGCACTTGCTATCGCATTCTCTCTGAACCTGGAGATTTTTGGATTTGTTAGGCCTTGTTTTTTAAGTCCTTTAACACCATCCCAGAATCCTGAGGATTTGATCCCATTTGGCTTGTGCCGTTGCTTTTTAAGGAAAGATATCATCAACATCATTCTCTCTTGTCAATAAAATGTGGGAATTGCCAGCTAGATCTGAGACAGTTGCCTTTAAGTTCTACCTTGAATTATGCTGCCCCTGTTCGTTTACTTAGAAAGTAACAGCAGTTTCATAACTGTAGCTCCTTATATATACATGACTTTGACAGACTAGATGAGGTGCCGAATTGAGTTTACTCTTAACCTTTTTTATGGTGGGTTTTGGGGTTTTTTGAGGGTAGGGAGCAGGGGATGGGGAAACAAATTTTCCTGATAATATGGAAAGGTTTATGTTACTGTCCCCTCTTGACAGTATAGAATGAAAATTGAAATGAAGGCAATTTCTCACACTCAGAGTATTAGTATATCCAGTCACAGTTCCTAAGGCCAAACATATAGTCCCAGCAAGCCTGTATTTAAATGAGGAGTAGTTTTGAATGTTTACCCAAGGGCTATGAAGATGATTAGGGGACTGGAACATCTTTCTTATGAGGAAAGGCTGAGGGACTTGGGTCTTTTTAGTCTGGAGAAGAGAAGACTCAGAGGGGGGATCTCATCAATGCTTATAAATACTTAAAGGGAGGGTGCTGGGAGTATGGGACCAGTCTTTTTTGCAGTGGTGCCCAGTGATAGGACAAGAGGTAATGGGCACAAACTTGAACATAGGAAGTTCCATCTGAACATGAGGAGGAACGTCTTTGCTTTGAGGGTGGCAGAGCACTGGAACAGGCTGCCCAGAGAGGTGGTGGAGTCTCCCACTCTGGAGACATTCAAAACCTGCCTGGATGCCATCCTGTGTAGCCTGGTCTAGGTGTCCCTGCTCTCGCAGGGTGGTTGGACTAGATGATCTCCAGAGGTCCCTTCCAACCCCTGTAATTCTGTGATTCTGTGGAGTTGGGTTTGAATTGGCCAGTTGATGGAGCTACTTTGTGAAGTTGTGTAGTCCCTGGGAAGATATTTTTTAGACCAAAGCTTTCAAACAACCCAAGATTTTCCATGTTCTGCTGTAAACACTGTATGTGACTTATCTACTGTAGCCATAAAAATATCTAATCTAAGCAAATTGCTTAGGCTTCCTTTTAGTCAGTAAAAAACTTCTAGGAAGTGAACAGTCACTTTTTAAGATATAGTGAAGCACATTGCCTTTAGAAATAGCCATTTGTCTAGACTTTAAGGAGGTAGAACGGATGCTTTCCTGTGTGATGTGGACATGTACCTTAAGTTTGTCTGTGATATTGAATGTTTTTTTAAATGTTTATCTTTTGTTTCATTGTTAGCATGACTCCAATGTTTTGACATGTTCCATGATAGTAAAACACTGTAGCATTACAGATATTAGGGAAATAATGTTATAGACGTTCAGACTGTTTGCTTGGGGGTTTTTTGTGCTCTTTCAACTCAATTTGCAGCTCAGGACAAACCTGCTAAAGAATAACAGGTAGACTTTCCTTATATTTAGTTGATCCTTAAAGGCTGAAAAAAATGCTTTTCATATGAATTACAAAGTTATTACTTGACTTCAGACTTTAAAATACATTTCTGTTAAATAAAGTTCTAGGGTGTAATATGTTTTGCAAAATTGCTATTTTATTGAATTTCACATAAAGGTAGAATGGAAGAATTCTATTGTTAAGCAGGGCTAAAATATGGAATTTCTTTTTCTTCCAGCTTTGGGTATTTGTAAAATACTATACACTAAAAACGTCTTGTTACTTTTGGTCTTCCAAATAGGCACAAACTTAGAATTAAACATTCAGAATTTGTTGTGTAAACCACATTGTTTTATTAAACAGCTTCCATTTATCATTATTTATTACTTTATTTAACCATAAAAGCATGAGCTTAATATTAACAAGCTTAATATTATTGCAGATCTTTGCAGTATCCCATAACTCTCATAGAATCATAGAATTGTTTAGGTTGGAAAAGACCTTTAAGATCATCTAGTCCAACCATTGAAAAGATTAAAAGAAGCCAAAGATGAAATACGGAATTAAAAATGTGGAGTATGTATCACTCCCATGGCTTGTGCAGCTTTCAGAAATTGTGTATGATCACCAATAATTTGTATGAGTATTTAGGCTTCTAAGGCAGAGAAGTGACCACTCACAATGGGAAAAAACATCAGCATGGTGTAGATGTCCCAATGCTACTGCAGTCCACCAGAAGTGACCAGACAAGATCATTAGTTGCTTTGATGGACTTGGTATGTGTTGATTTATTCTGACAGCCTGACTTCTGAAGTAAAGTATTAGCCCAAAATCCAGTGTTGTGAGCTACATGCTCATGTATTATAGTGGTGTAAAACTAAATCCTGTAAGAATATGCCTTTAGCACTCCAAGCTCCATTCCTGTATTTAGTGCAAGGAGTACACACTGACTCAGAAGCTGCCTGAGTACCTCTTTATCTTTTAGTGGCATCATGAGAAACAGGAGAAATAACAAAACAGGAAACCACAGTCTTTCCCACAGCTTAAATTGTGTACTTTTCTCTCCTTTGCATCCTTCAGAAAATGAGATATCGATTCCAATTTTTGATGTATAAATGTCAAGCCATACCCAGGAAGGGTAAAGACCTTCCTGACGTCATTTCTGTGTGGCTAGAGAGGCCCACATCATCATTTATGTTTAACTTCGTTTAGTACTTTTGACAGACTTGAGAGTTTATCTAACAGGGTTAACAGCTGGTGAGACTGATAGAAGCAGCTGAGTCAGCTTGTTGTGTTCCTACAGCAGTAATACAGTGTTGCAACTTTGTTTTTCTGTGTAAAGCACAGAATTCTGAGACTTTTTAAATCTATGTTTTTTCATGACTAGTCTTATAGATTTACCACGGATGCAGAAACCCTAACTTAGGATCCTTCTCTGAGTTCTCACCAAGCTAAGACAATCTTGTCAGTCATCTGTAGAGAAATGTAGGGACTAACCACTTTATCTAATTAGACCATCTTCAGGCTAAAGTCTGTGTTGTTGCAACTTTGGTAATGGCATTCAAGTTAGCCAGATTAAATCTAGTCTGGATGCCTGCACACCCTGCAAACAGGTCCATTTGCAAAGCGATTGCCCTGGGTTCTGGCAGGCTCTCAGACTGTTGGGCTGTTCTGCTGCTGCACACAACGCAAAGTTTTCAAGGCTCTCACTCCTTCAGCCTCTGTCTCTCTCCCGCTACCTGGTTCATGAGAGAGCAATTCAAGGCTGGAGGCTAACTTTAGATGTTCTAAATCATCCTTGGGGGAGCCTAGACAGTTAGATCTCCTTTGGCTAAAGTTGATCTTTGTGAACCTACTCTCTCTACATTTAAATTTAAACTGCCCTTACTTCCACAGGAGTACCTGACTTATTTAATGTTCACATATGAGGCAGTACTTGCAAGGAATTTATTTCAGCTTAAGACACTCAGTCTTTCCAAGAGTTCAGACATCCTTCATTTCAAGTAGATAGCTTAATTCTCTTGTAGTAATTTTTAATAATTGAATCAACCTTAACTAGAATCAGCCCGCATTGTTCTTGTACACTTGGCAGCAAAATCTGTTTATTGTTTTGCTTTTTTCACTAGGAGCTTTTCAAATAAGGACAGTTGACCTTTATCCTTGGGCAGGAAAAGGAATGTATTAGGAAAGGGAATTTATTAAAATAAACAATTGTCATGTATTGTTTCGGAGCTGGGGTGAAGTTACTTGAGACATATATAGTACCTATGACTTTACAAACTGTTCACTTTTACCTCCTTGTGACCAATTTATTGCCTGAAGGACTAAACTCACTTTGTGACTCAGTTACATGAAGAAGAGAACACCTCAGCTGCTCACTGCTGAGCCTTTCTCTCAGGTTTGCTATGTTAAATCCCTTTATAGCCTCTCATGAACATGGTTCTCATAAAATGATTCAGGTTACTTAAATGGTTGTAATTCCACCCCCCAACCTAAATGACTTTTTGAACCGTATTGGAGAGCAATTGCATGTATGTTCTGGTGGAGTTCGTGGGCAGTCAACTCTACTGATGGCAGCGCTATATCAAGATGAGGGTAGAAACCTCCCTACCCTTGTAGTGTTGTTATAAGCACTTAAATTTGAATGACTGTGTAATAGATATTTATAAATATATTTACTGTACTTATATATTTGGGAGCAATATTGGTTGTATCATATTCTCCTGTTTTATTCATGCTGGTATGTGTAAAGCAGGTTAGAAAACATGATTCCCTTTTAAATATTATATTATATTATATTATATTATATTATATTATATTATATTATATTATATTATATTATATTATATTAATTTCCCTATTTAACTTAAGTAACTTTCAAAGGTTTTTTTTTTAAGTAAGAAGGTGGTGTAAAGATGTGCTTTGGCAATTGCTGGGGAGGGAAAGAGTTGAATTTATAAATGCTGGAAATTGTATAGTCAAAAAATCCTATCTTTATTCCTTAACTGAGAGACTGTTTGTGTGCCTGGCAAAAGAGCAGGTATGTATGGCAAACATCAGATGGTCAATATAGATGCATTGATCTTGGTTGGCTACTATAAACTATTAATTTGATGTCTTTTTCTGTCCATGACATATGAGCAAATCAAATAAAAAAGCATTTATTGTTCATCTAAAATGGGAGCTTCTAATTTCAAGTAGTTAGTGCTTGCTTAACTTGGAAATATAGAAACAATGCTTAATAACCTGAAACTTTACAAAGGCAAAGATTCTGGTCTGTGGATCCAGCAGATAATCCAAGGGAATCTCTGAATCCTGGAAAATTTGGAGCTATGGGAACTGTAGAAATTTCCAAAATTAATTTTCATTTTCTTATTTGGAAGATTCTCTTGGACCACCTTTTGTATCTGGGCAGCGCATCTTTTAGTTCTGAATGGGTTTTTTTTGTCTATGCATCACCCTTTTGATGTTGGTGAAATCATGTAATTTGCAGGTACAAACTAAACAAAATTATCCCTCTTCTTATTTCTAAAGTTAGTTTGAGTTCATAATGGGTAGGTGTTCTTTATGGAACTTAAATTGTGGAATGAAAAGTACATGATTTATTCAGCCATCAGAATCCTCTGGCTGTAAATTAAAATCTGCAGCTGGGTAATGTGGACAAGTAGTACACTTGCTGTGCTTTCATGTGTGTGCTCCTCAAAATAAAACAAAACTCCTTTGTTTATACAGAAAGACTTGAGTAGCTGTTTAAATGAAAGCTTGTTATTAGAGGTAATGTTATACTCCTGTAAAATAAATGTAATGTCTGAGGGTCTTGCACTATATGACAGCCAATAAACTCAAAGGAATTCCTGAAAGTTACGGAACTAAGCTTTGCAGAACTCCGCTGAAATAGTGTATGTATTTGCATACAGGGCTATGTAGTCTCCCTCAGGTCTCTTATCCTTATCCCCAGGGATTTTTAGTTTCACTCCAAAATTTAGTGTAGCTTGTATCTTAGGATAGAGAAACCTTCCCAGAGAAAATTCCCTTAATATGTAGGGATTGATCAAGAAAACTCCAGGGTAACGCGCTGCATATTATAGTACATCTTAACAACACAAAATACTTTAAGGAATAAAATCAGACTTAGAATTGCTATTGAAAAGGAGTAGAGGCTAGCTGAAGAAATGTCTGTAAATGTTTGGATTCTCTCACCTATCCTACTTTAAAATTATGACTAGTCTTCTGTTCTCCAGTTCTTATTTACTCTTATATTGATTTATTTAGTCTCCAATCTCTATCTGCTGCTAGAAAGGGTTTTTTTAACCTTTTGTATTTGGTGTAGTGGGACTTGAAGATGATGAATGAAACAGGTAAGAAATAAGTATTGATTTACCATTGTGTTTGCTGGGTGTTTGGCATTCTCTGAAAACATATTACATTATTCTGAGTTAATAATCAATTAGTAATAAGATTTTCATAATCCAGTAATAGCTGCAATAAAGGACAATTTACTGAGCTGAATATTGTTGGCTATAATAGCACATGCAGCATTGCTTTTGACCACCACTGAACATTCCCTGGAATTCATCTTGTTGGTAGAGTAATGCAAATGGTATTGACTATACTTAGTAAATCTTACTGCATAAAAATCGGCAACTGTCCTGCCTAAGAATAAACCAGAAAAAAATTGAACACAATTAGTTTCGTCTTTTCTGTTGTTATTAGAAGCTTCAGTAAAATGTAATGGTAGGTAGGTGGGAGAATAGACCTTGGAAAGCTTTTGTGAAGCTGGGACAACTTATGCTTGCGGGAGTAGGGTAGAAGATTCTAGCACTCTGGTGAGGTGGAGTTTTATGATGCCAAGACATGGAACGCAAAGGAAAATCAAGTTCTGTTCATTTTCAAGACTTTACTAGTAAATTTCTCTCTCACTCAAGATGATTTAGACATTCAGCTCTCAGGCAAACACCCTAACCTACAGCTTTTCAATTACTTCCTCCCCATTCCTTTTGAAATGTTCAGCATGCAGAAGAGAATTCAGAATGTATTGGATATAAAGTAGAACTGTCCATTTGAGGCAGTTTCCACATTTCACAAAATCTAGCAGTTGCAATCTAGGTGCAACTAGATTGTAATTATTTGCTTTCTTCTGTAAGACTGTATCTTTATTTAGAAAACACTGATGTCTGTTGTTGTACAAGTTAAATATCATTTCATCACTCACTAAGCACGTATAGATTGTCATTTAATTATTGGAAATAACAGATAATTTGAACAATCTCAGATTCGTAATTAAGTTGTTATGATTCCTTATTGAGGTGCAGCTTTTCACTAACTTAAAACTGTAATCATTTTTATGCATCTTAACTTTTTACATGCTTATTAGCGGAACTCCAAACTTTGTGATACTGATACATGTGGTAAGCATCCATAAAACTGTATGCTGTCAGTTCAAATTTTAATAAGAGATCCTTACACTTCTCTATACTGTTCTGTTAAATTGTAACTTGAGGTGCTGTAACTAGAATTCTTTTTTTCCTGTTCTTTTTCTATTTAAGAGAATTACTAGATCTGTATCTTGAACATTTGCTGTTCAGCCCCAGTGAGTTCTCTCATTATTCCAGCACGGAATGAGGTCTTGGAACTAAAGCATTCTGACACTTTGTCCTGCTTTCTTGTATAGCTATTTCATGTCTTCGCAGAGCACATTTCAAACTATTGCACTACAGTATGCTTAATGCTTTCCCCCCAAAAAAAACCACTTATATTTTAATGTTGAGGTGACAGTTTAGTATACGGTTGATTAAATGTGTGAAAGCTGTTTATAACTTTACAGGGATTTATTAAGAGATGGAATACCAGTGAGACAGGCTTGATTTTCCTTATACAGTGCAAGATCTTTGTCAAGCACATTTTACAAGTATTTGATGCTTCAACTTGGCTGGAAACAAACCAGAAACATATTCCGTGTAGTTAAGGACCATGTTTTATGCCACCCATTAGTTATTCCCAGGGACATCTGAATAGATTGATAGCTAAGTAGAATTCTTGTGCTCAAGGTGATAGTTACTGAGGTTATCAACAGAAACTTCTTTCCTTCCTCTAGTAGTATATAGATTACGAAGTTACCATCCCTCTGGTGTTCTTTTCTGAGCTGAGGTGCTGCAATTACACTATGCTTGACCTTAGCCAAAATGCCAAGCAGTGACTTGACCAAGTCAGTGCTTCTCCGCTATGTTGGTGCAAAGTAAAACATCCTTACTTATGAGCACCTTCACTGGACGTTCAGCCTGCTGTAGGTGCGGCTTGTGTTTTTCTAGATGGCTTAGAAAAGGATATACCTTCTGTGTTCTGTGAAGAAAATTTTTATTTCTCATCTTCTAGAAACCTTTTGTTTCACAGAATTTAATGATTCCCCCCAAAGTGTAGGTGGAGGCATTATTTTTAACGGATCATTTTGCTGGCTGGTTTACAGCATGAATTCGCAAGTATCATCAGAAGCGGAGAGAAAGTAGACTGTACCGTGGTGGTGGGAAGTGGTGAGTAGGGACTGGATGTTAAGTTGGTCTTGTTGTCAAAGCAAATGTGCAGAGAACGGTGACCCTATAGCTCATTGCTAAAATGTTGAGCCCTGAAATTTGGGGATTACAGTGTTAATAATAGGATTATTAACACTGTAATGGTTTCAAATGGCTCCAAAGGGAACCTATTAGTCGTACCATTTCAGTGTTGATAAATTTAAGTCAGGGATGTGAGGAATTTACTGAAATCTCATAAAATATATTCTCTTTAGCAAATAAAAATGTTCCAGGTAAAGTGATTAAAAATACTTTCCAAATAATTGGTGCCAGTTTGATTTTTAGTAATTAATTTATACAAAAAAGTTGCTTAGAAATCTTAGTTGCATGTGGGGTGGTGGACCTGAATACACTTGTAATTGCTGGACATCAGCACAGTTATCAGCTCAGCCTGTAGAGTCCCGGTGGGTGTCACACTTCCTTTGATGTTGGTGCTTTTGATGTTGGTGAATGCACATGTAAGTGCTGGACATTAATAGGGTTATTAGTGCAGCCTACATTCTCCCAACAGAATACCACCAGCAGCTGTTAAAGGACATCACAGAGGTTTATACATCCTCTCCTTTCTCAAAATGAGCATTTTGCAACTGCCAGATGGCCATTACTACCTTTCGATACTCCGATGTGTATGTGTGCACATGCGTATGCCTTTGTGAGAAACAGAGATTGAACAGTTAAGGAAGAACTGCACAGAAGGAAGGGCAATCCATTCCTACAATACCACCACCACCCCCGCCCCTACAAATTAGTACTGACTGACTAAGCAAAGTGGTACAATTTTAAGGAACTGAGGTCAAATGTTAGCCTGGAAACAGATGAAACAACTTTATGCTCTGAAAATGTTTATTGCCAGTAATACCTGATTATGCCAACTGACTCATTGATATCTGCTAAAACACAGCATCATAGACTATACTTTCTTAGGTCTTCTTGCAACTTGCATTGAGGACAAGGTGAGACCAAAATAAGAATACAACTCAGTGGCTATCTTGCCACAGCTGTGATATTATGATTGAATTCAGAATCTGAGATAAAGTATAGAAAGGGGTAGAATGCATGGGAAAGGTATTCAACTAACAGTTCTGCTTGTAGGGGGATGTTTTACCCTGACGTGTCCCTGCACCAGATAACAGCATTTTAATACTATATTGTTTTCATCTGGGTGTGTTTCTGTTTCTGTGTGGCCTCTGGCAAAACAATTTACAATGTAAATACAAGAGCACCTGAATTAAAATCTTCTGACACAAGCCAGCAAAGGACAAAAGAGTAAATGCAAGGATGTAACTGAAGCTCAAAGGACACTTTTTTTTTTTAATGAAAAAAAAGAGTCAGACAATTTCCTGGGTTTTGTTGACCTTCCTAAACAACAGTGTTTAGGATTTCGGAATTTTCCAATAGAATTCTTGTATACAGAGCGCCTGGCCACTCCAGTGATGAGCTCTGTGAGCTGTTTTACTACCACTGAAGTCAAGAGCAAGGAATACATGACAGCTGATACACCACTTGCGAACAATTGCTTTGCTTTAGATATCAGCTTTCTGTTCCCAGGCGAAGTAACTGATCGGGCCTTCCTTTTTCTCTTGCCACTCTTTCTCTTGCTGTCCTTTCCCACTTTTCTGATTTGACACAAAGCGTGGCTAGGTCCTTTAGTTATGTTGGCCTGTTTCAGAAAATTAATTTGCCTTAACATCCTTTGAATCTGCTTGAGATAAAGAACTAATTAATCTGAACATGGCAGGCAGGTATAGTGCTAAGGAAAATTTGTGTTTAGGGGTATTGGCTTTTTTTTCTCTTATTGCAATGCAATTCTAATTCACATTTTAAAACATTGATACTTTGGATTGATAGCCTCTTTGTATGTAAATCTATTTCAGTTGTTTCATGATGATTTACACTTGGAATTTGTATGGTATTTACTGTAGGTAAAATTCAATAGAACTAATTGATATTTTTTCTTCATAAAATTAACTCCCCTATTTTCAAGAGTGTTAAATATTATGACTGCTGTCCTTCTGAAACCAAGCTGTGGACTTAACTTAATAGTAAATAAAAGCTGCATAATGTATTAAAAAATACAAAGGGTACGGTTTCTAAATAAAGTCGACTACATTAAAATGGTAGATGTTTTGTCTATCCAGCCACCCACCTTCTAGGTTTCTGAAGAATTGTAAAGAATAATCAAAAGGCTCTTATCAGTTTATGGAACTGAAATTTCAGAAATTAATTTTTATAACAGTCTTTAGTCCAGCTGTGTTCCCTTGGATATAATCTATTGGATAAGGCACTGGAAGCTTTCAAAGTGTTTCCTATTCAGCGGACCATTGTAGCCCAGACTCAGCAAAGCATATCAATCTGTGAACAAAAATAAGCCTGTGTGTAAGTCTTTTACTAGATGAGAAAATACTTCATCATATGTACGAACTCTTTACTAATATTATAGCTTTTATCAGTAGTTTAAAGTGCTGGCAAACTGAAATGTATTATAAAGCCCAAATGCAAACTCTCTATCTATGCACTGGCAGAGCTTTGAGGATTTAAGAATCTGTACACTTCTGAATTTCTTATCTGATTTTTAGCTTCATAAGTGGAACGTGCAAACATTTTCTACCCACTGGGATGTTTGTAATCCCATTTCTAATAATCAGGAAAAAAATGTAAGCTGCCTATTTTGAATGCCCTGTTGGTAAGCATTTCAACAGTGTGATTCAACACATACACTGCACTGGATTATCTGCGATAGATTTCCCTGTCAAAGATACATTTTACTTATGAGAAGTTTTCCTGTGCTGCTATGCCACTGAAATTGTTTTAAAATCTTTTTGTGTCTGACAATGTACTCCTGCAAATGCCATAACATCTATCATGTAGGAAATTACTACTTTTTTCCATTTTCTCTGCCTAAGTTACAATGTGTTCAAAGCTGCATACAGTTATAATACAATAGGAGAAGAATTACTTTTGTACAAATGGTCTTTTCTGTACTATTACTGCAGTCAACAGTGCACAATTTCCCTACGTTCTTTAGTTTATTGAACAGCTGATAAAAATGATGTGGTGTGTGTTTGAGAGGAGCAGGAAAAAAAAAGGATATACTTGATCTTTGCCAATACTTCTCCCTTTTACAAAAACTCTTCAGAGACTCAAGATGTATGATTACCTAAAACTGCCTTTCTCTGTGGCTCATTCAATAACATATTTCCATATATATGCAAAACGCATGAAATTCAGAATTATGATGGAGGCAGCCTTATGACTGTGAGTCTGATAACCAGCATTTAGAACTGTATCTTGTCTGTTGGTAAAACTGTTTCATCAAGTTTTGATATAAAATTCAAAGCATTCAAAATCACTTCTTTGAGAGGGAAAAAAAGACTCTGTATTCTTCTTGTCAGTTCAGTTTGTTAGGGACATAATTATTACAACTGCTCATCTCTTGAAATGATAAGGCCTGGTTTGAAAGGAACTTTCCTAAATAACTGCAAATGCAGACCTTGTCCATAATACCTAAGTTTTAGCAGGAAGAAAATAAAAGGATGAAGTGTCTTCCTGAATTGGCATACTGAAATTTTGGGTCTAATTCTCTGCTCTTTGGAAAGAGCAGGACACTTGGCTGTGATAGAGGTGGCTGAGCAGGTGCCTGCTGATCCAGAATTACTGTTTCAGCTGAGGAGCTCTGCCGCGCACTCAGTTGGAAGGCCACGGAGAAGGAGCTGGCAGTTAGAATAAAGGCAGAGATGGATAAACTTTTCAGAGTCTTATCAAGGAGACTTTGATGTAGGAGATGGGGGAAGTACAGAATAGATTTGAAGGGAGATGGCAAATAGAAGAATGTCATTAATCTAAGGTGACAGAGAAGGAGAGGAGAGCTGTATGGGGCAAGTTAAAAAATAGCCTGAATGGATGATGATTTTTCTGGCTGTTTGGGGAGGAGGCAGGTTTTTCAAGAAAATGCATGAATTTCTGGAAAGGACCTGGAAGGTCTGGAATGACCTGCCTGTCCAGGTTTCCCAATTAATACAGAATAAATCTTGTCTAGTTGTCCATCTCCTTTACTTCTGTTCCCACGTTACCAAAGAAAGAATTCTTTGTCAACAGCTTGGAAATCTCCTTGTATCATAAGGGAGAAAACCCCTCTGAATCCTGTATTATCTCAGCATTTTGATTATAAGAATGCTTATTTTAAGAAGTACTGCTTTTTAGAAGATGTATCTTATATGTTTGATAATATAGTAATTTGAAAAGATGCCCCGGCACACTTGTCTATAAAGTGGTTTTAAACATATTCCAATACTCTGACTTACTATATAAAAACCTAATACAAATTAAAAGTATATAAAACAGGATTGTTGCTTTGAAAATTCAATTTATACCCTTATTTTAAAGAAACAACAGCAACAACACTGGATTCTTAAGCCTGCGAGTACCAATGTACATGTTTCTATTCAATTTTAAATCTACTTTAAAAATATTTTTGAGTAATTTGTGCCTTTGCAATTGAATCAGTCATGCTTAACTGGCTTACATACAGCAGAACACTTAAGCAGCAAATCCAAAGACATCAGTCATTATTACCAGTTAGTGTCCTAGTTATAGTAAATTAATAAATAGTTTTATGCATAATAAAAAGAATTTATAGGAAAGAGATACTGCATTTCTTTTAGCAGTTATATATTCGTTAACAAGTCCAAGTTTTTCAGCTTCACTGAATAAGAGTAAGAATGTTTCCAAGGAAAATATGGCAAATTGGCTGAAACCGCAGCATCCAGTAAAACAATAGTAAAAAGTACACTAAGGTCAATACAATATCTATGATGAGATAGGTCTCATTTCTTTTGTGTTTTTCAGGTTTTCTAAAGTCATGATTTTTTCTTCCTTTTGGCTATATTTTTTTTTTATTATTATTTCATGGCAATCCTACAAGGATGTAATTAAACCAAGTAAAATTCCCTTCTCTTATTCTGCTGATTTTGAGGACAAAGATTTACTCAAAACACTACACAGTACAGTTTTGGATAGAAGAAGAAGAGTGCTGTACTCTGTAGAAGTAAGAATCCACAGGCGGCTGCAATCAAAAGGTAGTATGAACTCGATCAGAAACACAGAAAAAGGGACTGTGATTCAGTGGTGTTTTTTTGGTGCGTTTTTTTGTTTTCTTTTTTTGGCTGGAATAGTTAAGGAGCAAGTCACACTGTTAGCATCAAGAGCAGCAGTGCCCTCCCTGAATAAGTGTCCTGGATAAAAAAAGTGTTCAGTAGTCCATTTCCAACAAAGAACAGAGGTGGACAGCAAAAGAGACAGAGGACACCTTACCCTACCTGATACTTGCAGTGCTGATAAACGCAGCTCATAAAGTTCAGTGCTTCTGTTTCTCTTGATGCCCAAAAAACTGTGAATTTGATGTTTGATTCAATTGCTGCCATCAGCAGCTTGTGTGTTTTTGGTACCATTGAGAAGTACCATTTAGGGCATGAAAGTCTGAAAGACTTCGGGCAATCAAGACCAAGGCCAGCAGCCTGCACTGTGATGCAGCCTTTGTCACTTACGTAGACTAAAAGACTAACATAAATCTGATCTAAATTACAGTCTGCTTATGCCTTCTGCTTATTTTTGCTGTCATGCTTGTTTTAAATTATTAAATTCAGAAGCTTGAAAAATGAGGCTAAATAGCAGGCTGTTCGCAGCAGTGAAATACATAGCAAGAGCACCGGATAGCACAAGGTGAGGAAGATAACAGAACTAAGGAAAAGTCTTAGCTTTCTAGCTGGCAAATTCAAATTGCTTCGTCCTGTGTTGGATCAGGCATAAAAACACCTTTTCCAGGGATGTGACCTGATTGTGCATCTTAATAATAAACTCCTGAAAGTAAACATCAGATTGATTTCATAATTTGTTTTTCTTTAGTATGTTTTTAAAGGTGTTTGTTGGTTTCTAACTTCAGTTTGCTTTGTCTTGAACAAGACACTTGCAGAAATGATGCAGTCACTTTTCCTATACCTGCCTCAAATGATGCTGGAAACTATCCTAAACCAAATCTTTGGGACAGGTATAAAACTTAAACATGCAACTTCAAATGAAGGGCAGTTCGATCTCATGAAGAAGCATGATCCTGTGGCTGAAGAGTTTAGAACACTGTGCTTCTATGGAATAAACTTCGTTTCTATTTGCTGAGATACTCTACATACTGAGTGTCCTCATACTTGAGAATCATGTTACCTTTTGTTTTCTCTTAGGACTTCTGACTTGCTGGCATCAGAAATGGTACAGCATATCCGTCCACTAGAGGAACATACCTTACTGCTAAAGGCATATTGTGAATGGAAGTGATTGTGGATCATAACAAAGTTCTGTATCATTCTGCTATTCTGTGTATTGCAGAAATAATGATGAATTTCATGACATATCAAATACTTTGTCTCTATCAAAGTTAAGGTCTATTTGCTTAACTATTCTGAAAAATAATGCCACTCTTTCTAAGTTACATCTTTGCCGTGATCACCATTCTCTCTGCTTGTCTGAGTTGATGTTTTCAGGACTGAAGGAAATTGAATTACATAATAAAACACATTTTATAATGTTCTATGTATTGTTCTGTGCTGGCTGTACTTCAGGAAATGACAGATGACAGTCCTGAAATCTGTATATGCTTGTCTAATCTCTTTCAGAAAGTACCAGATAACCTTACTTTTGACAAAACCAAATCAGAGCTGGTTAATCTTTGCTTATTTTTTTAACCTTTGTCTGAATATTCTCAATCTGCATATAGGTGCCATTGATTTCTCTATCTGAGCATTCTTGAACGTAAATAAAAATGCTCTCGTTAATGTAACTGCAACTGGCAATATCTGTGGAAACCCACTTTTCAGAATGTTAAGGTCTTTTATTGAAAACATTCCAAGTATGTCTGTCTGTGTGTATATATATATAAATAGAAACATCAGATTTGTATGTGACAATTGCTTAAGTTTAAGTTCTATCAATGTTATGACATAACACAAGGAATGTGATTTTACATACACAAAAATGTAGGAAGAAAATGACAAAATGCTTCTTGGTTTTTTGCTAGAGGGAAAGCGTTATTAACAATAAGCTACTTAGTGTAGGCAGGGGAGCAAAAATAACATCAGGATTATTGCTGAGCATTGTTCACGTTCATGAATCATGTTGTGCAAAAACTTTTCTATACAGAATTTTACACAACCTACATTTTAAACAAGTCATGAAGCACAGAAACATGCCTAGTCTGGATATATTCTTCTTAGAGGAAGATTCCTCATTTTCTCTCTTTCTGATGTAACAGCTCACCAGAGTGGAACATCAAGCAATTGAAATACATTAAATTTGACTCTCCGAGCACTTAGTTTTGCTAAACAGTGAAATTAATGTAGAGCAGAATAATGGAGAGATCTATGAACCTTGCACAGTATTACAGTGTTTTGGGTAGTCAGGTTTGTACATCTCACGTATGACGTAGTGTCATCTCATTATGAACTGATAAAGGTGATTTGACGTGACCTTGACTTTTGCAAGAACTTTAAAATAAAGAAAAGCCACATATGAGAACTGGTGAGTGAAGTATTATTTACTATAATCATCCTTTTAGAAAATTGTGGATGTGTAATGCAAGTACCTACCAGCAAAAGGTGCAGTTTGCAACTTGTACTTATCCAGTCCCTCCAATTGGCTATCCCTTTCTTGGACGGGGAGGAAAGCGAGTGAGAATCCCTTTCAACTGAAATTTCTCTCTCTCTTCTCTTTTTCTTTCCCTTTTTTTTTTTTTTTTTTTCCCAAGGACTTACATAGGCCATGGAAAAACTGAGATTTCAAAATGGTCTCTTTTTGTTGTGACAAATAGGTCTCCTTTTCTCATCTTGCTTTTGTACAAAGGGAAGATCTATCTGTATTGTTAAGGTATTATTGGACTTCAGATATGAGAGGCCCTGGTCCAAGATATTTCATTAGTGGTTTTAGGAGACTAAAGCTGAAACTCAGTTTGCTTCCTTCCTCTAAGTTGGTCTCAGGCATGTGTAAGAATAGGGATAGTTTGGTATTGATGTGGGAAGAGCTGTTCCGAGCAGCAGTATTAGATAAGTGGATGCAGCTTTTACAGGCAAAGTCTGAATTATTTTTTTGTCTGTACATATGAACCGGATTCCACTATTTCCTTAGCAAACATATTTCAGAACTTGGCATCTCAGGTCTATTTCATTTCAGCCAAGTGCCTTTTTTTTTGTTTTTGCAGGGTGGGGTAGGTGTCTCCTTCATGCAAGAAACACCATTCTGCATGCCTTGTTAGTTTGAAAAAATTAAAAGTAATTTGTGTTTAGAGATTTAAATTTACTTTGTGTTATCTATACAGAAAACTGTGAAAGAATACTTTCATAAGAAAACTAAAAGCTACAAGTTATATTAAGATAGGAATACCAAATCCCTAGTGGAATTGTGCCTATAAATAGGTCATTACATCACCTGGTGTAACATCCAGCTGCTTTTGTTCTTGCCACCTAATCTTGTAATCTCTTTCACCTGTCTTGACAATGGTGTATGGAAGCATTTAGCAAGCTGGGCTTCTTTTCTGTTCAGTGTTCAGTTTCTGTGTGTATGCTCTAATGAATACTGCTCCATAGCATGTCAAAGTAAACATTTTAAATGTGTGATCACTACATTCGCTTGATTCTTCTGTCCCATTTGACAAGAACATGAGCACAATACATATGATTAAGCCTTAATATCATTCTGAATACATAACTATTTTAGTCAAGTACACAACTTGCTTTTCAACGGGGAATTCTTTGTCATTGCACTTTCTGTCCTTCCTTTTTAACATGTTTCTGCATATCAGTAAGAATCTATTTCCTCTGTTAAGATTAGCTCACCTGCAGTATTTTTGACAGTTTCAGCAATAAAATATGAATCCACTTTTATAGGTGAAAAGCAGAAGCTATATCTGCATAAGTAAAAACTGTCAGGCTTTTTTCACAAAAAATATCTAAATCAATGGGTGCCCTTGCCTTTGCACGTATTTTGAGCAGGTTTATTCTTGGTAGATGCTGCAATTTCTGTGTGTAACCTGTAAGGTATTTAAATGCTTTTCCATGTTTGCATGTCAACTTTCCTTAATTTTAGTGGTGGTTTCACATGCCGAGTCCTAAGTTAGCAAATGTCATGTGGCTTTATCCTAGGGTGATACCACTCACTGCTCACATGGTCTTTAATGTGGTTTGGATCACTATAAGCTTTCCAGAGAGAAACATATGTAAGGTACTTTCAGTGGTCAAGAGCAGTGGAAAAGTGGTAGATGCTTATAAATAAGGATATGAAAAGTAGTCATAAGGTGAAAGAATGATGAGGGAGGAAGGGAAGGAAAGGGAGACTTAGGAAGTCATGAGAAAAATCATGTTAGATGGTCATTTTCTCCTTGCCAACTGTTCTAAACCCAGAGTGTTAAAACCCTTCTAGCTGTACTGAGTTCCTGATAATTGTCTTTAATAAAAAATGAAGAGTTGAATTGTATGCTGTCACGACTAAGCTGTACCATTTAAATTTGAATTCTTTTCTTTGTGGGTAGCTACAGAAACAAAAGAATCACCCCCCTAACCAGTTTGGATAGAGCACTAAAAGTTCAGAGCACGAAGGCTCTGTTCAGATCACAGAGATGGGAATCTTCTGGGGCAGAGTGTGTTGGTCTGGACTTCTTGGGGAGGGAGAGCAACCACAGCTACCTGCTGGGTTTCATGTTTCTCTGTAGACTTGAACTTGGGTTTGTGTTCTGCAGATGGCTTGACCCTTCCAAGGGGATTGTTCCTTGATGAATAGTTTTGCATTAAATTCTCCCACTTTCAGAGCTGAAATCCAAAATTAAAAGCAAACTTTTGAGTCTCAGTCTTACTCTGCAGTCCTAAGTGTTGTTTTTAGCTATATGCTGCCAAACGATAGGGCTGACACACCAAATATGTCAAATCCTGACTTTATCATCTGTATCAGTATTGTGTAAAATTTATTAAGCCCTGCAGGAAATAAAAATGCAGGTTTTTCATTTGTATGCTTACTGTGTCTTTTGTAGCTGGAACGAGCAGAGTCAAGCAGCCAAGTAGTGTATTTGCTCCTACAGACTTACATGTATGGTGGGTCAAAAAGCCACTATATCACTGTTAATTCTGTAGATGCTTTCCGTGAATGTAAAAGCTTCATTTTGATAGGCATCCTAAGTCAAAGTAATGAAAGCTAATTTCATGTTTATTACAGGTTTTTATGCTAAAATGCACCTTTGACACTTGCAGCAAAATTGTGACAGGTGGTTAAAATGGTTGAGTAATTATGTACAAATATCTCTGACTATTGCCATGTAATTTCACTGCAGAAAGTGTGCAGATATGTCAAAAAGTGTAATCCTTCAAAAGAAGCTTGTTGCAGAAAGTGTAATCCTTCAAAAGAAGCTTGTTGCAGTTGCAAGAAAGGATAGCCTTGTAATTGAGGTGCTGCCTGGGATCGTTAGAGGTCTGTTTTGTCTTTTTTCCTGGCTCTGCATCCGCTTCGAGAGTGACCTTTTGGGAATGTTCTGTAGTCCTTGTACCACAGTTCTTCGCTTAAGGCTGCATGTAGTAAGTATCGTGTGAACAGCTGAAGAATTTTTATGGCATCCAAAATGCAGCTCACGTGGTCCTAGGGTGCAGGTCCAAGGTTTCACAATTGAAAATTAGGCTGGGTGCAGAGCAGCAAGAGGGATCGCAGAGAACTGAGAGCAATGATTCATTATCCCTGCCTCTTCTCTCTTCCTTTCTTAACTGCTGCGACTCAGTTCACTTTGTTCTTGTGCTCTGCTCTGTCAGGCCATGGATGTCACTGTTTTACCATACTCCATTTTCAGGGGCTTATTGACATTCAGTCCCTAATAGTTTTGAACCTAAATGAGGAGTCAAGAAATTCATGCCGGGTCTTGGTGATACTGTTTGTAGTTGTGCAGATCAGCCTGTCCGTGGAAGAGTTGTGTAACCAATGTAACTGCTGCTGCTTGCTTAGAGACTGATTTCTCATCCTTAGCAACTTCTTTGCAATATATGATTGGGAAGCTAATTACGTGAAGCTAATTACTGTTTTAAAACAGGGATTGTGGGATGTTTGTGCATTGCTAAGGTAAGCAACAATTTGCATATATGAAGATTATCTAATTATTTAGTGGTTTTGGAATTGTAAGTGTTCAAAGCTGATACAGAAACAGTAACAATTGGTTGTGTGCACAGGTATAATTTACAATAGCTCTTTTATGTGGTGTGCTAACTCAAGATGCTTTGTAATACTTCTGCGATATTTTGGATTGCACTAGTGATGCGGAGCTTCTTTGGCAATATCCCATATTCTGTTTCTGACCTCACCTGAGTTCACCTGCATTTCTTTTAAGACCTGAGAATTGGTGTGTTATTTCCCATAGGGATGTGAGACCTATCTTCCTTCAAACGCTGTATTTTTTACAGCAACGCGTGTAGTAAAAAGTTGTACTGGAAAGATTTGTCTTTTCCACAGTAATTAGAATCCAGAGGCCCCTGTGGTTTAAAACACCTGTGGACAGTGTTGAGACACAGACATCTGTCCATGTATTTAGCACTGTACTGAAGAATGTGTGAAGGTAAAACAGAGCAGGCTCTAACCTGTGTAGCAGCGTAACAGGTGGCATCACTTCTGTGCTGCGGAGAACAACTGCTGCGGGTGCGATGCTCCCTCGTTGTGTCCTAGGACAAACCTGAGTGGAGTTCAGGACAAGAACAGTGGCAACTCCTGCCTGCTGGACCCAGGCATGGATACTATTTAGAGATGCGCAGCCATATGTTATTCCTGGCAGAAGGTATTATTCTTTCTATGAATATCCTTCCGTGCAAACTTCATTTTGTTAGCTTTGCCTAACTCTCAAAATAGTAGGAAGGAAGGAAATGCTTTCTTCTGCAAAACAAAAACTATGTTTTTCTTACAGAGCCTTTTCAGCAAGCTTTGAAGAACAGTGTTTGAAGCTGGGGAAGATAAATTTGCTGAATATCAGATCTGCAAAATGGATCTTTACTTAAAAGGTCCAAGTTAATGTTGTACTATTTTTCCTTGAGGGCAGTGAATGGGCAGGAAGAAAAGGGGAGGGGTTACAAATACAGTTAAATCATGCTTGACTGATTCCGTAATGGGGAAAATGTTACTCTTTTGGGATTGGATGCATATTTACATTGTATCTGTGATTGAATAAGCTATTTTGTAATGCCACACTCATAACCACAAATAAGTACTTCATGTTTATATTTCAAACGCTAACATGCCTTCGTTCAGGACCACAATTAGGAATATATAGATTGCAAAATAGTGAGGAGGACAATGAATGTTGATATATTTTACTAGAATTTCTTCTTGGATTTATGTATTATATATTTATTGCTTTGGGTTATGATTTTTGTAAAGCACTGATGTACTTTTACCTTCAAAATCTTCTGCTTTGGCCTGCGTTAAGACAAATGGTACAAGTCTTGAAGATTATTAACTCTAACAAAAAAAAAAATAGTAGCACGGAGTTCTTGCAGAAGTTTTTCCAGTGTGTTATCATTGTTGTTTAGCTCTTTTTAATGATCAGAATGATGCATCTTCCTCATTATACAGAAAAACTATTTAACTCTACATCAAATAATAAAGAAATGCATGACTTTCCCATCTGGTTCTACCACCAGCCATCACCGCCTCCACCTTGTTTCAAACATAACAAAAAGTTCCCTCAGTACCTTGAAATGGGTTGCATGAGGAGAAATGGCAGCCTAGTTCAACAGCTCATAGCTAATAATTTGATTGCTTTCCTTGGATTTAGGCGGCACAACTTTGAATTTGATTCCTCAGGCAGAAGAGGGACATATAGCTGAGTCTGCTATTTCCTAGAAGAGTCCTCTCTTCAGTGAGGGGCAGACTTTCATGCTTTGGCAGAGGGGCAGATTTTCCAAGTCTTGCTCTCTTTTCAGTGTGGAATGAAATCGTGTTCCCAAAACTCTACTCCTATTGTAAAAAGAAGCTCCTTTTTCTAAAAAGCCTTACTGCATTAAAAAACAGAGGAGAAGGTCTAGCTTTCTATTGTACTTTGCAGCACAACCTTAACTGTGCTGTAGTACCAAAAGCCAGTGTAATAGGCAGATTGCCATATTATCTGGCAATGTCTCAATAATGAAATTTTCTGGGCTTCCAATATGAATCCTCAGGGCACAAACCTGGAAATGAGCTTCATGCATACGATATTATTTAGACTCTTTAAGCACCTATATACTGAGGCTAAAGGCTTTTAGTTCTTATTTGAAAGTAAAGATATATCACAAACAAACCAACAAATATTTAAGGGTTATGTTTAGAGCCACTAGGTGTAAAAATGGGAAAAAAAAAAAAACCCAGTATCATTGTTTTCTCTTATTGAATTTTTTCTTAGGAGCTTAACAGAAGGATTTAAGGCAAACTAAGTGTCTGCTATTATTACAGTCATTTCGTATCCTCAGAACTAAAAGGTCTTTCAATGAGTGTGACTTTCTCATAGCTTGGCCACTGACAAAGCAAATGAGCCATCTTTTCCCTGATGTTGCTAAAGTAAGTTGTCTTTCTTTCCTTTGTTCTTTTTTTTTTTTTTTCTCCTTTCCCCAGGTGAGGCTCCTTGCATAGTTACATGTCTTAAGTTTCAACTTCTGCTGTTTCTACTACTGTGCTGGGAAACTTGCCAGTACACATAAATCAAGGTTATGTCTTTGATTGTTTCCTCATGCTCAGCTCCCACAAAATCTCTGCAATGCAAAAGCTATAAAATGTTCTAATTTCATGCCTTGTTCTTAGTAAGTTGGAAAACAGAAGCTTTAATCGGCATCTTCTAATATTAAAGGTGCAGCTGCTGGCATTGATAAAATTGTGGAGAATCCAGTCAGTTGTATGTGAGGGGAAGAGAGAGAGATCTTTCTCTTGCTGTGAGTCCCATAGAATCACAAGTCATATTGGCTGTAGTGCCATCCTTCTACAGAGATATGGGGACAGAAGAATCCATGCAGTGGAAGATTGCCCTGATACTGCCTCTGCTTTCCTTCAGTTCATCCCTTTTGGGAGGGAATCCTTGCAGAATGCGAGCGGCAGTTTCAGAGGTGACTCTTCTATGTCTTCCCTCATTTGCCCTGTTCATCTTGCCAATAAAGAAAAGGGCTGGAGCAGCCATTGGAATGGAGATAGGTGTTTATATTACTCCCTTGCGATCATGAGTCATTTACTCTAGTAGACATTTGTTTCCTATTCTGCCCTGAGGGGGAGAGAAAGATAAATGCTCTACTCGCCTGAGAAAACTAAAATGGAAAAACTTGCACTTATATTTCCTCATTTGTTCTGCCAGTGTGCCACCAGCTTGTGGAAGAGAGGATGAGCAGAAACATTTATTTTTTCACTAGTCTAATGGAAAGAGACATGAAGAAGTCACGTGACTAATTATTTATGGCCAAAAGCAAATTCAGTGATCTTGTCAGGTGAGGCTTAAAGGGCCTGAACTGTTATATATACACGGCTTGATGCATCTGCCTCTTTCTGGAGCTTGCTTTCCTGTGGCATTTTGAAAGAATCTGTAGCAATTTTCTATTAATTTCTACCTTTAAATATCTTCATTGCCTAAATGAAAATTAAAAAAACCCAACTGTACTTGCACATGACCCATAGTTGAAAGAAGTTAACAATTACTGGAATTGGTTCTGGCTCACTGAAATGCTCTTTCATCTCAAGGATTGAGACATTCTTTCTATTCCAAAAGATTTTTTTTTCTTTAGAAAAAGAATTCTCTAAGCAGCATTTGACTGTTGGCAAAGATATTGCTTTTTTATTACTACCTTTACCCACTGGGATTTGCTGCATCTGTTTTAGCTAAAATCACATTTATATAAGTGATCTATCAGTCATGCTTCTCCCCTGCACTCTTAGAAATGGAAATATTACTTCAAATACTTTTGAAATAGTCTACACCAACTGCATTCATTTCATCAGATTATATAAAATCCAAGGATTACCACACTGTCAGAATATACAATAAACAGAGTAGATCCAAAGATTTTTAGGTGTTTCAAGTTTGTAATGAATGGGCCAAGGGCTTTTTTTTTGCAATGCAATAGATGGATGAAAAAGCTGAGTATTGGAGTTTTAGGCATTTTCACATAACTTCAGTTTTGTCCTTTAGAATGAGCTTTGGTTTTCATTACCATACAATTAAAGCATGAAGTAGAAATAGTTTTCCCTGGTCACTTCGCTGAGACAGCAAAGGAGCTGGGAACAGGTTCTTTTGTTTCCCTCTCCCGAGAGATTCCCCTCCTGAACCTAAACAAGAAAGAGAAAGAGGAAAATCATGGACACTGTTGTGTTTGGAACTGGCAGATTAGGTAAAACCGTGGTCCATGAAGGTTATGTGCACACCATATAGGCAATTTCAAGAAGTTGCAAGAAGTTTGATGATGGGAACTTAACTGGCAGTCAGACTCTGCATAAAATTTTTATACCTGGAGAATAATTTGTGCTCTGAACTGTAGCTTGAATGTTTGTATTGAAATTTGTCAAACTGTGGCTAAAGGAGCTAGATGTACCTTTGCAAAGCCCACTGCTGGACAACTTTGATTGACCAAGCAAAAAAAGAAATACAAGCCTTTCTCGTATCTCTTATCATGTATGTGAGGAAAGCTGCAATGAAACTGAGTCTGCGTGAGAGACAGCACATCAGCAGTATTGTAACTGAGTTAATACATAGTACCAGGAAGCAGCTGATGGCAGTTTTGCCTCATCTCTGTGGGTATAAGAGGCAGCAACAAAGGAGAACTGTTGTGGCTTGCCTATACAGGAAGGTAGAATGGTCTTATAGTTTGAAGAACAGGAAATATTCCTGCTATAGAAAAGTAGCTCCTTAGGTGAGCTCTGTGTGTGTGGCAAGACAGGCTTAGCCAACAAACCCAGAACCACTAAGGATCCCTAAAGTCCCTATAATAAAGGAAACTGCAGAAGACAGCCTCTACAAGGGCTGTGTTTGTGGCTGTGCGCCTTCAATCTGGTTCTGTGTGAGAAAGGTGGGAAGCTCTGAGAGAAGGAAACTCCATTTTCTTACATAAAAATAATGTGCTTCTAGAATAATCCCAGGACTAAAGCATTAGGAATGCTGTCAGTGAAGACAGAGTTGGTTCAGCAACAACTTGCAAAGATGGTACACTGAAAGAGACTAATGACTTTTGACAAGGATATTTAAGTAAATATGTATCACACTCATTTTATTCACCTTTTAGACGTGTACCTAATGTGCCTGGAATCCAGACAGCAGGAGAGTAGACTGATAGCCTTCTGATGCTTATCCTTTCAAATGGGTGAGAGAGAAAACTAATGGTCTGACTTCTGTTAAGCAGGAGCCAATATTGCCTGAGTCTGAATTATGCATGAAAACCTCTACTTTATGAAAGTCGCTGATGTTATAAGAGGTATATTATCTATATTTGCTTCAGATATTTACATCCTGCTAATAATTAGGTTAATTTGGTTAAAGTCTTCCCAGACTTTACAGGTAACAGAGAAAGTCTGGAGGAAGGAGGACTTTCCCTTGATTGAAGAGGATCAAGGTAGAGATCAATTAAATAAACTGGACATCCACAAGTCCATGGGTCCTGATGGGATGCACCCTCGAGTGCTGAGGGAGCTGGCAGAAGTCATTGCTGGGCTGCTCTCCATCATCTTTCAAAGGTCTTGGAGAACAGGCGAGGTGCCTGAAGACTGGAGGAAAGCCAGTGTCACTCCAGTCTTCAAAAAGGGCAAGAAGGAAGACCCAGGAAACTACAGGCCAGTCAGCCTCACCTCCATCCCTGGAAAGGTGATGGAACAGCTCATTCTGGGTGTTATCTCAAAGCATCTGGAGGAAAAGGAGGTTATCAGAAGTAGCCAGCATGGATTCATCAAGGGGAAGTCATGCCTGACTAATCTGATAGCCTTCTACGATGGCNCCCTTGTGGCCAAGAAGGCCAACGGCATCCTGGGGTGCATCAAGAGGTGTGTGGCAAGCAGCTCGCAGGAGGTTATCCTCCCCCTCTACTCTGCCCTGGTGAGGCTGCATCTGGAGTACTGTGTCCAGTTCTGGGCTCCTGGATTCAAGAAGGACAGGGAACTACTGGAGAGGGTACAGCAGAGGGCTACAAAGATGATTAGGGGACTGGAACATCTTTCTTATGAGGAAAGCCTGAGGGACTTGGGTCTTTTTAGTCTGGAGAAGAGAAGACTCAGAGGGGGGATCTCATCAATGCTTACAAACACCTAAAGGGAGGGTGCCGGGAGGATGGGACCAGTCTTTTTGCAGTGGTGCCCAGTGATAGGACAAGAGGTAATGGGCACAAACTTGAACATAGGAAGTTCCATCTAAACATGAGGAGGAACTTCTTTGTTTTTGAGGGTGGCAGAGCACTGGAACAGGCTGCCCAGAGAGGTGGTGGAGTCTCCGACTCGAGACATTCAAAACCCACCTGGATGCCATCCTGTGCAGCCTGGTCTAGGTGTCCCTGCTCTGGCAGGGTGGTTGGACTAGATGATCTCCAGAGGTCCCTTCCAACCCCGGTGATTCTGTGATTCTGTAATTTCACGTGTTGTGTACAATGTAACTCATACCTATCTAACTATGCTTCATCTATTTCATGAATGAAATAAAGTGACCCTTACCTTGAATTGTGAGCACAGAGCTGAGTTTGAAATGCTCATGGATACTTCATTGTAGCTGATCTTCAGACATGGAAAGCTATAAGCACTGCTGAATAATAGTTCAGAAGTGAGGTCTTTCATTTTATCAGTATCCCTAATAGACTTTGCTGCTGCAGAAAAAAGCATTCTAATTTTACTAGAGGAATCTTTTACAAGTTAATTTTACGAAAATGCTAATAACTGTGGGAGTGCTTGAAAGAATTTAGAGAAGTTCCTCTTTTTCTTGTTAAACTCTGGAAACTACCTTTTTAGTTCTGCATTTAAAGCAATTTGTGCAAGTTGGTGTCTGTGGTTTGCTCTATTTTTATACAACTTTCATGGTCCCAGAGCATTTTCACAATTTTAAATGTTTTCAAAGCTACTAATGAAGAGCATTTTATTACATGTAGGCATTAATAAAGCTAGAGATGTAGACTAAACAAAAATTACAAAGTTTATATTGTGAAATAAACACCAAAGGATAAAGATAATTATACTTCTGTATAAATTGCATATTTTCAGAGGTAAAAATAGATGTCTTAAAATGTCATAATGAAGTATTCTCTGAATAAACCTTGAAGTGACATGCACATACTGTGTGAACAGATGTATTTACTATGTAAGCAAGTGTTAAACAGAAATGGTTAAACTATTGGAAGCAATACCTTGATATGGTGTCTTTAATCTGCACAATTCTCGTCTCAAAGTATTTAGAAATATTTAATCTAGTGCTTATTAATGTTCTGCTATTTTGAGAACTCGATCTCTTGCTCACCATTATTTGAGTTTTTTGAAGGGTAAATAATATACGGCTGTCTGTCATCTTCATCTTACTCACAATTTTGATTACCTCTAGTGTCTTCTTTCTCATCCTTTCATCTTTAAATGAAATATCCTTCTTGTTGCATTAAAAAGGGCTGGAGAAGTGATGCAACTTCTATATGCCAAATATTGTGAAAAAATGAGATATACCCTTTTTCAGACTAACTACAGTATTTTAAACAATTTATCCCATGGGTTTATTTTTCTTATAGCCTCCTGGCAGGGGAAAAGGGGAAACAAGAAGAAGAATAAAAATCTGTTAAGGACGCAACACTCATACCACTATCAGTTTTAGAAAGTCTAACTTGGTAGAAAGGAAGTATTTTCCTTGCATAAACCTTTCTTCTTAGTAACTAGAACATAATGAATTTGATATGCTCTATATAGGAAAATTTCACATTATGTTCTCAATATTTTCACTTCCTTCTACGTCCCAGTGGCATACAGGCACTCTGATTTGTAAGACTTTGAAGGATCTTCTGCTACTGTCTTGGAATAGTAAATCCAATACAGCTGTTCAAAAACCCACAGAAAATTTAATGAGAAGCAGAGTGCAAAATATTTTAATTAATACTCCAATTCTCTGCCTGAGTGCCACAGTGCCATAAGACCTGATTTAGCACTAGCAGAGAAATCCATTGTCAACCATTGACTTGAAATATATGGATTTAACCCTAAATGTTCGTGACAATTCACTTTCTCAGATTTGAAATGCACTTGGCTGTCAGTGCTGTGTGTAACATAAATATGCAGATTTGATTGCAAAAGATCTCATCTATTTCCCGCAAATATTCTTTCCTCTCATTTTCCTTCCCCAGGCATGATAAAGGATCTGAAATCAGAATTTGTATTTTCATTACAGAAGAAATGGTTATGCTGGAGGGAAAACATTGTATTCCCCTTCCCCTTCTCTCTCCCCTGTCACTCCGCAAACACCCGAATATGAGCTATAGAGGAATTCCCTAGAGACATGACATATCTAAATTCTTGTAGCTGAGGCTTCTTGCTGTCACCTTGTGTCATTCTCTCTAAAGGCAGTTGGTGTCTGTAGCAAACTGAGGTAAACCTCTATGGAGGTCAATGATGAGATTCAGTGGGATACTACTGGAGTTTCCTGTGGCTGGAGCCGTGGGAAACATGAAGAAATGGGATTAGTAATTTTGCTGAAGGAAAAGCTCTGGCCTTGAGTTGTTCTATAGATACTCTGAGTATCTGGTCAGTTTTTAAACTTTATATTCTGAATGTTTCAAAGGGACAGGAGCCCCCCAGTACCTGTAGAAACAAGAGTTTCTCTCCTGTGCTTCGAAAGAGGACGTCTTTGGAGTATGCCTCCTTTTCTCTGTCAGTTTGGTGTGGAGCAATGCCTGGCTCTATCAGGAGTATATTCAAGTCGCTTGTTAAAGAGTCTAATCCTTTCCTAGGTTCTATATGATTAAAGTACAAGGTAATGTGAATCTTTTCCCATTATTCCCTGTATCTGTAATGGGAGTTGCCTTTTTTTGTTTTCTTTTTATATATGCTAAAGTTCCTTAAAAATCATGGTGGGAATATGGACTTGTAGGATTTGCCATTGTTGTTTTATTCAGTTTGACCAAAACAGACCATGTATCTCATCCTGAAATACTGGAATTCTTTCCCTTGGTTGCTGTGGGCTACAAAGCAAACTTCTCCTCTCTCTTGTATTTTGTTTTGGTAAACATTTAAAAAAATTTTATGTTTTTCATTAATAAGCATTTGTATCATTGAAATTCCATACTTGCTAAGGAAGGATTAAAGAGATGACTAAATTTGATATTCCATATGAAGTGGAATAAATAAAACCCATAATCTTTTAATTTATCAATGCTAGAAATGTAAAGGATTGTCATCTTAATTCTAGAGGTTTTTTAAAAGCAAGATAAAGTATTCACTGTTAAAATCAAATAAAAACATACTTTCACGAGATTTTTGTAAGACGGATATTAGTTAAACAGTGAGTGACCTCACTGACCCCCAGGATAGCCAGGGATATCTGAAACTGTCAAATGACATGTCTTACAAGTCTGTATCTGAATGACAGCTGCCAGCTTATATTTTAGTGCTTGTTTTATAGATCATTGCATGGAACGATTGCTATGTTGGGTTAAGCTATTTCCAGTTCTATAAATCAATTGTTGGTCACATACTGAAGGTAAATCCTGAGGCCATAGTAAATATCTTCTTCACAGTGACAGTAGTCATATTAGGTCTTTGTCTAAGAGTTGTCTTTAATAGAATAGTAAATATATGGAGAACTTGTTTGTAGGTATGTAAGAATACAGCTTTGGCTTTTTAGAAGAGATGTTTCTGTGCTGGGATTCGAAATTTATGGTGTGGATCCGAGGCAACATGTATTCAAACTGGGGAGAGTCTTTCTCTTGAAGTGAATTTTAAAACTCTTTAAGCATTGCCTAATTTAAAGTATATTTTAGAAGATATAAATATAAAACAAAAAGTGTGCTTTATAAAATATATAGCTATGCCAACTACTGAACCTGTTACATACCACATAACAAAGTCTGTCAATGTAACTATTGGGTGTAAGGGGAACAGCCTTCAGTTATAGTATGAAGGAGATGGGTGTAGTTATTTGATCAAGAAAATGGAATACTAAACACAATTAAGGCTTTGAATAAGGAGAATTTTCTCATCTGTTCTATATTATAGCAGTATTGTTCTGCTGATGTCCCAAGGCTGGACTTGCAAAAGACTGCTGAGCAACGGTAAATGGCACTTATGGAAGTATGAGTTACTCCACAGTATGCACTTGTTTCGTTATTAGTTATGCGAAAGTACTAAATGCATCAGAATGTGGAGTAGATTTATTCAGAACAATTTCATGGAGTTACCAAATAGCTTATATTTCTTTTATGTAACCGAGCTTTCTATGAAGTTGAAAAAAAATTATTCGAAATAGTTCTGCATTTTATTCAGCAGTTTGTTTCTATTTTATAATATTGCAAAGATCAACAGTTTTCAGGGACTGGATTTTACTGCTTTCTGTAAAGATAAACCTATCCTTACAAATATCTTTCTATGTTGAGTTAGAGTGCAGTTTTTCAGTGCTCAGATACTTAAGAACAGTGAATGCCAAAGAGGAGAAATAATTCTTAATTTAAAAAATGTGAACAGATAATTGAAGAAAATCTTTTTTTCTTGAAATGCGTTGTCAGATGCATGCACAGCTAGTTGATTAATTCTCGCCTATTAAGAAGGAAGATCTGTGTAAGAATAGTCATTCTTCTGTATTTTGAAGAATCAAAATAGGGGGTGTTTGTGTATAAAGTGCTGTCAATTCACAAAAACCTTGTTTGATGCCTTTAGAACCCAGATTGAAGGACGTTTTGTTTTTGTTTAACCTAGCTGTCCACCAAATGGTCAAAGGCCATCCTGGTGTGTGCTGTGGTGTCTAGCATGTTAAATTGGTGGCATGGAAATCTAGGATTATTTGATTGAAATCCTAAAATTAGTGTAATAAATTAATCCTTGGCATAATGTTAGATTGCACTTGCCAGGTCTCCTGAGTTAAAATGAGGTGTGTGAGGGAGGAAATCTTTGCTTCCTGTAGTGATGACGGTGACCAACTTTTCCAAATTTATCTCCCTAATTTTATTTCTGATTAGTCAAGATCAGCGTTGTTGGCTTATTTTTTATTTCCCTTTACTATTAATAATCTAATTACTCATGATAAGTCAACACAGTGTTTTGTTGTGGTTTTTTAATATATTTTCATTTGATATCAAGACTGACTACAAATGCCTTTGAAGTATAATGTAATTCTATTCACGCTGAAGGAATGGAAGGTCTGAATCAAGGGAGAAGCATTTTTTTGATCAGCTGCTTTGTCATTCTTGTTAAGACTGAGATGCTGCATATATGGCCTCAATTTCCATGTAAAAACTTCCATTTTAAAACTATTTTTGCAGATTTGCCAAATTTTGGTTTTCATTACTTTCTCCACTGTTCCAAGACCATTTCTCCATGTTTCTCAGAGTTGCACTAAAGATGTACCAAGTTTATTCATGGTTTTGTCTTCTCTTGAAATAGAAGCTGCTCTGCACAGCAGAGATACAGGGATATTAATACAGTTGTTATTTGGCAAGTGAGTGGTAGGATGAATAAAAATCACTTACTTTATTGTGTAACAGTTATTTCAGTTGTTGTGTTGCCAGGTCTTTTCCAGGCTTATCTTATAGATTTTTTTTTTTTTCTCCATTTGGAAAGTTTACAGTCCTGAATATTTCCAATCTTGCTGTGCCTAAGACAGTGGTTCTGTTGTGTTGCTAAATGCACAGGTCACCTTGCATGTATCTTCACTGCTGATGACATTATTGCATTATGGGTCAGAGATCTGAAGAACTGATCCACAACATCCCTGTTTATATTGGAAGTGTGCAAGAGGGTTCCTGCCTTACATGACTGTACAGCTAGAAATGGGGGTAGTGGCTTTCCTTAGTCTCATGGTTGGGCAAGATATCACAAGAACATAACAGAAATTGTCCCAGAAAAGAATCTGTCCTACATGTTAACTTCACAGTTTATGATATCTTGATGTACATGTTAACTTCACAGTTTGTGCTGCCTCGATGATACCAAGCTGTTCAAGATGTCACTGGTCTGGCATTTAGTAACTCTCCCAGTGGTCATTCTGTAGGAAAGCCATTTTTCTTTACTAGTCAGATTTCTGACACTTTTAAAATAGCTACTGGCAGGATGCAACTTTGGTGTCTTAGTTTTATTGTTCAGAATCAGTCAGCTGAATTAAAAACAACCAAGTGTGTCAGAGTAAATGAGGAGCAACAAAGATTATAATTGGCAGGGTTTTTTCCTGTGTCTCTTACTATGTTCCTTAACCTTTATTTCGGGATTATTGTGATCTATTCAAGGGATGGAGAATCAGTATTTGTTCAAAGTAGAACAGAAATTCTATTACTTTTAGCACTAGAAAGAATTGACTGGGGGAAACTATAAGCTCAATTAAAAAAAAGCAAATAAATTACAGTTTCCCCCAGTCAATTCTTTGGCTGATGTTGTAAGCAGTTACAATATGGCATTGGAGCTTAAAATACTAACAGACAGTAACTGAAATAATAATTCTCAGTGCATATCACAGATATCTGTGGTTTGTGCTGACATACGTTCCTCCTGCCCTGGGCTTCAAATTGGTGCCCGGTAGGGAAGAAGCAGCAAGTCTTTGGGAGAAGCCAGGTCCTGTTGTTGCAGTCAATAGTAAATCACAGTTGCCTTTGATCAAGTTGAGATTTTGGCCGTTGTGTCTGGCAATTGAATATTTGAGAGATGGTTCAGCACGGTGTTAGTCATCGGCTTAGCTGCTCAGCAACCACAGGTCTTTATGATCTCAGTCATTTGTGCTTTACCTTCCACAGTGGCTTTTGGTTGAAGACAGAATCTAATTTAAAATCTCTGACCATATGCTCAAAGTTCTCTATGGGACTGGCATTAGCAAACAGATTAAGTTGCTGTGTGCCAGACATGTCCAGTGACAGCAGATTTTCACTGTAAAAATGAGACTGCTTAAGTGACTTTGATTTTTCGTAAGTATGGGATACAAAGTTTTTATGGGAATTTCGTTTAATTAGTAAGTAACGTATTCTAAGACAGGTATTCATGAGGGTCTCTGTAGTTCTTTCTTTTTGAAACCCTTGAAAAATACACTTAAGTTTAGCATTTACCAATTGTTTTTTACCTGTTGGTGGGGAGATATCGACTCTTGAAGTTTCATCTTCCTTAATTTCCTTGAAGTGCTGAAATAGATTTTAAAAGTTGTTTTTGAAACAATTGTATTTTTTTCTTCTAAGAAAATTCAAAAGAGAGAAGGAAGGTATTCCATAAGGATTTTAGAATAGCAAGGAGACTTCTTATTTTTGGGGGGGAAGATATGAACCCATCTAAGATTAGAATAAAATGTGCAGGTTTTCTTTAGATTGTCTTTGTCTCAAACCATGTGGAGGATATGACCAACGAAGCCTTCCTTTAAGCCTGAATGAGGTAATATGTAATAGAATATGAATGGGGACAATGTTGCCAACAAAAAGAGCCTTTATGCTCCTTCCTGGTCAACTGCCTGGGCTTGTTTTGTTCCTGTTACTGTACACAAAATAGCAGTAAAAGTTAATAGGAAAGGAATAGCAAAATGGGAAAGGGGAGGGTGTCCATAGTCAACTTTGTAAGCTGTGGGTAGCACTTGATTGACAGAGTCACAGTCCTTCTACAGCCACTGTCCCTGTGAAACAGTGACAGTCCAGAACTGGTTCCAATGAAAAATCACTTAAAATAGCAACATATCTTTCACAGCTAAATGCCAAACTGTGACAGAATTTTACACAGACATTGTGAGCTCAGAAATCAATAAAATTGATTTCTTTGCCTTCCAGAACTGTAGCAAACATGGAGTTGGACTGTTTTGGGCACATCAGTGTGAAATCGCACTTTAATAGCAGTAATTCCTGTAAATTTGCTAGGGAAACTTCTCTACAAAGCATGTCCAGCTTCTTTCTTCCTTGCAGAGACAACATGGAAAATACTAAAATTTGCTGGCTTTGAATTCAAAGACAAATTTTCAAATGTGAACTCATGTCAATAAATTAGGGCCTGTGGCAATGATTCTTCATCATGCGGTAGGAAATGTGCCATGTTGATGACAGATTGCAAAGAAAACCTTGAACTGCTCTTAACTAGGATTCCTTCCATAGTGGTAGGTCATGAGAGTGAACTCATGAATTTGGGGTTACTCTCCAGGTGATTTAGATCAATACCAAAGAATGTTAGCTGCTGCCTCCAGGCCTCAAAATCTGGGGTGAAAGCTTCACGGGTGAGATTTTTCCCTTCAACCACACTAACAGTTACACTGTGCTTGCTTATCGCTTTGTAATGAAATCATTCTTCTGCTTACTTTGCCCTTTGAATGGAAAATTGCATGGCTCTGTGTGGTCCACATCTGAATTCTGCTTTCCCAGTTGTTCTAAGCTGTCTTCTCATGAACTGCCCAGGTTTATTTTCATGAGGAGTCCTGTTCAGATTCTTGATTCCTCCACCTGAATGTATTGTTTGTGCAGGGATGATTAATTTTTGCAAAGCTGATGTATGCCTGCAGATCTTTGGACCATTTCAATTGTGAAAGTCAGCTTGAAGCACCAAGAAATAGCTATGAAATAATCTCTCTGATTTTTGACAAGGCTACAGTGTTTCGGCTGAAGCAGTAGTAAGACTAAGACTAACTGATATAAGTGTACGGTTTGCCCTTTTTTTATTTTAGTGGTAAATGTGGTTGTGATGAGGTGACTGACACACCTGTTGTACATGGAAATGCCAGAATGCTCTCTTAAGAAGCAGTGTTAAACGCAATTAAAGCCTTTTTTGTTACACTATGTAAAATTGACTACCTATAGGCAAAATAGGCTTCCACAAGGTGTTTAATCTGAGCAAGTCCTTACATTAAAAAGGAAAGGGGCAAGAAGCATCACTTCTTTGCTAAAATATTTATAGAAATCTACAGTAAACTTCCAGAGGATTTTGAAGATCAAGAATATGTCTTATCTGCCTCTTTTGACCAAGGAATCAAAATGTAACTTTTGTATTAGTCCCTAAGAAAAGAAACATTTTCAATGTGGGAGTAAAGAAAAGAAATCATTTTATCTATGTCAGCTCCCTGACACGCATCCACATCTGAGAGTCACCTGCATAAAGCCCATGTAATTGAACTTTTTGAGGCTCAAGTGTAGGGGAAATCTGGCTTTAACAGAAGGCCAGATCTTGTGACACTGGTGTAACTCATACAGTAGCTGATAGGTCTGGTTGTCACTAAATGAATATAAATAGCCTGTGAAGTGCTGAAGCGATAGATTCATTGCTGTAATAATTGGATATTTCTTCAGTGTATCTGATGTCATTACACAGACAGTACATCTAATGTGCTGGGGACCTGGGAATCGGGGAAGTTAATTGGCAGTGAATGGCTAGTTTCCTTGGAGAATTTGGGCTCAAATGAGTGATATACCCAAAGTCCTTCAGGAAACAGGAGTCTTGTTGGTGACCTTCTACTGCAATGAACAACCACCCCACCTTTACCTTTTTTACACGTCAAACGATTTCAGCCAAACCTCAGAAGAGTTTTAAATCTGTCCTACAGATTAGACAAATATAGGTGGATTGGTAGAGGAGGAAGACTTTATCAACCTTGGGTTCACATTATATTGTACTCTAGAATATCGACAGAGAGCAACCAATTTGAGAAAGCATCAGTTCAGTCTTGCTCTGCATTAGACCCTGAAGAATCTCGCCATGAGATATGAACCCGTAAGAAACCAGTTTTCATCAATTCTGCTGGTTGTGAAACTGCTTGCTTTAATCGTGTCACTTTAAGTACACTCTGAAGTAATTTCCTAGTTGGACCTGGGTCTAGTAAATATGGAATGATATCTTCCAAAATAGATTAACAGTTTAACACTGTGCTTTGTGAAGACAGCGCTTGATAGCTCTGAATTCGGATGCCAAGGAGTCATAGTGATGCTCCTCTGAAAAAGAGTTCAGGGATTTTTTTCCACTCATAACAACACTATCGCTTAACACTTTTACGTAGTGTTTGTGCACTCAGTCACAAGTTGCAGCGTACTACTGCATAAACAAATTCTTAAAGGAATTATTAAGTTATCTAAATGAGAAAAAACCTTGTTTATTTTCAGAAGGAAAAAAAACCCCAAACTACTAGCTTAAGTCCTATAGCTTTAGTAAACCGTGTGAATTAAGTGCCCCATGTGAAACGAGCCGCAAATTTATGACCGAACCTGAATTTCTTTTACTATAAATGCCCAGTTTGTTAAATTTGTTATAAATTTGTTTTGCTATAAATGGTTGTATCTGTGTATGATAGAAAGCAAGCAGATTCTTAAATTTGTTCTACCTTGTAACATAGTTTTATGGTAACCTACTGATGAATTTAATAGTCACTATGTAGTAAAAAGCCTCAGGATTAACTGCCCAGAAATAAATAACCTTGCTAGCACTGGTCTGTTGAGCCATATGGGTGAGATAATTTATTGCTGCTTGTATGGTGACACGACCTCTTCCAAAGTATGCTTTAGCTTGTGCACTCCACCGTTCCATCACTTTGTACATGAATGGTAAGTAGCTGTGTGCTTGCAAGTATCCCACTTAGTGTGCAAAGTGGATCAACTACAAGACAGCATTTCTTAAAACAAGACAAAACAAAATAAACTTGTCCCTTATTAGTGACTCTTGGAGAAAATACCTAGTTTTGTGTTACAGTTAGCTATGTGAATGCTAACTGCAAAAGACTAAAAACTTTACTGATCTTAAAATACAAAAAAAAGATGTAAGTTCAAACTTGCTCTGAAGCAACTGGCCTAATTAGGCATTAGTGAAAAACTAACTTGAGGAACTCAAAAAGCTGCTTTTAAACAATCTTACTTGTCAGGTAAAGTTCCTTGAAATACAATAGCTTAAAGTTAAAATCATTTTATGTTCTTGTGTGTAAGTAATATGTCAAAGATGGGAAGTTGTATTGCTTTGGTAAGTTACATAGTCATCTCTTTGGACAACCTGCCTTTTTTTCTTTCTGTGGAATCTACAGGAGCTACTCTTAAGTAAAATCCCTCAGACCCACTTTGTGCTTTTAAGGCACAGTTTGCTAGTGGGAATGAGGTGTCTTCTATATCTGTTTTGTAAGCTGAGGCCTGTAACATTAGCATTGAGTTTATTCGTATCTTTGGGCTAATCCAGAGCTGTTAATTCTGGCATTCACTACTGATTCAAAGCCATTTGACTTGTGGGGAAAAAAGGGAGATGACAACTCACATTTTTCCTCCAGGGTTTCAAAATGAGACAATAGATATGAATATATGTAAGGCAGCTATTTTTATTCTCATGTGTTTATTACAGGCATGCATGTAGTAGAGACTTCCACCAACTTCATAGCTAAATATATAGCTAAAAGCTGATCTGTCTCTCTGCTTGATTAGATTTGTGTGAAATGGCTAGGCTTTATTTTGCAATAAATGAATGAAACACACATTTGGCTTCTTTTGGTGATGGTTATTGTCAAAACAACTGGTTTGTCTCAGAGTACTTTCTTTTCGTTTATGTTATGAGCAAGGATTATATTTTGTCCTCGTCTTTTCTTGTGATCTTTTCTTCTCTCCACACAGTGGTAAATGTATACCTACCTTGATCTAAGCTTATGACTCATGACTCATTTGATTTGCCTTCAAAAAGACTTAGAAGAGAAGCAAAAATTAGGAACGTATTCTTGAGCAAAACCAGCTTTCAGATAGTGAACTTATCACCTGGCTCAAACCATAAAACATGGTCCGTAATGGATGGAGCTAGAAGAAATGGGTTCTTCCCTCCCATTGCAGGCTACATCTGAAATTCGTTACCTTCTCTGCCACCTATTGCCTCCTGGTAGGGTCATGTCTTCCAGCTTTCTAAATGAAAAAGGAATGGATATATAAAAATGCTAAACAAACCTGTTCTTGTAGGGCAAGGACTTCTGCTTCGTGCTTTGCACATCTCTGGCCACCTGTAAATATTGAGTGGTGGCGTAAATTTCACTAAACCCTGTGGTCATAGAAGCTGGTGTTACGTGGTAACTTTTAATAACAGAGGTTTGACATTTAGGTATAATCTGTTCACTACTGAGTGGTGTGGTTCATTTTGGCTGACAAAGCCAAATGCCTGCTTTTAAATCGGTGAGGCAAAAGCTTCTGTCTTGAAACTCGGTAGTTACTGATGGCTGGCAGGGAACGGGTTTAGCTGAAGGAGCTTAACATCAACACGTTAATCTACAACAACGGAGTCCAACAGCAGCATCAGGTACCACTTTCCAATATATATGCACAGAAACTTTTCCCCTTCTCTTAAAATGCCTTTGATCACAAAATACAGCACAGGGCTTTGTCATACTAGCAAAGTCATTTTCTCATTACAAAGCGATCTCCAGTGTGACGCAAATAGGCCTGCAAATAAAAATCAAACCTGAAAATGATGATTTTTAGAGGAAGAAAGCATGTACTCCTGATCCAAATTGTCTACCTTTTCTCCTAGATACTGTGTGGCAATAATAACATTGTTTTTCAAGTTGAATTACTGAGTAGCAAAACTTGAGGGGAAATTTATGTAATTTACTTGTAAAAATAGGAACTGTTCTCTGGGAAGCCTGAAGTTTCAATTTCAGTCTGTTGCAAGCTCTGCATTTTGATCTCTTGAGGCTGAAATGTCTTTGCAAGGGGTGAAGTTATGCCTGTGGGTGGGTGACTTGGAGCTCATCTCTCCCAGTCTGTGGACTGACAGACCTGAGTATATTTTTCATAACCATGATTTGCTGGATCCTGGCCCTACGGTGCCACTGTGACTGATGAAAAGGTTATGATTTTTCTAGTAAGTGTGGCCTTGCTACCGAAGGGTAAGAATCCAGCAATATGAAGCATCGAAAATGACATCTCCTACAAGGGAACCTCTAGCCAACCAGCAAATCTATCAACATTAAACACTAGAACCCATAAGACATCTGTTTTTTTTTTTTAAACTGTAAACCAAATTCCTGAAGTTGAAGGAACTGACAAGAGCAGGGGATATTTCTGACCAGTTTTTTTTCTTCTTATGTTAGGAAAAATGAAGAAGGACTCTTTATCAAGGACTGTAGTGATAGGGTGAGGGGTAACAGTTTTAAACTGAAAGAGGGTAGATTTAGATTAGATATTAGGAGGAAATTCTTTACTGTGAGGGTGGTGAGGCACTGGAACGGGTTGCCCAGGGAATTTCTGGATGCCCCATCCCTGGAGGTGTTCAAGGCCAGGCTGGATGGGGCTTTGAGGAACCTGGTCTAGTGGGAGGTGTCCCTGCCCATGGCAGGGGGGTTGGAACTAGATGATCTTTAAGGTTCCTTCCAACTCTAACCATTCTATGATTCTATGATTTACGGGAGGCATTTTTCAATTTAAAATATCAATTTATAACACCCCCCAAAAAAGGGGGGGGGGGGGGGGGGAAATGCCTGCAAAAGGTTTGGTGTGCAAAACTGGGTGAAAAATCTGCCCAGTATTTCTCCCAAGTTTGCCATCAAAATTACCGTGTGGTTGTTAAGGAGCATTCAATTCATGTATTGTAGGACTAGAAGGGGCAACCACACAGTCTCCAAATCTGCCTGGACCCATCTCCTGAGTTTCTTAGCCAGTGGTCTATAAAATATCAGCAGGTATCTACAAAACTAATGGAAAAACAACACAGGGAGAATAAATATACATTCACACAAAATCGCAGAAAATAAAACTAATACACTTTCAGGAGTTTGTACACTATTTTTCCTTTTATAATGTAAAGACATTTGTGGTTATGATATACAGAGAGTCCATGGATGTCTTCTTCCTCTCCCACAACAAGTTGTGATAGGTTTTTGCATTAAAAAATCTTGAGAAACATGATTTTACTTCAGAGACTACAAACTTTTTGTTACCATCTAGTTGCTACTATCCACTAAGAAACTTTCACTCTGGTAAAAGACCAAGTGCTGCATCCATAGGCAACTTGTTTCCATCTGCACCACGGGCCTCAGGCCCACTGATGCTCTAGAACAGTGGATATTAGCCGACCAATTCCACAAAATAAATCTGTACTGCTGAGGCTGCTCACAATGTCATTTGTGTCACTACTGTTGCTTTCTGCTGCAGTGCCAGCAGCAAAGGCCATGCTGTGACTGTGATGGTTTGTTGGCCCAAGATCTAGTATCACACTGTTTGAAAATTAGAAAACAGAATTTATTACTGGAAATGATTTAATCCTGAGAGAGAGTTTCTGATTCATGCACTCAGACGTGGTAGCCAGGCAGACCAGTGTAACCCACAGCAGTCTGCAAAGATGCTGCTGCCAGCAACAGATCGTGCTTCTATCATCCCACTTGTTTCCTCTGCTTTAGAGTTAGAAAAATCTTGACTGTGGCTTGGGGCCAGTTTCTGCCCTGGCTCCCCCAGTTCCTCATGTATTTGCCTCTGCTTCTCCTTCTGCAAATGTTTTAAATTTTGATCTGTAATTTTACAAAAGCATGGCTCTCTGCGCACTTTTTGTTTAATATGATGCTGCCAGACTCAGATGCAGAGATGTTAGGATTTGCCTCAGTGCCTGAGCTGTCCTTTGAAGTACTCTGCTATAATAAAAATGGGATCTCAAATGACAGGATGTATCTCCATACCTTATTTTTCCTCCCTCTTCCCTTTTGCTGAAATTGGTTAAACTTGTAAAGTTTAATGGGGTAGGATGTGGCCTACTGTCTCATTTTAAAGTATACTTACTGAAGATAAACTAAGGGAAAATATTCTATTTATCTGATAAGCAATTAGGGGTTGGTACAGTGCAAGCCTCAACATCTGAAGATGGCCCATTGTTCTTGCAGTTAGCTTGCAATTCACATGATGTGAGGTAAGGTTTGTTTTTGTTTCTTCCATAAATATTTTAGTATTACCCTACGGTTTTCCTTTCTACTCCAAAAATAACACGGTAATGACATCTCATTTGGGTGTGTTTGACCAGGGAGCTTTCACTAATCAGGAATGACCCAGTATAGCCTGTGGAGATGGCTGCTTCCAGTATCAGTTTTTTCAGTTACCTCTCACTCTTAACAGTCTCAGAAGACACCCCCATGTGTTAGAGATTATTCCTGTGGATCACTTTCATCAGACCTGTAATACAGTCACCATTTTGGTTGATGGGCCAGTTCTTTAACAATTTAGTGAGACTTTGCCAAACCTTTCAAGATGAATTTGAGAAAGCAAGGTAGATCCTGTGAGCTATAGACCCTGTGTCTCTGATCTGATGACTGCAAGTCATGCGTGTCCATCTGGTCCATAGAAGCAGCAGCTCCACTGAGGATTTGGGATAGTCCATCTCAGGACTGGAAAGCCTCGTTGCTCTGGTTAAACTGTGGAAAAACAGTTGTTAATGCATCATCCAGCCATTGTGAATGACAAAAGTTTACATAGATTGAAGGGAGACTGCAAAAGTTCATAGGAGAAAGTCCCAAAAAATAAAAATCTATGGTTGAGTCTTCATCTGGCCACTTCTAGAACAAGTCACTCACCATTCTTGCCTATTCTAAATGAATAGCAGCTATGCTATAATTTTATATGATGTGGTTTTTTTAGGCTTGATTACAGTTATTTAAGAATGTGAAGTTTTAAGTAAATTGTAATTTTTTTCTGCGTAGGCAGAGATTCCGAGGCTTAATCTTGCATTTTACTCGTACTCAATCTCTGTATGAGAGACTAACACTAGGAACTTATGTGCAAGTTTACACTGAATTTTTTTAAAATGTTTTGAATAGTATGTCTGAGTCTGTTTTAGGTGAGTATGACAATGCAGTTTTTCACATGCATTGCTATCCATAATTGTTTTCTTTGTTTTAAAGAAGTGAACAGGCAGTCATATGTATGTCTGTTCTTATTTTTGTTTAAGAGAGAGGTTTAGTGTGAGTACGCCTAAAATAGAGCAGGTCCTCTCAACTTTTAGTAATATACTGTCCTACCTACCTACTTAAGAGAAATACTTTTTAAGGTCTGACTCTTTTCTGGGTAAGAACAGTGTAGGCTTAATGCAGCTCTCCCACATACATCAATTGAATGGGGGTGGCATGTGAATTAATTAAAAATAAATCTTGTTCTATATTTTATTTTTAATCCTGTATTTTAGCTTCAGGTCATATCCATTGTAAAGTCCTCATCTTCATCAGTTTCAATGAAAGGATTATTAGTGATATTATCTTTCTAAGCAGTATATGTATTATTTTTTTATTTTGTGGGACTATAAAGTTACATGAATATTGTTCTTTTGTGGATAGTTTAACGAAGTAAAATGCTCGATGCAGAAAAACCAGTTCTGCAATGAAAAAATCCACCTCCCTCAGCATTTTGAAGGCTAGATCCGTGGTATTCATTTAAAAGTTTTACCTTCATTAAAACATTTCACCCAATGTTGGTTTGTGCTCTGCACCCTCCCATTCCCTGCACCCCAGCCTGTCAACAAAAGGTAACTAGAGTTTAAGGAATCCATCTAGAGGTTAGTCCTACTGTGTTCCTCTGACTAGATATCAGTAATGTCCCTCACGTCTTTCCTTCTACGCTCTTCTAGACTCTTTTCCTTATTGCTGTTGTCAAGGCATATAAATTTTATTCTATATTTTGCATTATTCTCCATTTCAAATTTGGTGAGCTGTGTCTGCGTGTCATGAGTCATGAAGATCTTACTTCAGTCTGTCTCCCCCCTTTCCCTGAGGTATACAGTTTTTTTAACTTACTCTGTAATGGAAATATTTTTGGGGTATAATTTGAAGCATCTCTTACTCATTCTGCTTAAGATTTTGAACGTGTAAGGGGGAATAAAAAAACCCTGTGTTGTCAGTCTTCCTTTCTCTGCAAGATTGTCCCTGTTATTTTTGTACTGTAGTTTATATCTATTTGTGATAGCTGAGTTTATATTTGGTAAGACTTCAACTGTGTTGTGTATTGTTGTGACTTTGTATTTTGCTGTGATGAGGTGAAGCTTCCACAACAAAATCTATGGTATTTGGCTTGTTATGATTTTATTACTAGTTTTTTCCAGCAAGTAGAATATTGTCTTTTTATGGCTGGAATGACTATTTTTAGATTTAGTTGTTTGCAGTGTGGTTTTTGAGGATATTCTTGTGCATTTGGGAGAAAAATGGATAAAACCACTTTTAGAGGCAAGAGTTGAGGTCCACACGCTCCCTCACTAAAGCTCATTTAGAGTTGGTCAGAAAGGCAAGTGCTTTATGCATCTGTTCACTTACCGGGGTGGGAAGACTTGTGATAAAAACAATTTTACATCAAAGCTCATTACATGGCAAAGACATATAGCAATGTAAAAATTCATTAAATTATGTACTTTGAATCTATTTTATCAATCTGATTTTGAATTGTGAAACTTGTATTAAATACAAGTTGGTGCTCAGATGATTCTTTTTACAGAAGTTATGCTTAAAATAGAAACGAGTGGGTTGGCATTTTTTATAGAATATGATTTCTTCCTCTCTCCCTCCTCCTTCCCACCCTGTTCAACAAAAGTAAGCCCACGGGACAACCTACATTCAAGTTATTTCTTTTTATTTTATTATATAAAAAGATGAAGCTATCAAATACCTATGGGAATGCCTAATAACTGTGCTATGACATTATTTTATACGACAACTTGTCAAACCTACAACCTAGGTAAGCTGCCACAGGTAAACTCTCATATCTTCAACCAAGTAATACTGTTCCTCTGTCACCTCCACTGGGTGAAGACTCTTACGCCTCAGCTGTGGCATATGGCAGAGCTCTGTTCAGCGTAGTATGATTTTTAGTTTCCATAGAAAATTCAATTTTTAGTTTTGTTTAATCTGCAATATTCGACCTGATCCCTTTACACCATTAGAGTGAATAATGAGGCCTGGCAGCCAGCAGCAGCTCGGTCCTGCGTTACCTCCGTCCGTCTGTGTTTTGAAAACTCCTTCAGAAGATGGTTTCAAAAGGGATCATTCCCTTCCAAAGCTTTAATTTTTGTGGGTTTTTTTGCTTTTCAATCTTGGCATAAATGCTTGATTCCTTTTTACCCCCCGCCTTCTATACCATATCTTTTGCAGCTATTTAGTTGACTTATCTGAAAATTAAGCTTTCATTGCCTTAAACTGAGAACACCATACACCTGGGCTCTCCTGAAAATGTTTTTACCCTCCTGTTACATGTTATGTGAGCAACAAGGAAGAACAGTCGTTACTTTTGTACTGGGGTGCTGCAAGGGTGGTAATTTGCTGCTTGTAAACTTCTTGGAGGGTAAAAAAGCTCCACCTTCTGTTGATCCTTCCATTTAGTGGACTGCAGAGTGGTATTAAAACAGCTTTTTGGGTTCAGATAACCGTCACAAGTGTTGCCATATATGAGGGGCAAGTAGGAGAGTGTGTTGGAGGTAGACATTAGCAGATGGCTTTTCTGTTGGGTCTGTTATGGTGAGAAGATAGGCAAGAAGAACAGAGTAGATCCTTACTCTGAGTCCGTCTCTGCTATTCACTGTACGCTCGACACTGTACGTGCATTATTCGTTTACGCATTGCCTCCCCTTTGGGTCAGAAAGCATATATGGCTATCAACCCAGTGTTGCTCTTGGAAATCTTGGCAGTAAGGAAAAACTTTGTCTTTGCTTCTTAAATGCAGAAATTGTATGTTTTCTAGTGTTTTAAAGTACATCAAAACAATAAAGACTCAGAGCGTTTCCAGTGAATACGGGAAATACACTCCAAATGGTGAATGGTAGCAAAGATGCCTGGTTCACAGGTTGTCTGTGGCAGAAGTATCTTGACTCTTTTTTTTAATTTATTTTATTTGTTGTTTTGGAAAAAAGCAAGCATTCTTTTTTCACAGTAGACAACTTGCTTGTCCAAACTGAAACCCTTCAAGACCAGAGAAAGGCAACATTCAGTACAGCTTTTGTTGACTCTTGCTTTCTTTCTTTTGAAGTAAACTACTTGTATATCTGAAAATAAAGTGCTGTAAATGAGTTCTTGGTATTTTTAATATTAGCAGTTTGGTTAAATCATTGCAGCTAATTCTTCCAAGGTTTTGGTAAATATTAGCTGCATGCTACAAATTATCCAGAAGTCCTTTTTCACCAGAATTTAAAATCTTCTTACAGAAATCTCAGGGCCCATGATGCAGCACTTTAGCAGCCCATTTTCAGCTTCCTCCTACTGCCTGTATGTTCGTAGCAACACCAAGCAAGTCCAATGACTGGGTTTTTGCAGTAATTTTCTATAATGTCTCCATTGTTGCAAAGAGTGTGCAAATTTTCTAATCCCTTTATAGCACAGGACTGCGAGAGGCAACAGAAACTGCGTGGCAGCCTTGGCAGCTGTTTCAACCTTGGAAATTTAATCTCTTTCATTGGTACTTTAGTCTTTCATATGGAGTATAAATAAGAACCTAACTAGCTGTGTGTCTGCATGTAGTTGCAACCTACTTAAACTGCTGGGGTTTCCTGCATCTGTAGTCCACAGCTATTGTAGCTAAATCATTTAAGGACCAACACACTGAAATACTCAAAAGTTGCCATGTACTAAGTATTTTCTGTAGGAAATCCTATCAAATACCAAGCTGCTAGAACACATCTCTTAAACTTAATGATGCAGTGTTGTTTTTTTCTCTCTCTACAATAGCTTTTATAACAAGCTGTTGACTTCGCTGCATCGCAGGGGTTTTTTTTCTACATTAATCACATGGCTTTTGAAGGTCCAAACCTTGGATGATGAAGAAAAGCCCAAAGAATCAGTCTGCACATTACGTAGGATCTAAGCGTTGTAACATTTAAACTGCGTAAAGCTTGACTTGCGTTTGGTTTTACATGCAAAACTATGAAATACAGATCTAGGAGAAAATTTAAGTTTTTGGGAAACCTGATATGTTTCTTTTTTGATATTAAGCTGGCTTATCAGTACACTGTTATTCCCAATAGGAAAATAAATAGCAGGGATTTAACTTTGCTTGGTGAATTACATAAAAATGCATAGCAATAACTGTTGTTTGTGATGTCTGGCTGCAGGAACTACTGGTGGTAGTGGGTTGGTTTTGACTGGGTCAAGAACAAGTAATGGCTATAACAGTCTAAATATCCATTGAATGTTATTTCAACACAAAAAAGCCCTATAAAAATTCCTTTCCAGGGAATGAAAAATTCTGTATACATCCAATTTCCATTTTAAGTTCAAATGTTCTTGGATCTTGTTATCTTTTTGTTGGCTGTATGAATAAGGTGTCTACTGTTAGAGGCCATCCTTGTGTTAGTACTCTAGATGTGATCAGTTCCTCTACCGACTTCCTTCAATAAATTAACTAATTTAATCTTTTTCCCATGTAATATTTCCATATTTTTTAACATACTCTTTGTTGTTCTAGGGCCTTCAGCCACTCCAAGTGGGTTTTTTAAACTTGTAATAACAGCCTTAAGATCATGATTTTCTGTTTCAGCGATTGCTATAAAAAAGATCTGTGAAGATTAGCTTAAAAAAAAAAAAGCAACAAAGATGATATTCTAAGAAAAAATGTTGAGCCACTGGAATGTCAGTGATTTGGTAATATAGGGGTAGGACCGCACTCCTATTAACAGCTTATTAGCAATATTGTCTTACCCAACTATTGGATTCTTTGTATTGGGGTTTTTTATCTGCTGTTTGTTTTGGGATGATGGTACTTTTCTCTACCTCCTTGAATAGTTACATGGGTTAATTTGTTAACGTTTGCATGTATCAGACATTCTGTTAATTCTAGGAATTATGATTTTTGTCATGGCTCTCCTATTCTTAATTAGGGGATTTGGAACATGAATAAATAATTCCAGCATATGGAAAAGCTTCTGTGATGGCAGCAGATTAAGCGCTTTGTGTTTAGCATGCAAACAACATGCGAATGGATTTCAGAGGAATGTTTCCATCTTTGAGATTTGAGTTAACTAAATTACAGTTACTGCTCCATACCACAGAGAAAAATCTTAATTTAGAAACCAAGTCCCTGCGACTCCAAGTGAGACAGTTTGTAATTCACCTAGCCTCAAACAAGGAAAATGATCCCACTGTGGTACGGGATTTAGCTGGTTATATGTAGCTGAACATTTGTAATTGTTTGTCTTACAACCATTGTTGTGATTGGAATGCGGCTGAGTTAGTTTTGCTGCTATTTTTAGTCAATTTGTTCAGCACTGGGGACATCAGTTCAACAGCTGTACTCCCCTGCAGCGCAGAGAAGCAGCTCAGGTAGCTGACAGCTGTGTAGTGACCTGCCAACAGGCTCTGAAGTTGTGGTGTGGGAAGGCATGCATTTTAACACAGCTAGGAATTGTAAAGCCATCATTTCAGGGCAGTTAATTGATGAATAAGGTTACATTACTTTATTTACTTCTATGCAAGTAAATAAGGATCTATGCACCCTTGATGGCACTTAAATATAAAATTATGAATTAGCTTATCCAACGCCCACTTGAATAACAATGACTGGGCAAGGAGAAAATTAGCATTAACTTCTTGCAGCCTTCTTCTCATTACCGTAATCATGATTCTGCACCTTAAAACGCAGGAGGTGTATATGAGCCTTCAACCTGAACAAAAGAATTGCCTCAGGAAAATTATAGACCAGTTGAGATGTGTGCTGGTGCTTAAATGTGCCGCTTGAGACATAGAGTAGCTGATGGTGCTTCAGTTTCCAGAGAAGTTGGATGTAGTTAAATCCATGTACGGAGTGCTGTATTGGCTTTACCTCAAGATCACAATTACACTGATGATTACAGAAGATGCAGCAGATAATCTCCTGGCCTCCTGCAGACAAAAAGAAAGCTGCTTTCTATACTGCTCCGTCTTGATCATTCAGTAGCAGCTGGGAATCTAATGCTCAGAGCCAAAGGCCGCTGCTCAAGGGAAAGTGCTTCATCCTCACTCTGTTTCCTGTGTTGTTGCATTTGCCTTTTTGTGAAGCCGCCTAATGCCTCCTTGTGCAGGCCTCGAACAAAGAGAGGTGATAAGTTGGAATTCTGCAGGATATTAAAGAGCTTCCCATCATCTCCCTTGAGGGTGTCGGTGTTAAAAGTTGAACCATCAGATATAAGGGAGTGAGAAACAAATGTGCTACTCCTGGAGCTGTTGTTACTTTTCAATAGCCTTGTCTTTAAGACTAGTTTGAAGAGGGAGGGGCTGATCTCTGTCACACAGAAGTGACTATAAATCATCAATTGTTATGGCCTACTTACTGGATAAGAGAAATGCATTCTGCCACCCAACTGGATCTATTCATCAGCCTGCTGGTACATGTTGCATCTGGCTGTCCATAAGCTAGGTGAGATGCTGCCTTTGCAATCTGCAGGGTGTTGACATTTCCATTCTGAAGTGAGAAGAGACTGAGATCTTCTACATTTTTCATGAGAGTGAGTGAAAAAGCTACGCTTTAAAATAGAAGAAAACCTGGGTAAGGAATTTACAATCTCTACCGAGCAGAGATTTGAATCTGGATCCCTCTTCTCCCAGGTAATTAATTGATCAAGTGACAAGCCTATTGGTTATTTTAGTTGGTCTTTTTCTTCTCCATGTTTTAACCTGTGTGCTGACAGAGAAAGGTTTCCTTACAAAAAAAACCCTTCATCAGAACTAGCATGTGCCTATGAAAAGTCTGTTTCTTATCAGTTCTTTAATCAAAAGCCCTCTTTCTTTATTAAGTTCCCAAACTCTTCCACTTGGTTTTGCTTTACAAATACAGGCATAAGAAAAGTAGCTCCAGCCCAGTTGTTGACGAGACAAATGTTGGTGTCTTTTACTTGGAAAACCAGACTCTGAAGTTTCTTCCTCCTTCTTCAAGATGATGGCCATCTTTTCAGTCAGTGGTGCTTCTACCTGTCATCGCTTTTATTACTAAATTTTGAATGAGAGAAGTAGGGTTAGAGAGCGGATGGCCCAAAAGTAGAACAGCAGTGCAAAAAAGTGGTTGCTTTCATCTCTTCCTTCTCCTATTCCTCCCAAAGCACACTGCAATTAGGACAGGAAAATGTCTGCTCCAGCTGTCATGGAAGCCTGATTTATAAGTACAGTTTTGAAAATGAATATATTGTGTTTTTTTAATAGCTACTGTCAACAACTACCAGGACAGAACAACTTGTGCAGCTGGCATGGGAATCCAATGTCAAAGCTCAATTTAAGAAAACATTCTGCTTTCTTGGGCAACTGTCAGACATAACAACTGAATTTGGCCTTGATTTAATTTTGCCTTTCCAAATTCACAGAGACACAACTGTCTGGTTGGAACACAGGTGGAGAAAATAGATGGGGAAGAGTAAATTAAAGAGCGGCAGCACTGTGGGTTGTGTTCATGATACCATCGGTGAGAGGCAGGATGCTCTGCTGTGGGGTTTTTCAGCTGATAGGTTGATGTTTCTTCCCAAGCCCATTGAGAGGATAGTTTGGTAGAAAATGGTTTTCTTGACCCTTGAGATTCTTGAGATTTCAAACACTTTTATTTGCTCTGAAAGGGAAATATGGGACTTTTCAGTTTAAGAGAGCAAAGGCAAACAAACAGAGCATAGATGCAAATATACCCAAGTGACTGGGGCACTCAGTGAAGATGTAGAAATGCATTTTATCATCTGTAATTATTTCTCTTCATATTTTAGCTAAAAGTATTGGGTGTTCTGTGTGGGAGAGAAGACGGAGTAGTAACTTTTTAAGTGTTGTCTTAACTTTTTCATTAGAAAAAATGTATTATCTATACCCTACAAAGCATTTGGTTAACCTGTCAGAACACATCACAACCTGTACAGGATTCTTATTAGTACATACTTTTTTCCATGGTAAATGTGAATGGGATGTAATGTGTTATTTTCAAACAGGATTTTCCAGCTGAAAAAGGTGAGAAATGCTAGCCTTTAGGGTGGGATGCCAGACTGAAGCTGGAAGGTGTGTGGCATGGATTCTCTTCTTGGTGTGGTCAGAGCCCTTTGCGTGCCGGTAGCCTTACCTGGACATTTGACCAATATATTGCATGTGTATTGTCAGCACTGGTTTCAAATGAGTGTGAGGGTGATAATAGCCCTCAGCTTGAGGCACCACCTTTTTTAGCATAATAAATACATTTGAATTGCTAAAAGTGGACCCAAGAGGCAGAGATAAATAATTTTATTAAATCCAGCTTATAACAGAAACTTTTCATCTGCTAGCAGGCAAGGAAATTACTGTCATAGATGATGTGTGAGGAGATTGACAATATACTGCTTTGGAGTGGGAAAGGCAGGAAAATAGCCAAAATCACCACTACAGAACAAATTGTTATGTAGTCATGTCATGCCTCCTCTCTGACCCATGGATTTTCAAAAAGAGAATCATTACTTTTATCATGGATTTTTCTGACCTATAGTTCATACTAGAAAGGCACCTCATTAGATCAGTAGCAGTATGTGCTCAAAGCATGGGAAAAATATTGTCAAAAGCACTTCACCTGCCTGCCCTCTCCTTTGAAGTATATCAGGAACTTAACTTCCATTCTAAAAGTAATTATCCTTTTGTTTTAGCATCCTGAAATAATAGCTATCACCATACAAAAGCTTTTCTATTCATTTCTCCCTCTTTATGCACTGGACATTTTTGTTAAAAATATTTTGCATAAGTAGGTGCTTAATATATCCTAAACCGAGACATATCTGAAGTACTCTGAGTCCAGAAATAAAATAAAAGTATAGGTAATACTTTCTTCTGATTTTTCCATGCTGATTTAAAACAATATTTGCAGTGAAAACTCTTTTGCTTTGCCAAAAGCTGGAAATGTCCAGCTTTTAGTGGTTATTGCCCTCAATTTCAGTCATTCTAGGTTATCCAACCACCTGAACATACACAGACTTCAAAAGCCCTGATCCTGAAGTAGTCATACATGACCTCTATGCCCATGTGAGCAAACATGTGGAATCAAAGCTTGCATCTCAAGAATTTTAAAGTGAAAATACTAAACAGGTGAATGTTCTGAAACTTGGAAAGTTGATTTTACATTTAATTAGGTTGTGAAACAGGATTTTTCATAAAAGGGAGATACTGAAAAAAACCCAGTTTTTATACAACAAAGTGGTTTTTTGACATAATACCCAATTGAAATAAAATGTAAATGTCAACATTTCAGATGGAAATGCCTTAAACTAGTCAAAATGGAACTGTCAACGTGTGTTTTGACACTTTGCCATCAAAACAGACATGATCCTATGAAATGTTTCTGTTTTGGTCTTTCAGCCAGCTCAAGAAACCACAAAAATACATCTGGTTTCATTTCATAAATTTAGAAATATCCCTTTTTTCTCTTATTTGCAGAAGGACTAATCAGTGGCTGCTTGTCAAACCAATCCCAGGATGATTAGATTAGCTCTTTAATCTTACCAGATCTAAGTCTGATTTTTTTTCAACTTTTTTTTTTAAAGCACACCTAACCCATAAATGATGTTTCTTATGATTTTGATTTACTGCAAACATCCAGTAGTTACTGTAACCTTTATCATTCAACACTAGTTTTTGCCAACGTTTTAATCACTGTCTCTTTTGCTGCTGTATCGTACTGTCAGAACACTTGTTGGTATATATGCTAAATTGTGGCCCCCGTGCAAATCTAATTAATTTTCTCCTCTGGAAATATAGTCGGCCTCGTGACTTAAAAGTTCTGTAACTTAATGAGCAAGTATACTAAGACTGCCTTCAACCCTGGGTTTAGCCGTGGGCGAAGCTATTAACTATTCATCTCCATACTCTTCATGATCATACTGCATTTGGCCTTGTTGTTGCTATTTCTATGTCTTTGAGGTGCCCTGGCCATGGGCAGAAACTGTTGTGCTATATGAAGAACTAAGAGATAATCCCTGGCCCAAGGAGATCAAAAATGCGTTCATGAAATGAGATATCAGATGATTATTGGCAGGTGGCAAGTACAGAGAATAAGGTGCTACTGGAAAGCACAGTGGGCAGTAGGGTCAGTAACGGAGGTCCCAGCCATTCTCAGTTGTCTTTTAGCTTCATATTGAATATTTTTAAAAAGGCTCTAAAAGAATTATCTACTAAGGACACATTCACAAATAATGTCTACTGTACCAGAAAAATATATGGATTTGGTCTCAGGTCATTATTGCGATGTAAGTAATAAATAAGATAACAATTAATCCATCCGTATTTGAGTGTGAGAAGAAAGATGAAGCAGGAGATTGCTTACAAACATTGGCATTGTGCATTTTATATTAAGGCTATGTACAGCTCCCCATTTTCGTCATTGTGCGTGTGGAAGAGTATCTGTGTTAATATTGACAAGTAAAGTAACAACTGTAGTTGTACGTAGTTATATTAGCTGGCTGCAGAGACTGCTGCTGTATCGGGGTCTGCAGTGTCCCATACGCACGTGTCCAGTCTTGTTCACATGAGTGCAGTTGCTGTATTACCCAGGCGGAGATGCATTGGCTACAGGTTACAGAACCCAAGCCTATCAGTTATGTAGGTATTTGTTGTATTCAGGAGTTTTTCCCTTTTCATTTTTTTTTACCCTGCATTTTTGAGTTGTATAACACTTTTCTTCAGATGTGGTCTAGCAAGCACACAAGTTCGTTCTTGGATTTTGGGAGATTCCTACTGGCACCTTGGGTTTTTTTCCGGAAAAGAGGTGCTTGGGGTTGCAAACAAAAGGAAATGTTTATTTGGTTCATGAACTGGAGGCAGCACATATTTCTAGGCTTTGAAGAGCTGTTTTGACTGAAATCCTCGAAATAGTTGCCTTATTCTATTTAGGTAGTTTGGAATTGAAAAAGACGATGATTTGTGTTTTTCTTAAGCTTTTCTATTGCCAGTTCTGCTTTTCATGCTTACTATTCTTGCAGTAGCAGCTACAAAATCCTCCCACAGGCAGACTTTCACTGTTTAAATATAAGGCACTCCCTGCCCCAAGGAATTTAAACTCAAAAGGCTGGGATAGACTGAAGGGAAAGAAAAGTACCCCCCGAACTGAGGAACAGCAGCTTCTTTTCCTAGTGCAGGGCTCTAGCCGTTAAGTCAGTATAGGACACCTGAGGGTATGTAGATGTGGAAGTTACTGCACCATCAGTTAGGATGGGAATTTACAGCTCACTGGCTGCTCTACACTGACCTCCCAGGTGGGCACTAACTGTGAAGGTTTTTATTCCGCTGGAGCAGCCAGTGAGGAGTGTGCTGGAAATGAGTCGGTGAAAGCTGCTTCTGGCGTAGGTTACAGCATCCTTGAGGCTGCTGTACCAGATGACCTAATTCGGTGTCTGCCCGCCGTCCTCCCTGCCGGTCCCACTGCAAGTACTGGTCACCTGGGTACACGGCTTTAGCCCGTCGTGCTCTGTGCCTCTGAGCCACGACAAAAACGCATTCCTTTGGGCTACCTTGTGAGGTTACGGTCCCTTCCAGTTTGCCCTTACCCTAACTGCATAAACAGTAAAGGTGCTTCTGAAAGAGCTGCTCTTACAGCCTGATGTTTCAAAGTAAGTACTGGTTCACCTTAGAGCACTGGGCTGTACTTTGCAGTTCTCCTCAGCTGTCTGTACAGCAAGGCTGAGGTTGCATCTGGAGGCCGTAACCCTATCAGTCATCCTGACTGGGAATCAGAACCCAAACTTGGCATTGGAATATATTTCTCCAGTGATGTCCTTTTGCAAGTCCAGTCTCAAGCAATCATTTGAAAGTAGTATGCAACGATCAGAACATTTGCATTATAAATTGGCTGTGGCAATTCTTTACCAAATAGAAGACATATGTTCTGGAATCAAAAATGTTTTCTAATTGTGAAATTGTTTGTTTTGATATTGTCTTTTCCCATTTATCTGGGAGCTGTTTTCAGGAGCTTTGGTTATTTACAGTACAGTAATTTGACTTATTTTCTTTCTGAGGAGTATAGGAGCACTTGGGAGGGGCACCAAGAGATGAAAATTGTGTGTGTTTATGAACATGCACATTAAAAGGGGAAAAAAAATTACTTTGGGCAAATTCTGGGATAAACTACAAGACTCATGCCGTTGAAATCTGTCACTCAGCTGTGCAGAAGGACAAAGCCTGCTGAGTTCCCTATGCCTCCCTGTCCAGTGCCAAATGTCTGTAGGACCTGCCTGCTGAAGGAAGGAGTGGGAAGCATTTGGGCATGCTGCTACTTCCAACAACTGCTGAGCTACTGGTTATATTCTGAAGGACAGGTAGTTGGAAGCTGCTGATATCCTTGCCTCGTTGCTGCTATCCAATTGCCTGGGTGATCTGAGGGATTTACTGTCAGACCTGTAAAGATTTTGCGTGGATTGAAGACTTTTTAGTCTGGCCTTGTTTCATTTTCCTCTATCCAGTGCTGTGGTAATTCATGTGGAGCAGATGTTGCTTGGCTATCTATGCTTGACTTTTAAGTTAGATGTTCTTTATCTATCGTATATTGATTATATAAAGAACATCTCAACTTTCTGCACAATAAGCTGTGTCAAAACTGTTGCAAATGGCAGTGATAGTACATTCTGTTGTCTAAGGAGTTGCTTGGTGTTCTTCCAGCTTTTATCCCCTGTATGTCCTGTTTGCATTTATCATCCTTTATGCGTTGTCTGGTGTACTACTGCAACCAGTGGCCAAACCTTCAGCTGGATGAATCAGCATAGACTTCAAACACAAGCTTTTTGGCACCATTTCCTTTCGTAAGTTCCAGTTCCAGAAGTGAATTGCTATTTTAAGATAAACATTTTAACATTCTTAGATTTTACATTTGGACCGACCATTATCAAACAAAAGTTTTGTCAGGGAGAACCGCTGGTTATGATTTCAGAACCACTAGTTATGATTTGACTTTCTTAATGTGAGCAGCAAATGCAGTTGAGGGAAAGCTTTTTCTGAGTAGAATAATGTTATCTGTGGTATTCTTTCAGACTAGTTGTTACGAGAGTACAGTTTGCCTGCCTGCACTGCTGCTTTCCTTCTCTTCATTCCAAGGCATTCCATGCTGCATTTCTCATACTTTATATACCTAAGGGTGAACGTGGAATCTGAAGCTAAGGTTTAATTAAATGTAACAGTGCATGTAATCTCCCATTCTAGGAATGGACAGCTGCTGTATCTCATAGGGTGATACTCAGACCAACCCAACTTGGTGCAGACCCAGAGCACTGCAGAAGTCACTGCGGTGCCAAAAATGGAAGAACCACACTTAATTCTGTGCTGCTTCTGGGCTAACACATTCAGGCATCTCTGCAATGCACCAGCCAGTGTTTCTGCTTCGCAGCTTGATGCATATTTGTCTGGGTGTGTCTGTGCCCAGCACGCACACTAGTAATGTTTTCCCTCTAGCAAATACTTACTTGAAATTCCTGAAAGGCAGCTATTATCTCTTAAATACTACTTTTAATAAGACTAGTGACAAAATATTGTATTGTTAGGTAGGGTCCTGTTTTACCACACAGTTGAAGATGGTGAAGATTGCGAGGTTTGTGAGTTCATTTAATTAATTAATTTAATAATAAACAAAACTATCTTCACTACCTTAAAAAAAAAAAAAAAGAAAAAAAAAAAGAGGCATGAGTCTGGTAGTCTTTTAGCCACAGATATTTTAAAATTACTTAAGTTCTTATCTAAGAGTGTGGTTACATTACTTTTTCACTGCTCTCATCCTCTCTGCAGGAAGTCTGCTGGAAATTAATCCTCCCAGCATACTCTTCAGGAACTTCCCCATGTAGACATCATTTCTTTCAAGCAAAGCAGACACTGAGTTTTTGATTTAGCTGCTATGATTCCAGTCTTTATGGGAATTCTTAACATTTGTAATCAAGTATGCTAATTGAAATGTTTACCTTTAGGTTGTACATTCCCACACTGTAATACAATCCTAAGAAGATGTAGAAGTGATAGATAAATTCCAGTGCATGTAAGACAAGCTTTCCATTGTCTCAAAAGAAAAAAAAAAAAAAACAAACCCAAACCTGACTGCTTTTCCGAGATATTAGCATCCTGATGAAAAGAGCTTTGTCACTTGTTCATCATTTTAAATGGGAATATAAAATGAATGATCAGGTAGGTTCTTTGTTACAGTTGTAACAGAGGAATGAGCTGGGCATAGTTCCAGCATATGTGTGAACTTCCACGGCTGAAATAAATTTGTTGGGATGTTTGTACCTGAACTGGAACCAGCCACACTACTGCCTTCAGTTTTGCTAGTGTAGGCTCTTACATGCTGGATCTAGTGCCTAATTGTATTGCTCTCTACTAGTGATGGATGAACAACAGAAAATGCTATGCTATTTGCATACATAATTGTTTGAGAAAAAGTAAAACACAAATTTGCTGTCACTGATTTACTGAAGCCATGATTGCATCTTTTAGAAGCCGTGCCAGCTGAAGAGGAGCTTGCTCAGCTTGCGTGTCTCCCCCCTCACCCTGACGCATGGAGGTCAGGGCACTTCGCCTGGCTGCTTGCTGCCTCAGGAACAATTCCAGGCGAAATGAGCAGGTTTGCAGGGAGCTGTGCTGGGGAAGGTGATGTTGCCAATCCAGCCCCTGCTGAGCGCTCGGAGCCCGTATGCGGGAGCTTTAGGAAGGCAGCAGAGGCTGGAGGTAGATAGTTGTTGCCCATCTTCAGATCCCCAGTAAGAGATATTTTAACGTGTCCTACCGCCCTCTTTTTAACGCATGCTCGTTCCCTGACACTCGCTCCCAGTTAAGGAGGGAGCAGTCCCCCTCTCTAAAGCCCTGGCTTGGTTTACATTTTTGTGCATCTGTCCTTGCGGCGGCGCCCTCCCATTTCCCAGGGCACATGCAGCCAGGGTTGTCACCGGTATCCTTTTTGCTAATGCAGTTGCGTGCCTGTATGAAAGGATTTATCTGAAACTCACTCTGGAGATGGCTCTGTGCGGTTTCGTTTTACAAAACAAGGGGAACTTCATTCCCTTGCATGAGGAGAAAAGCATAATTCTGAAAACTCCCTCGATTCAGAGTGAGAGAGGCCTGTCCACCACATTTCTTTACTGAAGGCTGATTAAAAATTGCTGATTTGTCTTTCAGTATTTTTTCAGTTCGCTTTGGCCACTGACATGCAGGGCATGAGTAGTTGTTTCAGCTGCTACAGTCATCTAAGAATCTCCCATGATGCTTTCAGAAAAAAAAAGGTTTTTACAAGAATTTTAGTTTCTTTTATCTTATCTATCTCATTTTCTTTTCCTATTCTAGTCTGTCTTTTTGAGAGTTTCAGCAGAATTACAGGTGCTGTTTCATGTCCAGCACCAAAATAATTGCACTGCATTTTTGTTTCACCCTAGCATTTTGGGTCTTTAATTCATAGTTTGTATCAAGTTTCAGCAGGTACCTGCTGAAGACAGGACTGATACCAGAGTGTTTTGTTTGGTTTTTTTCCTTTTTTTTTCAGAAAAGCACCACTCCCATGCTGGTGAAAAAATGTGCATCCCAGATATTCATATGGCGCTCTATAAAAATCTGATAGTAAATATGATCAGGTGAATTGGAAAATATTTATAAGCACTCAGTGCTATAGGATGACTATGAATAAGGGGTGCTGGCCATTCTTCTGGGATAGAAAGATATCTTTTTGACCCACTGTGCAAGGTGCGCCATTAAGAAAGGAGTTTTAAACATCTAATTAATTTCCTGTATATCTCTAGCATGCCTGCTGTAATCCAGTATTATTGGCGAAAAGTTCCTACTACAGAGTAAGTTGTTAAGCAGCTATGTCTTAAAGCACTTAACCTTTGCCTTTCATTATATTTGGCAAGAAAGGAATGCCTCCAGCTCTCACCTGTCCAGTCAGGAATACTATGTGGTTTGTAACTTCATTGGAGAAGATCTCTAGTGGAAATGTCTGTTTTATCCCTGCATTTTCATTCATTTTATCCATAGGAAATAATTTTCACATCTACTCGCATCCTGTCTACAAACAAATGTCTTCCTTTACCCTAGATTTTATTAAAAAAAAAACAATTGATTTTTTGGTCAGATTCCTATATGCTTTAGCCATCCCCAAAAACCAGCCCTATGTTAACGATTTTTCTTAAATTGCTACACTTCTGTCTTTGCACCAGGTCTTAGACCTCTGTAGGCAAAGTGCAAGCTCAGAGTAAAGTGTTTCTAATTACAGTTTATACTGTCTTCATTTACTGACTTGACTTTTATCAGGAAGCAAATGACGTAAATGGGTATTTTATGCTGTAACTTGAGTGAATCCTAAGGAGAAGCTTTTTGTTGTGTGTGCATTTTTCTAAAGCTTTGTGCAACCTCTTTCTCTTTGCTTTCCTGCCCCCCCCCCTCCCCCATCTCTACAATGAAAAGATGAAGACTCTGATATCAACTGTAAATCAGCATTGTTTAGTTTAAGGTAGATACTGGATGTAGAAGTTGTAGACTGAAATAATAAGTGATTGTTTATGTTATTTTTGTATGAATTAAGTGATGATTTGGGTTTCAATAGGTTTTGAATAAGGGCCCTTTTTACTGCAGTGGGAAGGGAAACAGCAAGGTTCAATGCATAAGCATATTCTTGTCTGTGTCTTGGGAAGAGCAGACAATGAAACGGTCAGATTTTTTAATTGTGTAGTATGGTGAAGTATGCATCAGGAACAAGATGTTTACAAATGAATTTTCATCGAAAATTAAAAGCAAAAGCCAAATTGAGGGGCAAGAGTTCAAATTGGTTAACATGCTGAAGCAGATCAGTGCGGAGCAGCCAGTTAAGCCAGCTTATTCCATTAGTTCAGTCTGCTGTTATTTGACAATGCTAACGACAAGCTGCTGCTGCTTTGGTCTGTATAAAAAAGTGGTCTGGTTTTGCTTGCAACTATAATTTTGAAAAAATAAAACTGTAGATTTATGAACTTCATGATTATTTAACTATTTTTTCTTATACATTTTTAATAGTGCCTTTCATCCCTGATAAATAGTGGTAATACCTGTGTTCTAGTTTCTTGTAGAATTTGATGGAGATACTTAAAATAGGTCACTGTTTCCACAGTCTCATATGGATGCTGCCTGGATTACAGTGAGGTAAATATAAAAAATTTCTTTATTGTTTAACAGCATCACCACAAGGCTTGAAATACCTAAAATAGAATGAAGGCTCGTTAGAGAGTTCTGATATGATGAAGAACTGATTTATTAATCTTTTGTCTCTGAAAAGCCTTGGGAAGAGGCTCAAATAAGACAAATAATTTTGTCTTTAGTGCAACAACTAAGATACGTCACTTACCACCTTTGTGAATTATCCAAGTGAGGATAAAAGCATTTGCTGATACAATTCCAACTTACAAATAGTTTTAAAGGACTACAGGACTGGGAACCCAGTCATCACTGAGTGAACAAAAAAAACCAAACCAGCTTCCCAGTCTTTTCAAATTGCAGTCTGTATTGTTTTCTCAGCAAACGCTGCATCCCAGACATACCTGGCGGGACTTTCCAAGGAATATTTTGTTATATCAGAAATAATATTTCTGTGAAATATTGGTGAGGAACTTGGTGTTCTTGTAATCTTGGACATGTCAATAGATCTCTTTCCCTTATATTAAATATATAAGGCTGCAAAGTTTATATATGTATACATTAATTCATCTCTATTTTAATGTTTTCCTTTGACATTAAAATTTCACTCTTTTCATACAACTTTAATGAGTGCTTTTTAAGTGAATACTGGCAAAGCTACATGAAAAACGTCCAAGTAAGAAAGCTGAGTGGACATTTCATTTGCCTCTCTTCCTGTGATGCAGACCCACGCTTGCTGTTCCAGGCACAGTTCACTAGCAGTCCACCAGCTGCTGGCAGTTGTGGTGGCTGACTGGGGAATAGTGGATGTCAGTCCCCCAGGATCAGCAGTTAGACAGGCTAGCTGCAAAAAGTCAGTAAAGTACTCCAAAAA
>VYXH01011868.1:887438-961095 GCA_013397275.1 Burhinus bistriatus | reverse complement strand
CCAGGCACAAAAAAAAAAAAAAAAGGGTTTTCCTTGGCTGCAGTCCCATGCTGTGGGCCCACCTGCACCCCCGGGTGTGGCGTGGAGGCAGGAGAGCAGGGAGGGGTTGTCTGTGCACACCCCTTTCCCTTTTTCTCCGAACGTGCTGGGGCTGTGCCTGCTGGAAGTAACCCAAGCCTGAAGAGAAGCAGATGGAGTTTAGAAGCAATCTCTGGGAAGGAAGCTATTGCAAATAGCTCTTAGTCTACCACCAAAACTTAAAACTGCAAAATTTTCCTGCAAAAAGTTTAGCTTTGGCAGATAGCAAAGCAAAGCAAAAGAAAACATAAAAGTCTTTTTTCCACCTGGAAGTTACTTGTTTTGAGGTCTGTCAAGAACTGTTGTAAAATCTTAATGTTACTGGTCTGGAGAAGATCCTTCTTTATGCACAGGCTGCTAAAACATCGCCCGCTACCTGGTCACTCAGGGATCTCCTATCTTTCTTCGAAATATCTAGTATTAATTACAGCCAGAAACAGCATGCTGGAAGAAACAGTACAGAGCTGTGAGATCTAGTTTAGCTCTTCTTCAATTTCACCAAATGAATAGCTGTGTCTGCAGTTTGGCTAATGAGCAACACAAGGCAAAGAATGCCCTTGCCTTTCCTTAGAGATACTGTGGGGTTTTCCAAGGAGAGCACAGAGCACTTTTTCCCAAGTGGTGAATTACCTAATTTCAGTAATTGCCTCCTTTCGAAGTTGTACAAGCAACTCTCTTTTATAGCTCTACAAGGAGATACTGCCAGGTGTTACACATAGTGCAGAAAATACACGATGATGCCAGTTGCTCCCAGACTAAAAAAAAACCCTCAACTTTTTTCTCTTTTAAAAACAAGTAATCTCATTAATATTTTTCCAAGCCAATGAGCAAGCAACAAATATCTCCCTGTATACTGGTTTCAGGCACAGCTCAACCTTGGTATTAACTTCACATAGAAACATTAACAGCAGCTTTTATTATTCATGGTTTTGATCTACTTTGTGGGGGCATAGCAGGACTAATCATTTGATTTGACTTCCTCTGAAGTAGCTATTGTAAAACTTATTTGGGAAGAAGATATGAAGCGAGATATCTTTGCATTGGAAAGGGAAACAAAGAAAGGGTTGTATTGCAATAAAATGCTAACTCTTTTCTGTAATCTGTTTTATTTAGGGTTTTTTTTTGGGGGGTGGTGGTGATATCAGTTAATAGTAAGAAAGAGGTGTAAGCTAAATTTCATTAATCTGCAGAAGATGGAGGGGAATCTACTCATCCAGAATATTCCCGAGAGGTGATATTCCAGATACGTGCTCATACCTAATGGTCTGATTCTTGAGAAATGTTGATGTCACATGTAGGTGGTTGTTATAAGTGTTGTATATACAGAAAATGCTTTCCAACTAGTAGACAGTCTCAGGAAAAACTAGGATTGTGTAAGTAGGAGGGTAAGGCTCTGTGCAGCAGCACCCACTGGTCTAAGACTTCAAATTACAATCTGCGTCATTCTACCTCATCTCCAAATCTGTTAAACCTACAGGTATAAAGATGAGCTTTTTGATGTGAAATGGTACTGGACTTCTGTAGGAATCTGATCTGGACTCAAAGATGTATTAGCTTCATAAGACATTAATCACATAGTCTGTATCTCAAATAATTGCTTACTTTGACATTCATATGATATTGCTCTTACTGCACTTCTGTCCTTTTCCACATTTGTTTCATGGGACCATTAAATGCTATTGCTTGTGAGATAAATAATTGATGGTTTCTGAAACATAACTAAATGTGTGGTCAAACTATATGAAGGCACGGTTTTATGCAGCTGTGTTTTAATTCTTGCTTTGTTACCTTTATTATTACTGATTGCTATTTTATAATAAAGCTGCAGTTTGGAATCAGAATAGGTATGCTTTAATTTAGACTGAACTGGAGCCTGGTACTAGCAGTATGTTTGTCCTTTCCAGAAATGCAACCCTGCAAAAGGCTGCTGTACAGTTAATCTGTTCATATGTTTGAATGGGAGCTATTACATGTATTGTCTTGAAAGTATTAGGTAAAATGAGTACTCGGAAGAACTGAGTAATTACTAACACGTACAGAAACCTCCCCCATGAGTAATATACTATCTGAAGATCTCTGGAGATGATTTATTTTAATGCAGCTTGAATGTAATATTTCCATTTGCACATAAATTTGATCAAATACAATAAACATAGTGCTGGAGCCTTAATGTAATTCTATTACCTATAAGCCAGTACATAAAACAGTAATGCAGATGCCTAACAAAAGGCAGAGTAGCTTCTTCAGCTTTACTGATAAATATCAGTGTAAGTCATATAAGTCTAATAATCAAACACAAAAGAAAGTAATATCCTTAGTCTTGTCAAAACATAAATGGAATATAGATGAAGGTTGATGCTTTGACTAAAAATGCATTCTAGATTTAATGTAAGGAATAATGATGTAAAGCTGAAATTAAAAAACTAATAAAAATATCCTTTAATAACCTGATATGCAACATATCTTGGGAAATACAAACTGCTCTGAAATAAAGATCAGACAAAACTAGATCTGCCATATATTTGGTTTGTTTTTTTTGTCTTACCATACCTTTATTTAAGCAAACTAGGGGCTGGAGGGTACCTGGGGGCTTTAAGTACAAGCGGCTACTAGATGATGGCTATTGAAACACTGAACTTGACAGGCTGAGGAGAAATTTGATTTTTTTTCTGCTGATCTTTCACCGTGGGTTTAATCATGGAACTGTAAAACTTTTAATCTCTAAAATGGCAATGCTATTAGATAGCTTGGAAAAGTGTTGGAAGAGAGAAGGATTTTATCACAGCTCTAAAGTTATCAAATGCTTTTATTTCTGCAGGGTGAAGTTGGTGGCATAACTTGTTAGCCAGTTCAGTGCAAGTCACATGTGCTGGTGGTTCTGAAGAGAAGACAAGACAGCAAAAATAAGACTGTAGTACTAATCCTGGGCTATGTCTGCCATTGAAGGGGGCCCAAAGAAGGTTTTCAGGTATGCATTGCAAGAATATTAAAATAAATAAGTGTATGTGTGTGGGGGAAGCATTTAGGGAAAAAAAATCCACCCAATCTGTAAAAGGAAATTGAGTCCGTTGTCTCTACTGTTTCAATGAAGGGACTAGAATCTTTCTACATTTTGATTAGAAGAAAATTAAATACTTTTCCTGTCTGTCAACTATGCACGTTTTTGCAAACATGTCAGTACTCAGCAGATGTAATCAATGAGGCTGAAGCTATTTAGTGGAACAGCTATTAAAAAAAATAAAGCAGTATTAATTTTGTTTAATTAAAAGAGGAACACCTCCTGACTTAAAGGAATGATCTCAAATGAGCAGGATAAAGCCCGTTACTGTCTCAGTGGAAATTCCTGTTGACTCTACTGACAGGAGGGTCCCACCCATTGTGAAATCAAAGAAGTTATCAAATCAAGAGAGATTAAGTTTCTACCAGATCATGCTGGCAGAAGAACTCCATTCTGCTTGAAGGAAACAAAAACGAACAGAAACTTTTTCTCTTCTCCACCCCTCCTATCATGCACAGCTTCTGAGCTTTGGGAGGTCTTGCTAGCTGTCTCTGATAAGGAAGCAACAGCTCAAAGTAATTCCATGTTTATATTCTTCCTGAAAGGAGTTTTAGCAATATACTGGAATAAAAGGAAACAGCACAAGTCTGACAAGGCTACTGCTGGAACTTATTGCAACTTACTGCTACTCTTCTCCATTATCTGTCTGCTTTCAGACATACCCCAGCCATAGGTCTTACTTGGCACTGTCACGTGCCTCAGCAGCATGGTCATTATCTTCTCTGAATGTATGTAACTACATGTTTGTATTCTATTGGGTTTGAACATTGGTATATACAAGACTAGAAAAGGGATCATTAGCTGAAAAAGTCCTATAAATGAAAATATTATTTGCTTTTGGATAAATTTTTCTTTCACTGTTTGTCCTTGTGTTTTTCTTTGGAAATTTTACATGTTTTGGTTCAAAAAATATCCATCTGTTTTCTAATCATCTTGGTTCTAGCTTTGGAGAAACCACACAAAATCAGCAACTAATCTGGTATGTACTATCTCAAATATTTTCAATTGAGTGTTGCATGGTAAAGTGTACTGGTTACTTTTCAGCTGAGAACTTGAGGAATGACTTACCTGGAGCAATGCCCCAGAGTTAAGGATGTGATGTGCTACAACAGCACATACAGCTGTTCCCCAGTCTATCCAGAATGATAATTTCTGTTATTATGTGCAAATCACCAAGTTAGGCACTTTGAATAGACTGCGATTTGGTAACAGATCTAGGACCCCTTGATTAGTCAAGGTCATGATATGGGAAGGTCCACTGAAAGCATATGAACTACTCAGTATGTACAAAGTGTATACGTATGAATGTGTGTGTATAAATGTGGGACTTGAATGTGGGTAGGTTTTTTTGGTGGATTATCTTAAACTTCTCTTGGTATAATGGAATGGATTGCATCCTACAGGCTGCCAGAAAGGAAAATCACTGCTAAGTATAATATTCAATGGGATTACTTCCTGTGCTCAAATATCTAGTCAAATATCCTCCCTTATGAAACAAATTTCCTCTTCTTATTATTTCCAAAAGTAAAATGTAACTTTACATAGCAGCTCTAGAAAATGGAGGAGCACAAGTCGACATTTCAGAGAAGCATGTGATTATAGAATTTAATCTGATAAGGCCAAATCTCTCAGGAAGATTGCATCTGAGTCTGTAAGACTTGGCAAACCTCAGAGTCAGAGAAATGTTTCTGCTTTTTCTGTTAAAAGCAGAAATATTCTTCCATTTTTCTGTTGGCTGAGAAAATTAATCTAATTTCTAGTCCGAGAAAAATGAAAGAATAACCTGGCCTAAAAAGATTGGTTTAGTGTGTTATGTTTTATATAAAAAAAAAAAAATGAAGGACCTGAGAAGGTTTGTCTGTAACTCACCTTTTCCATTTTAGCCTTCACACTGGCAAGTTTACCTGAAAATCAATATTTTATATTGAAAAAAATATGTTCTGTGTCAGTAATATTCTCAAGCAATATAGATCTTAAAGAAAAATGCCAACGCTTGCCAGGTAAATATTTGTAATGAATAATCTGTCTGAACCCCAGGGAAACTGCAGATCTGGAAGCAATGGCCAGCTTCTCCAGTGGAGGTCTCGAGCAGCTATTCTTCCCCTTCTCCCTTGTTTTTTTTGCTCACTGTGTTTACCACAGGGCTGCATCGTTACTCTTCCTCTGGCAGCTGTGACTTTCCTTTTTGCAAATGTCAACCCTCAGCAAAAAAGCAGCTCGTAAGCAGTAATTACACAGGCTGCCCTGCAGGAATAGGGCACTTTTAGTACAGAGCAAAGCATGCCACATATTCTGGCAACTTTCTATTGGTCCCAGTTTGTCATGTGTAAATACAAAGAGATGGTAGGATTTTATTTGAGCAGGCTAGGCATCCGTAGAGCAGCGGGTGCTAGAGGCAGGCAATTGTTTCTTGTCTCTGCTATCATTTCATCTGGGGGTATATGTCACCTAAACTTTCTATGTTTCAAGCACGTCTGTCAAATAAAGGTGTTCATATCTGCCTGCGTCTTGTAAAACAATTCAGGATCCACAATACGTAAAGTCTTCTTGAACCTATATTCAGAGGCAGCTAAATGATGGTTGGATTCTTCGCAGTCTTGAATAGGAGAGCTGAAGGATGTAATCGTAAATAACTGGTCTGTTGTCCCCACTATGAACCTGGATTGTCTCTTCCAGGGATGTTGTGCTGGAAGCAAATCCTTAGTTATTGTATTCTGCACCCATGCCTGTAGTCTAGGTCTCAAAATACCCTGTTGTTACAGGAGTAATCTCTCCAGAGTTAGGCTCCCCACCAGTTCCCAATATTTCAGCCCTGCATAAACCCTGGTTTGATATGAAGGTCACTTACAGTTATCATGAAGACGAAATAGAATGATTCTCTTTATGTCGTGGTGGCGAATTGGAAAGTGGAAATTGGTTTTATATTTAAAATTACCATATTCTCACAGTGTACTTAAAAACCAGTGTATTCTACTCTACATGTGAAGTAACACAGAAGGCTTCATCTTCTGGAAAACCCATGATAACTATCATTCAAGAACATAAGTCAGAATCTATGTTAGTAGGGAGCTTTGCTGTAGATGTGTGAAGGTTCCAGCCAGATTTTATAAAGAGAAATTACGTCTCATTCTGAAGAAAATGAAGAAAAGACAAAACCCCAGCCTCTCTCATCAGAGTATGGGAAAACATTCAGGTTACGTATTGCTTGTAAATGAAGTGTTTTGATTACCCTTGCAATTTTATGGAGATTAGAGCTTTTCTGTAAAGTGTACACCTTGAGACTGATTTTTTGCATCACAGTCTGAAAGCAAATGTTAAACAATGAGAACTTCAATACAGAGCACCCCTACTTTTTTGTTTACATATGTGTGTGTATATATATGCATGTACAATTGTAATGAAAATGAATACTGTTCCCCCAGCCTAGTTAAATTGTCATTGCACTCTTCAAATTCTTTTGGGATAAGGATCCTCTTTTTGTAGTATGAATTTACAGCCCCAGTGCAATACAGCCTTTATTATAACTGGTGACCATAGGGCTATCTCATCTTAAAGAATGAATATCAGGGGCTTTTTGGAATATTAAAATAGCAGAAAGATGAGATTTTTGGGGTTTTTTTTGAGTATGTCCAGTTTGCTCAGTGTTTTACACAGTAATGAAATTATGAGAGGGAGCAATATGTTCTTTCATTCCCTAGTTATCCCCATCCTTCTGCTCCCTTGACGTAGTGCTGCAAATCAGCCATCCCTAGCTTGATTCCATAATTTCAGCTCTTCAGCCCTACCTGCCAGCTGCAGCTGCCGAGCCGCTGGCTCTCTGTGTCGGCTCTGTGGGTGATCGGAGCAGGAGAAAAGCTGCCAGCGCCACACAGTGCAGCAGTCTGGAGTGGGTGCATTCTCTTAGCTATGATTTTTCATCCTACCACTGCCCTTCCCCGTTTGCATAGCCCAGTGTGAGCACAGGTGCCTCTGTCGTTACTGGATAAAGCCAGGAAGGGGCGAGACCTATCTGGGCCACCTGAAATGGCTGCAGCTTGCAGTCCAATCCAATATTCTCCTCCCTCCTTTCTCAGGGGGTTGCAGCTGCCCCCCCTCTATGTAAGGCTCTGATCACTGACTTCCACTTAATTAGGCAACAGGTTTTGAAACCTTTCCTTTCCTTTCCAAAAACTCGCTGTGAATCATGAGACAAACGGAAAGTTACGCAGAAATGCTCCAAAGCTTACCATAGCCTTATTAGAAAGCAGACTTTAAGCAGTAAAAGAAGTTTAGAATGGAAGTTGCATGTTTTCCCAAGGAGAGAAAGAGAAGGAGACTAAGACTGAAGCATTTTGTGCACTTAATGATTCTACCATTGATAAGTGAAAGTTGTGAGGCATAGTGGAGATTTAGAGCTGTAATTGCACGGCAAATAGAACAAGAAGTTTCTGCGTGACAAGGACAAACAAATACATTTTACAAAATTAATATAATACTATATTTATGCTCTGTGATGAGAATGTACAGCATATCCTGACCCTGGATCGAGCGCTCAATGTCCAGTGTAGTGACGACCCTATGGTCCATTTCAGAAACAATTCAGCTTTTTGCACAGATGAGAGAAGGTCTGAGTTTGCTGGTGCTGCTTTGCCTGAGACTCCCAGTGAGGAATAAAGGAGATTTACTTGTGTCTTTAAGAAAACTCATTTTCACTTTGGCGCTGCATAGCTTAGTGGTTTCTTCAGTTTGCTTTAGCACATGTTTTTCTCCCCTTTGTCAAGCAGACGTCTTACTCTAAAGAATTTAGAACCAGATTGTTTTCCAAGCAGGGACCAAATAATTTAGAAGGATACAGGAGTGAGCTTAGACACATGCTTACTTTGGGTAGTATTTCTCCATGTTACCAAAGGCAGTAGAGAAGGCCACCCACACTGAAAGCCCAAGTACAGTGTCCAAAACTCATAAATTGTCTTTAGCTTTTTGTGTACTTCCTCACAGTGTATTTTCATGTGCCTGTGGTGCCATGGCTGCCTGTCAGGTACCTGCCACTTTATGATTTAAACTACAGCTGTGAGAAGCTGTGAAAAAAGTATGTGTTGCCAGCAGAGCTGATGAAAAGTATTTTTCAGTCTGGTTAGAAAGAATTAATATATTGTGACAAGCCACTGGAGTGAAATGGTCCAGAACCAAAAGATTGGAAGGGATTTGACAAAGTGGTTGAGTAGGTTTCCAAAGCACATGTTCTCATCCTGATAAGCCAAGAGACGACATGGGAGCAAAGACAGCGGTCTTCAAAATACCTGCCGAGAGGAATCTGGAGGATTGCAGACCTCTAGGCTTTATTTCAGCAGATCAGTTGGCCAAAGCTATGACTTAAAGTAGAAAGTCTGTAAAATTGAATCTTGTGATTTCAAAAGATATACATGCATGTACATATATGTACATACATATGTATGTATGCATGTATGCACACACACACACACACACTTCAAAACAAAACAAACAACAGCCGCCCGCCCCCCTTTTCATCAAATACCAACTGTCCTTCTTGGGAGCTCACATGGAGTACTCTGCCCTCTCTGATACTAGCTGTGCTAGGAGCATCCGTTGGAGACAGAGCCTGGTGAGCATCTCTGCATGCTGTGAGGTCTGGTTTAGGGTTGGACGCGGGAAGTGGTAAGTCAACTGGGTTTACAAGTGCAGAGGAGCCTGGGTTCTTTTGTTTTTATTTTGCTATCTTGTCCTAAAGAGTCAGGCTGCCTTTCCTTTTTCATTCTGGTCGCTTTACTGCCTGTCTGGAGAGAGGGGAAACCTGAGTGTTGCTGTTACAACCTCTGCGGGTCTTCCAGCTATAATGATGGCCGTGCCTAGAACCCCCGGCAGGGCAGCCTGCTGGTCTTTGAGCTGAACCACTGCTCAAGTATGTTAAAGTATGTGGTATGGCCAGCACACCACGGAGGGAAGTGCAGGAGGCAAGTTCCCACATCCACCTCGTACACAGTGACTGAACATTATTTTGTTGTATTCCTGAAAGGGTAATCCTGTAGTTGTGCCTGAGCCATTGATATTTTACTGTAAACGCATGCAATAAAACCAGCTCTATTTTGACTTACCTATGTGAAAACATCCGGGCTCTAGGCCAAGAGAAATTGAGACGACTGTACGTATTAAGACAAGCAGGACTTGAATCTCTGTGAATGAGTCATAGGTTTCCTTCGTCTCAATGATTTACTGTTTCAATGACTTGAACCACCTAATACTTTGGCAATTAAGTACCATCAGAAAAAAATCAGGAAAATATGGAAAACCACTTGGGTTATTGCTTTTGAGCTAAGTGCTGATACAGCTAAAGGGATATTGTCCTTGCAGAATCAGACCTGTGAAGTGATAGCAGTAACAGCAATTTAAGAAGCCGTTCTATTTTTAAAGAGATGAATCCAGACTGATTTTACCTAACCACACTTTATATAGTACAGCAGTAATTTTCTAACCTCAATATTGCACAAGTTCTACATGTAGCACTCCTACAACTAAAGCTGAAGCGATTTATGAATTACGTCACCTTTTACCTTTTATTAAAAAGAAAAACAAGATAAAAATAAAGGAGAGAACAGGCATTGATGCCCTGAGAACATAACAGGAGTATTTCCTAAGAAAAAACACTGAAATGCAGCAGTCTATGTGCCAGAAGGATTTTCAAAGTGATCCACAGTTGTGTGGTTGAAATCTTCTCTCATGCCTCCAGCAGAGATGGAAAACCAGAGAATACATCCTTCACATTTTAGAGTTGAGCAGCTCAAGAGGAAAGCTGTGAGATACCCGATTCCAGTTTTCGTAGCAGTCCAAGAGGACAATTTAACATTCCTCAGGATCATGGCAACAATAACAAGAGCATAAGGAGAAAAGAAATAGACATTTAATACCTTAAAAAATCATATTGACATTGGCACATACTTATTTTCCACAGTATTTTCTAAGATTTGTGCTGAAATGGAAGCCTTTTAATAAAACACTTGATATGTTGCCACAAAAAAAGGTATAGAGAAAAGCCATTTCAGAATACATTCAGCATGCCATGTATGTGAACGAAGGGAAGAGTAACAAACAAGTTTGCCAAAGCAAATTAGATAGAAGCAAAATAAATAACAAAACCCAAAGATAAGTAGCACGACATGCACTTTTTTTAGATGTGTAATTCTTTTTTTGGCATAGATTCGAAAATATTTGTTGCAGCGGGAGTACGAGGCCCCTGTGCTTTCTATATAAGCCTCACCCAGGTAGTTTCCAATTACTGAAGCCAAGTGCTTGGCGCTATTCAAGAAAGGGATTGGCTACTTACAGGAAGAGCAAGAATAGAATTGTGCATGTGCATTTTTCCATACAAATTGGAATTATAAAAGAGGATGTGGTTCAAAACTGTTAAAAGCCCCCGTACTTCCTGTAACAAGCCAGCCTTCCACTAATTTGTGTGAGAGAGGAGATTACCTGCACACATAGGATTCTGTGATATCGGGTTTACCCTGGTTTTATAAGCTTTATTACTGACCTCTGTGACTGATGCTTAGTTAAATCTATGACCATTGGCCTTATTCAGCATATCATCTCCTATAATTCTGTCTTCCTAAATTTTCCTGTATATCAAGCTTTTCATTAGGTCAGCTGGAGTTCACACAAAAAACCCCTCGTAGGGTTGGATTGAAGGTGCTTTGTTTACTTTTGTTGGATGAATGGCTATCTCTGTCACCAGGCACAACTAATCAAATATTTTGTCAGATTTCTAGTTAGGCTGTCAACTTGTGGTTCATAGCAGCTGCTGTGAATTAGTACCTTTTGCAGTAGGAAATATGGTAAATGCATAAACCAAAATATAATTACAGAGAAGATAACTTCCCTGTTCTGTTTCAGTAATAGTAACAAGGTGTTTGTTGGGTGGTGGTCTTGGTTTTTTGTTTTTTTTTTTGTAACGGTGTATGAGTTTAGTCTTAACAAAGAAAATAAAGCTTTCCTTTCTACTCCAGCACTGGAGACCAGACATTTTGCTTTCAATTTGATAAAATGCTATTATTTTAAATACCTTTTTATCTTCCTCTGGCAAAGAAAACACCGTGGTTAGCATAGAAATTCTCCTCAGTGGGCAGTCTCCAAATGGACTCCATCCAAAACCTCCTGAAGTCAATAGAAAAATGCTCATGCTTTTTATTTGATATTGGATCAAGTCTTATTTTAGCTATGACCAGGATTACTTTCACGTTCCTGGTCTGTTTCTGGATGGTATAGATTTGTATGTAAACCTGTACTTACTAAAATATTTGAAATCAGTAAATAAGTAGTCATGAGGTGAAGTTTTCCCCAAGTGAAGTAAAAAGAAAATTCCCACTAATTTTCAGAAGCCAACATTTCATTCTTGCTTTAGTTAGTTGTGGGCAGGGTGGGAAGGAGTGTCTCTTTTTTTTTTTTTCTTTTTTTTAGGTTTGTCCTTTTGCTGCTCATGAACTGACAAAATGAGCTACATTTGTATTACCATGTATAGGGAATTAAGGCACACAGTTTCCATTAAGAATGATCTGTTACCTTGAAAAAATGTTAATGTTCTTATTTCTACCTTATTATTCTTCATTACATTGTTAATAGTAATGGAGTTGCATGCCTAATTGCACCCTAACGGAAACTTGCCCTTTTATCTATGGTTAGAAACGGATCATGGACTAGGTGTTAGGAAGAAAAGAACTTGCAAAGGAATGGTGGGATCTCTTCCGAGGGACCTCTAAGGAGAGAAAACTAGAACATCTAGTTGTTTATCACAACTTTTCTTTACTATCCTTTTCTCTAGTGACTTGCAGATCAAAGTTAAGTTTCACAGCTTGCATTTAATGAACTAATTTGAATTGTGACTTGTATTAAAATGCTGAACAGAACATTTTCTGTTGTCTATTTGTATTTTAGTTTTTCTCTATTGAAACCATCCAGCAAACTTTGGATTCCTTTAATTACATGCCGATTCCCAGCTCTGTACGCAGAACAGAACTGTATGTTCTTCAACCGTACTCGCAGGACTGGCTATCTTTTACTCTGACATAGTAACAAAAGAGCTAAGAGAGCTGTCATTTATTTTACAGCAATTTCAGATAACTGTCTCTTGTGGTGATAAAGTATTGCAGGATGGAGAGATGAAACGTGTTACATTTTTAAGAGGAAACATGAATATTTGCTGTTAAAGGGTGCAAGGACCAGGAAATAGATACTACTGCTACTCTTGCAAAATAAAAAATCCAGAGACTTGTAATGATCTAGGTGAAGCTGAAGTATCAGCGTTCATGGTGGGACCTTGTAATGCATTGCATGAAGGGTGCAGCTAGCTGAAGAAGTTAGTTTTGTATTTGTGAGGTTTTCTCTGTATTATGCTATGACTTTCTGTGGACTTTTAAGCAATAATCCTGTTATTTACATTCAGACAGGTTCTAAATATTCTTCCATACAAGTAGTTATAGAAAAACTATGCATTTCAATGAGGACTGCAAAATGCTGTCCACAGTGAATGCTTCTCTGCCCCTGAAAATTGATTATTCCACTCTGTATATTTTCCTAGGCCATTTAAGTGCATCAGATAGTTATAGATATTTGACATGCTAAGTGATGATCTGGCTGGAGTAGCACTTGTGTGAGGTAAGTGAATTGTTTCCAGTAAACTTGGCACATTCATGTTGTTAATATGCTACCACCTACCTTAAAAATGGTCAGTCAATTTGTTCATGACATTTTTGGATTAAGTGAGTTGTATGGATTAATTGTGTTCATTCTAAATATGTGTCATTGATTTTTTTTTCCCTAAATGACCCACCCTTTTATTTTTTTGCTTCTTCATAATTGATTTTTAGTGTATAAAGAACTTTATGTTTAACTTATTGCAAAATAAAATGATAAAAAGCAATAGATTGTGAAGATTTTTTGCAGTCTGTCCTTCCTCATCATAGTGTTTGCAAACACTTGTGCCTTATCTGAAATAGTGATTATTGCCTAACTATGTAGGAAGCCAGAAATAAGGACAAGTTTTTTTCCCCTGACAAATTCGTTAATTAGCATTTTCAAAGCTCCAGTGGGACATCACTAAATCAGGTGGTGAAGTAATAAATATGAAATTCCTGATGAATAAGTGATTTCCTTCTCAAAGTTGCAATAAGCACAGGGAAATAACTAGGAAGAGGAGTGGGATTGACCTAAAATTTTGTTTAACTGTTGATTGTATTACTCCATTTCTCTTGCTCTCATTATAGTTCTCTTCATTGAAAGATATGCTAGAGACATACTGTCATTGCAACAGATAGTGGTGAGAAAAGAGTGACTTAGAAAGCTTGAAATACTTCAGCCTGTCTGTCAGTGGCCAAAGATAGCTTGACAGAATTGTGTTTCTGCTTGGTCTGAGGGATAAATCAGAATTTCAAAATATCTCAAGAGCAGCCAGGACAAAGTACTAGGGTTTGATTTTCCTGATATAAGCCTAAAACCTCTCAAGTCAGGTGAAGGTTGCTGAGCCTTTGTTTAATAGCTAAGTGACAGGAGATTTGGGTTATCTTTTCAAAAGCTGAGAGAATATGCGAGAGGTATAACTATGTGTTCAGTCTGATAGTTTAAAGAAAAATTGTTATGTTGGAAGGGTCCTATTATTTTTTTAGTTTTATACAAGTTTCTTAGCTTTTGTCATGTCTGGTTCTTTCCTGTATTTAATCAGATTTGGGGTCAAAGGTTACATGAGCGCGCAATCTCCTGTTGACTTCCATGTAGGTTTTGCTGATGAGAAGACTCTAGGGTTTGTGGGAGTACAGCTCCATGTTGAAAGGCTAAAATCATTAGTGCTGAAGTCTATTGATCTAGCAACATGAGTTGCTGATGCAATATAGAAATAGTCAAAATATTTATGACCAGATCTTTGGCATGTGCACCTGACTCATCCTGATCTGCAGTGATATTTGAGAACAGAAAACTCCAATTTCTGAAGCACGTAACATTTTGTCCTGCAGCTCTAGTCCTTTATAAAAGGACTGAAGATATTTTCTTAATTTATTCTGGATAACGGGAAGTTGCCATATCTTATGACATCTTTAAAAAGACCAATCATACTTGTAATTGCTTAATTAATCACAGCATGAAAGGGGCACAGTCTTCAAGGACATTTAGGTTTTTTTCTTGCCTACGAAGTTTGGTTGGCTGCTTTCTTTGTCAAAGCTAGCTGTTTAATAGTAGAGAATATAGTTAAGATGGCTGATCAAACAGACACAAGATTATCATTGACACTCTTTAGGGTAAGATGACTGACCTGTAAAGCCTAGCTAGATATTTCTAGCCCATTGGTGTGGATAAGCGCGTGATCTCTGCCCCAACTGTCAGAATATGCCCTTCTGTTTCAGCCAAACATAGAGATTCCCCCCTCCCCCCCCCCCCCAAATCTAAAATATAACAGAAATCTTAAATGTAAAGATGAGTGTCTTGCCAAATGAGGGAGTGCCTAATCTGAGAACAGCCAAGAATTCAGGTTCTCTGTACTGGTCAATGGATTCATTACTTCTCACCGCTNTCCCCCCTCCCCCCCCCCCCCAAATCTAAAATATAACAGAAATCTTAAATGTAAAGATGAGTGTCTTGCCAAATGAGGGAGTGCCTAATCTGAGAACAGCCAAGAATTCAGGTTCTCTGTACTGGTCAATGGATTCATTACTTCTCACCGCTGAGAAACATGCTGCTTTCTTTGTCACACAACCTGTCTCATCTCATTAGCACAATGACTTGAACATGTTGACAGCATGTAATGGTTTTCACTGCATATGCTAAGAAGTGATTTTAAACCAATTTGCTGTTTTCTTTGTAGGCAAGAGTGTGACTGCTGATTGTTGCTAAGGTCCCCTAAAAGTTATTCATTTGCCACAATTCCTATAGGTAAAATATGAAGCTGTGAAACAGATGATACAATGCACCAGCATGCTTGTTTCTTTCTCTGTATGTTAATGAACTCCCACTCATTCCCAACTGGTAGCTCCGTAGATTGCGGTGAATGCATTCAGACTGAATCAACGTTCAGTGACTCAACAGACAGCTCCTACATTGGCTCATTGTTGCCCTGAATGCTATTAAAGCATAGCTAATTCTCAGAGCTGAAAGTTTAAGATTTTCCGAATACATTGCCTGCATCTGATAAACAAATTCAAATGTTAGCCTTCATTCTTCTCATTAAGTACCACCTACCTTACTTGATCACGTTTGTATTTTTTTTCCCATGGCATTAATGGGGTGATCAAAGCTTTCGAGAAAGGTCCTACCTGTCCATTCTGTGTATTTACTCACAAGAAGCTCACCATTTAGAAACCTTAAATAATGAGCTCTGTATTTAGTGGTGACGTAATGTTTGCGTGCTAACCAACATTCAGAGAAGAAATGTTAAAAAAGAAATGTAAAAACACTTCTCAAATTGTCTCATCTCTGATAGCGAATTGCCTATAAAGAGCTGCTTTAAGCAATGGTGCTGGTTTTTCACATTATCACTGCTAGATTTAACCTTCTGTCCCCTTTCTAGACTCTGTATCTAATGGGAGACTGGCACATACTAGAAAGCTGTTAAAATTCTCAAGTCCTGTGGTAATACTACGGCTCATTAGTGGTGGGTGATGCTCTTTGCACTGTTGCTCTAAGTAGAAATCACATGAGCAAAGTTAAGCAGAGACTTGCATTGATTTCAGGCGGGACTATGAATACTGGAGTTCTACCTGAGTTAGCATAATTGATTGGAGAACTTGTATTTTATTTTTTCTCTGGGGAACCCTAAAAAAAAGTTCCTATATCAGTAGCCTTTTTTTTGTGGAAGGTTGGGGGGGGTTAGTTTTTTGTTGTTTTTTTGTTTTAAAAATAAGCCAAGTTACACAAAATTTCTTCTCCTTCCCCAGTGAACACTATGACTATTAGCAACTGCAATGACAAATTAAATCTGTAAATGTTCTCATGAAAATTGTCATGAAGTAAGAGGGATTTTTCCGGGGGAAGGAGAGACCAGTTATAACTTTCTTGTATTCATCTCTGCTGGGAAAAGAATTTTTTTTAAGGTTCATAAGACCTTACTTAGGCTGATGAATCCCACTTTAGTCAAATGGCTACCAGATACCTCAGCTTATTGCTGTGGAGTTATTTTTGAGAAAGGGATGGAAGTGTTCTCCCAAAGCCTGTATTTGAAATGTTTTCATTATTCCTCTGAAGCATCCAAAAAGAGTATGTATATTATTTTCATTATGATATGAGCATGTTTTTTTTAGATATGGACCTAAATGATTAACCTGCAAATAATAGGCAAGAAGAAGTGCTTAAAAGGTTGAAAGTCCATGCTGACAAATGATACAGTACTTCTTATTTCCATAAAAGTTTGTGTGTATAAAATTAGACCTTTTATGTCTCTGATTTATTTTCTCACAAGTTAATTTTTGGAACTATGTTACAATCTGAGGTTGGCAAACCTACTAAGTTTGGAAAAGTAATGTTTGCTCGCTTACTTGGCAGATTGTCAAGTTCTAAAGGTAGAAAGCAAATATCCCATTTGGATATTTGCATTCACAGCTCGCTCCTGTTTGCTGAACTTGCTGGAGTCACACGCACCTGCACAGCACCCGGATAGACAAGCGGAGTCTCTTAGCTGGTGCCTGATTTCCTTGGATTGATTGGTATGCAGCCTTCAAACATGTGTTTAAGTCTTCTGCTTAGTGCTGGTTTAAAAGCTTGGGTCACAGATAGTGTTTGTCATGTACAGGGACTCTGCTCTAGAGTGCCACTGGCTGCATTTTATTTTGCTGCTTCGACATTTTTGATTCGGCTTTCTCCTGTTATATGTAGCTCAGCTGGTAGCCTGTGGCTCCAAGCTGCTGTCATTTGATTTAACCACTCACAAATCAGTTAAGTCAAAATTAATTAATGAATTCCTGTTTTCTTCCTCCTGAGCTCTCCTAAATAATTCGTTTTTAATTTACTCAAAGTACTAAAAACATTTGGCTTGGCGTTATTTGTCCAAGGTGACTATGAAAATGGAATTGCTCAAAAAAACATCTGGAGAATGGTGCTTTTGAAATGCCTACAAAGTCGTTTTAAAATGCCTGGTTTTATTGTAGACAAGGGGAAAAATATAAGTCTTGCTTTCAGAAGTGATGGAAGCTGAATAAGAAATAAATATGGCGTAATATCTATTTTCCCATGTGGTGAGATGGCTCTTGGGAAAAAAATAATAATAAAAGTTGGACTTCATTGACTCTCCTGGAATTAAAGACACACTTGACAGCAGAAACTCATCAGAGATGAAGTATATCACTATCCTTTTTGTCTTCGGTGGCACACCATATGTGGAGAATATGCATGCTACACCATCATATGACGCTGGTAATTGTAGGGTCACTACAAATTTTATTTTACTTTTAGAGAATAATGGTTTTTTAAAGGAGAACAGAAGAAAGGCATGCACAGCATCAGGGGAGCCTGTAGCTGCTTGCATCTTGGGTTTCCTAAAATGAACTTGACCTTTCAACAATGCCAGGATGATTTCTGTGTCATACCAGCAGCAGAAGAAAGAGGAACTCAAGAAATATTTAAGGAGCTTTCAACAATGAGTAAATATAAGCTTAGAGTAGCACTTGCCCCCTATTGATTTATTTTTTATTTAAGTAGTAGCTTAATCACAGTTGGTAGCTGTGATTTTTCGAAGACAATTGATAGCTAAAGTTACTGAAAGATAAGTCTGGTTTCCTAGGTAATTTGAAACCTGCCGGGGTTTTTTAAGGTAAAGGTTCCTAATCCAAGTCAGGTGAGCACTGCCAAATGCTACTGGAGTCTGTGCAGGTTATCTTCTGCTTTGATTCTTGTCTCGTAGTTTGCTTTTTAAGCTAGCTGGAGATACTACCCTAACTTTTTAATCCTCATGGTGGAAAGAAGAAAATGAGTGCAAAATAAATACAAACTACAGGAGCACATTGTATGATGGCATTATTTCATAACACTTATGTTAAAGTCCACTGGAATTCCTCTGCTGAGTTTGGTTCCCAGAGGTGTGGGATGATACAAAATTTGATGATACGTGCAAGAGCTTAGCAAACACCCACTTTTTGAACAATGTGTTCAGTTTTATTTCCTCTGTGCCCGCCGGTGAGGGAGACGTGGTGCTGTGAGGTGTGGATTCATGTGTCCATATGGGGGAATTCAGAAAAGCTGAGCCATGTTAAGACTGTACGTTAGCTAAGATGCATCAAACCTTTTCTGAATGAAGGGGAAAGACTTGCCTGTTAAGAAGTGAAGCAGCATTAGTTTGTTCCTATTACAGTCAAAGAAAATAAGCCACTTAAATTTAAAGGATTTTTCTTACCCATCACGCTTTTAGTTCATGACAGCCTTTTTGTCTCTTTATGTAGACAATTCACTTAGAGAGATAACCTTGATAGATAGTTAAGATTGACCTCTTGGAATTCAGGGCATGCCCTGATCATTGTTCCAGATGACTTGTCAGATATCTCGTGTAATCCTGCTTAGAATCTCTCAAAACATATTTTTGCACCTAGTCACAAATGCTTAAACAGCTCTGCATGGTTTCAGCCATGCAGCCGTTTGCAGTGGAGGTGTAAGTACTTGCTCTGGAGTGGTTTAAAGCACCATTGCTACAGCATAACAGAGGAGATCTGTCTTCTGTAGAAGTGCTGTCAGTTTGATAGTGCTTGTAAAGAATATGTATTGCTGAGGCTGTGTGTAATTAGAGTACAACATCTGCAGGCAGGCATTTGACTTTGTTTCATTTTATTTTATTTTGGTTTTACATGCAAAAAAGGTAAAGATGTTCAGAAGGATCTTCAGAAGGAATAGTTTCCGCTGCTTCATAGATAACACTATGGCTCTTTCCCATAAATGAGATGATCCTGTGTTTTTTCCAGATTTGAGCTCAGCCACTGTTGCTGTAGTTGTTGGCAAACCAGAAGGGAGAAAGTTAAGCTGTTTCCATCACAGAATCCTATTCTGTGGTGTTTATCATCAATAAAGAGGAGGTTCATCTGACATCTTTGCTTTCTCAATCACTACAGCCCAGCCCTTGAAAGAGCAGACTGGCACAGAGACGCTGACGAGAAGCCAGGCCTATGTGCAAACAGTTTATCCCTCTGTAGCTACTCTAATATCCGTATGATTTCCCCCTGGAAAACAGAACATCTGCTCATTTGAAAGGCTGTAAGTCTACAAATTGCCCTCTAACCAAAGATGTTAAAAATGACAGTTGTTTTGTAGGAAATTTCAAAAGATATATATTTGTTTGTGTTCTAGAAGCAGAAAATTATGACAGAGAATGGATTAATTTTTTTTTGCATGTTATAGGTGTGCAAATATTGTGTTCTTTGGGTGTTTTGCAAATAGTTTTGAACAAAAATAAATATTTTTTCCCTGAAATTTTAGTTAACCTGAAACCTTTAAAAAAAGTCTATTTTTTCCAACTAAAGAGTCATAAGGAAAGAAAATTTCATCAACATTATTCAGTTCCTTCAAAAGCCTACTTCTCATTAAAAAAAAAATATAGAGAACCTTTGATCAGTTGTCTGCACCCATTTTTCTTCCACTTACGCCCATGTGAATCAATAATAATTTCCTCTCCATTTCCACCATAGAACTAGGGTTAAAAGGTGGAGAATTTGACCTCTGGAACTGTGCTGAAGTTGTTTGGCTTTTGTTTCACATGGTTAAGACGAGCTCTGCACCCTCCGGTGTGTCTTTGTCTTCTGTTGCCAACGTGCCACACATGTGCTAGGTTGCTTTCTGAGCCGCGCTTAGCTGAGAGCGGGTGCTGAGCAGGGAGGGAACCAATTCCTAACCTTCTTCCCCAGCTGTGATACTTCTAGCCTGCCTTAGTGCAAAATGTTTTAAATTCAGTTGCTAGACTTGGCGTTCAGATGGATTTTGAGCCTGAGACCTAGCAGCAGTTTTCTGCCATCTTCCAGCAGCGCCAGCAGAGAGGCAGCGCTCCTCACCTCCGGCTCTCCGGAGGAAAGCTGGGTTCTGCCCCTGTGCGTCCCCCTGCCACCACCCGGCAAACTGCCTGGCAGCATCGCTTTGGTCATGCACTTGAGTGTTTTGTGTGCAGCTGAGGTATATTCAGTATAATTTTGAGACTGCAGAAGTTTCTTAATTTTTCTTTGTACACCCCTTTCCACTGTTCTACCTGGAGTTGCCTGAACAACTCTTTCACCTCCTTGGTCCTTGCTTTTATTCCTAAAGGAGTCCTGGAATCACCTGCTGGCTTTACTCCCTGAACAGGAAACTGGTAGCTGTTTGTCTTTATTCAAGAGATGCATTTTACTGATGCATTGTCATTTTTTAGAGTGGCTGCATATATAATATTTTAAAAACAAAATGGCAGTGATTTCTTGTGTTATTTATATTTTCGGAGTAAAAATAATTATAACTTTTACTAGGAATAGTTCTCAAATAAATATTTGTATTAATAATTAATTGCTCAGTGGGAACTAATTGCCTGTCCCAGTGATGTGCAGCATGAGACACTGCCTTGAGTGTAATAAATAGCAGGCTGTTCCTATAAACATATGTTGAAATCATAGGCACTGAGTAATGAAAATCATGCATCATAAAGAGAACAGTATGGCAGAAGTGCTGCAAAACAACCTTAATGTATCACACATTCTGACTTGGCAATTACAAAATACATAGCTGCAGTGGAGCAGATTCCCAACTGGCATAACTTGCTGTAATGTCATCGAAGCTGATAACCACCAGTTTAGAATTCGGGTGAAGATTACGAAGTTCGGGTCGCCTATGTCAAAGTGCTTCAGAGGTGCATTCTGCAGAGGTTTCTGGATTTGGATGCTCAGCTGTTTTCAGTGCTGTTGCTTTCAGTGCTCACCTTTTGACTTCACACTGAATTGGAATACTTGAATTATGTTCAGCTGCAGCTGGGGCACAGTTTGGGCTTTGCTCATCAGCTCCTTTCTGCCAAGAGCAGTACGTCTTTGCTTAGCACAGGGGCCAAGACAGCAGTATGAATCAACCTGGAATCCCAGAATATGTTGGTGGAAGGTCTGAATTTCTTTCATGGTAGCTTGGTTATGGGCTGTGACTGCTTCAGAGCAGACTTCTCTTTACTTGGTATCTGGCATTCCTTCTGTCCTACGCAGGTAAAAATTAAGACTCAAAAGGTCTGATCCCAAAAGTATTGCCATCCAGGACTGCTTTACTCAACAGAGCCGACTTTCAATGACTATTTGCAGAGTCAGACTTTAATTTAGACAACACATCCAGGGATGATGCAAACAGGGGAAGGTAACGCTGAAAGACTGGGGCAAGCCATTGATGTTACTTGTTTGTAATTTCTCTCTATTTATAATCATAAGGGGTAGTATGTGTATTGAGAATTTTTATGCTCAGAGTGAGGACCAAAAACTTTTCTGTAGGAGGGTCATACTTGAGCAGCTCTTCTTAAAACAGTGTCAGTTTGAGTGCTTACTGCTTGCACTGCACAGTTTCCTGGAAGCGTAATACTTCTGGATCTAATGCTTTAGGGTTGAAAGTTCATACAGGAATGCAGACCCAGTGTTCCAGCTATTCCAGTTAGTGTCTCTGAGCATGAATGGCCAGACAACCTGTGACTGATGATTTTCCAGTCTTGTAGAGTACTCACCAATTTGGTTTGGATATCAGCAAAACAATAAACCTGTAGCACAGCTCAGGTTTAGAGCTATATTCCCACCTGTGAAAGAGTCTGAGCGCAAAAGACAAATAAGCGCACACTTAAGGATTTTATGTGTGGAAGGAGATAAAGCTGGACAGGAACATTTGTAGACATATGAGTTGAGACACCAATGAAAATATATCCTAAATCACCAAGATTAAGAAAATTGCTCAGTTACACCTTGGGCAAACTCCCTGACTAATCTGGGACTGATAGCTCTCCCACGCTGCAGCACTCCCAGTCAGTACTTACCTGCATTTCAAGCCTTCCTTATGAGTTATCACTGCTGTCCTTTGTTGCTTAGGCAAATGACAAATTGAGGCTTCTGTTTTTCTGCCAAACCCAATTTGTTTTGTTGTCTTTCACTTCTCCGACCCTGTCTGTCTTGACTAGCTCTTGCTTTCAGTCTGTACTTTAGACTGTAGCATTCTGGAGTAAAGACTGCTGTTTCAAGGAGAGTCTGGGGATGGCATTCCCGGGGATGGCATTCCCAAGTATGGCCATTATAGAAACCAAAAAAATTATTTTACTTGTTTTGCATTGAGGTCTCAGTTAAAATGATCAAGGAAGAAGATTTGGATAAGGAAAAAAATGAACAAAACCAAACCTTCTATATATAAGGCTGTGACTAAAACCAGGCAAAATTTCTATTCACTTTGGATGACAAAAAAAATTGATGCTGCAGTTGCATCTTGTATGGTGATAGTTTCTCATATGTAAATGCTGCAGCACACATTGACTTACATGGGTTCCTGTAGTATTACACCAGACAGGACTTTATCTCCCTCCTTCACACCCCAAGGGTTAATGAAGAATAGGTAGTGGATATGTGGGATTCTAACAGACTGGTCTGCATTCTGTAGGATTTTTAAATACTCCATTTTTTTCTCCTTTCTTCTTTGAACTAATAGCTAAAAAACTTTTTTTTTTTACATTTAAAGATGTTTACTGGAGGAAGGAAACACTGATATGGGCTATCTTGAAAAAAATAACTGGTTATTTTTTTTAGATTTAAAAAATTCTAAGCACTAGTATTAAACTTTTTTCCCCTAAAAATGAAGAAGGGTATTCCTGCGAAGGAGCAATGTAACCAAATTTTGTATTAGTGACTCTTATTTAAACCTAATATTCAGAGCTCCAAAAGAACAAAAATATCATTTGTCAGTATTCTGTCAAGATTCAAAATTACAAGGGATATCAATCCTAATGCTTCAGGGCATGAACTGATTTCTTGCTAGGATTATGAAGATATTTTGCAATGTAACTTAGTGCAACTGGCTAGATAAGCTACTCTTCTCTCCTGATCATTAGAAATTTTAAGTGTGGGCTATTGCCAGAGGTAGGCTGCTAGATCTGATTAAGTAATTTTTTTTTCTCCAGCAAGGTAGTCTCTAAACTCTTAAACACTGAAATTTTTACCAGATTATTAAAAACAAAAAAAGCAATTTTTTAGGTTCTGTTCTGTTTTAATTTTGAACTTTCACTTCTGCAAGCATTATGGCTTTATGCTTTACCGGTAGAAGATCTGTCTTTTAGGAGGAAAATGGCAACAAAACTGTTGCTCTGTGTGCGTTATATCCAGAGCGCAGTGGGCAGAGGTCCCTAGCTCTGGCCTTTGGCAGTGAGGATGTATGGGGTTGCTTCAGTTTAGACTATTTGCATCAAGTTTCTACTTAATATGCTTCAACTGGGGAGCGAATGCAGTGCGGGAGTCACATTGCCTATTAAAGATGTCTAGAGAGTCATTAGTGAACTCCCCAAAAAATCCTGGTAGAAATTCAAGCAAGTGGGGTTCTTTAGCTAGATAAATCTCTGGTGATTTCAGCCAGAAATGACTGCTGCAAGCCAGAGGCAGAGCAGAAGCTAAACGAGGAAAGAGGGGCACTCGAGAAGGGGATGGTTGGATCTGAGCCCTGCTGGTTGCCCCGTCTCTGGTCATTGACTCAGCCAGAGGGGTGGCCCTGATGGAAAAGGGTAGCACCCTAAAGTGCAAAGAGACAGAGAGGCTGTAGCAGCTGGAAAGCTCTGAGTGGAAAGGGAGTAATGTCTCAGCTATAATGAGAAAGGAGAGGAGCTGCTAAAAGATAATGGTCTCATTTGTGTGGAAAAGCTACTGCAGGAAAATGCCCAGGCATGTATCTAACGAGCTCCAGCCTATAACGTATCTATGTGTATAGATACACACACACACGCACGCGTGTGCGCGTACCTGTGTATACACCCTGTAAGCTTGAATCATTTCGTTGGAAAGGAGACTAGTTCAAAAATGCTATTTAGTTCATCATACTCACTTCAGTGTGCATGGATGCCCAGTTGGTACATACTGGCACCTCTGACCTCCGACAGGAGGAGAAAGCAGTGTTAGGTCTTCTCTACATGACTCATCTTTCTTCCTTAGTGCATTTAAACAACTTCTGCAACTCTTTTCCTGCCCCACTGGGGAAGAATTCTCCCCTTTCTTTTTGCAGCCACAAAACCAAAGGAGTTAAGAAATGCGGAGTGAATATGTTCAGTTAAGAACTGAAGAAGAGCTGACATATTGCCAGTCGGTGACTTTGGTGTGTAAGCAATAACATAACAAAATTAGTACTTTAACTTAGTTAAAGTTTACTAAAGTAAACAGCGTACTATAAACTGTGTCCTTCAATTTTATTTATAGTTTAGTTTTGTTTTCTGAATGAGTTGTGCACAGTGTTGTTTTCAAGTTTATTAACATACTCTCTCTTTAAGTTCTTTCTTGAAAAGCTGATGGAAAAATTAGGCTACTACAAGGGAGGTTTTCTTTTAATTGTGAATTTATACAACAGTATGGCGTCATAAATGGGATTATGAAGCAACAGAGGATCTGGTCGTTTGGCAGTTAATTGCTGGTGACTTCTTATGTGCTTCCATTAAGCTCATTGAAAACACAGAGTTGCTTGCACCTCAGCGAAGAAAGAGACTCTTACTGTGAGTTCATTCTAATATTCTACATATTTTAGCAAAAAAGTAACTTTTAATTAGATTTATTTTTGTTGTTGAAGATTTAAGATTCTAGTTTCCTCAGCAGACACCCCTGATAAATGTTTTTCAGTTGCAGCCGTGTGTAAAAACAGATCTATTTGGATTGAACTTCATCAGGGGCAGAAAGCAGGGGTTTAACTTTTTTTAGTTCTCATTCTGTAAACCTGTGGTTGATTGGAAGTTACTTTTCTTTGTAGGGATATTTTATTGTAATAATTCATTTTTTGAACTAAATGGTAAATTTAAATGGGGCTATTTTTAGTTCATCTTAAGGAACTGTGGTTGCATGTTCCTTATGGTTTCATTGCATTAAAATAGTCTTTTGGAATATATAGATTTAGATCATATGAAAGAGTAAGTTATGACCCCTTCTTGTTGCCCTTGTTAGTGTGAAGCATGCTTCAAAATCCAAAAAATGGAAGGACTCTCACTGGTTTCAGAAACTGAGAATGGTCTTTTCCAGCATGCTGTTCTGTTTCAGTATTTTGTTCTAAGTATCTGGATCGTATTCACAGAGTTGGAATGTCCCAAGTTCAGATGGGTTACACGCTACTTACTCAATTACTTTATTGTCAATAGGTAAAGAGGTTAAAATCCCAAATCACAAATGAAAATACTGTGCAGACTTAATACTTGTGGCAAACCCTTGAACTACATTCCTAAGTATTTTTTCTACAGTAAAATGATAGGGATTTTGCTCCAAAGGAAAAAAAAAGTGCAGTTGGAATATTAAAAAATGCTCTTTATTCTTTCTGCTGAGCAATATCTAGTAGACTGAGCTCCAGAGTTCGCCTGTGCATAGTGGCTTCTCATCAGAGTGTCTTAGTAGGAACATTGATAAGCTCCTTGCTCTTGCAGTATTGTTAACTTTGTTCACCCTTGTTTAATCTTTTGTGTAAAACTACATTTTAAGCTTGACGTTGAGCTAATAAAGGCATGAAAATAAACTTGTAATGCTGCATAATAATAAACTCTAATGGAAATATGCATCTTTTTACTTTTTAAAGAAAAAAAAATTGTCTGATGGGTGGTATAAGCTGACCTATTTAACTGTTCTGTCAGATAATGGATTTGGAATCAAAGAGAAATCACCCTCTAGGACAATCCTCTAAACTCTTGATGGATGAAATTCTCTGCAAAACTGAGGCTTTGTAGGACTATGGCCTTAATCTTCTCATAGTTCTGTATTTTCTGACTAATGTCTGAAAGGTATTTAGACTGTCTCCTGACAAATCTCATTTTTACATTAATGTATATTGCCCTGTGATGTATATATGTATATATGTATATATGTATATATGTATATATGTATATAGACTGTGGTCTATCTTCCGTCATTGCCTGTCTCTCATAACTGTTCGTATTTAATCAGAGAAAGAGAAGGAAAAGGCAGGACTTTTTTTTTTTTTTAATGTATTTTTTTTAGTAAGGAAGCCTAAATAATAATGCTACCTTACCTTACTTTAAAAAAATCTATGTCTTTTGTGACAAGCCATAAGACTGTAGACTTAGAGAATAGTAGATCTTGGCAGAATAACTGAAAGCCTAGTTAGGTTGATTTGTATTATGTTGTAGGGTTGCAGAAGATTAAAGATACCTCCCATTTCCAGTCATGTAGCTGAGTTAAGTTTTAAAGGTAGGCCAAAAAAGCCACGGTTTTTTTTTCCTCAGGTAGAATGGTGCATCCTTTGTAAAGTGAGCCACAGTCTGCCTTATGGTTATCATGTAACCTGTCCTAGGCCTCTCTAATGATGGCACCCTATTCAAATACTTCCTCTACTTCCTGGTTGTGCTACGTATCAAATTCAACTTTCTTTAGAATTAAAAACCTAACTCTATATATTTGACCTTGCATCAGATCCTCCACTGGTGAAAGTTTCCACAACTCCACTGAAATGAAAATAGAAAGAAGAAAAAGAATAAAATTATATAAATATATATGGAAAAAAATCTGACATCCCATTAAAAAAAACACCCTAAATCTTATTTCTCAGTTACATTCAGAAAAAAAAAACACCCTAAATCTTATTTCTCAGTTACATTCAGAAAGTATACTTCATGGCAATAAGTGTACTTTTCCTTGTTCTGCTGTTTGATTAACATGCACAGAAATTTTCATGAGGATTCTCTTTGCTATAAATGATCTAGTATTTATTAACCACAGATTTTTTGCTTTTTCACTTTAATTTTTATCACTGAATTATTGACTGGATCTGTGGAATGCTGTTTATGCAAGTAGGTAAGTTGTAAGTAGTGCAAACACTGAGCGTGCACGGGTCTGGCAGTTTGTTCGGTGGTGTTAGGAACTCAACCAGGGGAGCTGTGTCCAAGACACGGAGAGTCAAGGCAGCGTTTGACGGTACACGGTAGCAGGTGTGTAATCCAGAAATGAAATATTGTAAGCTCTGTGAATAATCATATAATGGGAAAGAGAGGGGTTCTCTGTCATTATCTCCACATTTGGTTGTATAAACACTACACAAGTGTGAAAATATGATTAAACCCACTGGGCTTCCTGCCAGTACATTTACTATTTCCCTTTATGCGGTCTTGTATACCTTATTACTCTGCCAGAACTCCCACTGCCATGTGTCTCACTGATGCATGTTTGTGAAGGCAAGGAATATACTATCATGAAGGATAATTATGGTTAATACTCCATTTTTTAGTACTCTTTCTCATAAGATAGAATACAGTACTGTAAAATGTTTTCACCCTTCATCATCTGAGCTTAGAAGCTGCTTGGGAAAGCTGTGTGAATTTGAACCATGGAACAGAAAAACGGAGGTGTGTCTATGCATTTTTTGCTATTCTGTGTAATTTACCATTCCTTTTCAGCTTGTACAAGTCACAAAACATAAACCTAGAATAATGAAACATCAAACATACGTGATGTGCCACCGATGATGTGTTGTAAGAGACTGAAAGGACAGAAGTGTGTAGTTTTTCTCTATTCTTTCTCACTCCCACTGGAGTAAAGTATGAGGAACTCCTAGGAACTGAATGTTTGTAAAGATACAGCCTTGACACATTCCCATCAATAACAGAGGCAGTCATTTCCTTTCTACCAAAATCTGCTGGCCATGAAAAATACAGAAGATTGCTGAGAAATACCTTGGGAGTGCAGAAGAGAACCTGTAGGAAGCTGCCTCTACTACCTCCCAGGCTGCATTAAGAAGTGTTCTATTCCTTTACAGGATATCGGATACAGTCTATTAGGTATACCTCCAGTGATTTTTTTTGTTTGTTTGTTGGTACCGTATTCAAAATAATGAAACAGAGACAATATAGCATGTAATTGCAAGAGGAATTGCAGCAAAGGTACTTTTAAAAAACTGGTTTACAAGGACTTGGATTTTCACTCAAATCTGCACCTGGTGGTGTTGAAGGGCTACTACTGATTGCCGTGGTGCGTAGATAAAAGCTTTGATGATTTGTTTGTAGCTGTCAGGAATAACTGTGTAGACTAACAGAACCGACAATGCTTTAGTCACAAATTAGCACTTTGTACAGGTGCCAGTGTCAAGTCACTGTCCTTCATACCATGAGAGGGGTGGAGGGAATCTCTAGAGAGCTGATGATGACCTTCAGTGTGAAATCTTCTGTCAGCCCGTGGGAAACTGGCGAACAAAAGCTCTAAGACGTCCCTGTCAGGTCTCAGAAACCTTGTATGACTGAGTTTGTATCATTCCTGGCAATAACTTCATTTTACAGTTTATTGGTGTAGGATGAAATATCATTTGGAATAAACATTTTAGCTGACCACTTTCCTCCAGAGCTCAGATATAATGGCAGCTTCTCAACCTACATAGCCAGAATTCACACCAAGTAAATACTGCAAGTGTTCTTTTGAGTAATACATAGAAAGACTAATTTAACATTACGCTTGCATGTGTTTCACACTGCCTTAAAACATTTTTTAACTGTGCTGTGATTTAAATAGTTGATATTAAGCTTACATCGGGAAAATAATTTTGAAGAATAGAAGTGTGTCAATTAGAAATCCTTGATGATATGTTGGATGTACAGAGGCTTGTAAATGGGTGGCGAGTCGCATTCTATAGCCTTACGTTATGAATAGCCCAATTGTAAGTAATCCAAATTTCAAAGCACAGACTGGCCTGAGGAGGTGTGTACAAGTGATTAGAATTTCAAAGAGCTCAGAATAAACACCAGCTCTTTGATGGGATAATTTATGCATGAAGTGGCAGGAAGAGCTGTCTGAGTTCTTGGAAAGTTCACACGGAGCAGTGTTAAGGCCTTAAAAATAAGTTTTGATATTTGATTACTGGCAATGTGAATGTGGTATGAGACCTTTACCGAATTACAGCACTGACCAAGGTTTCCCCATGTAGGATGTGCTGAAGGCTGTCAGTACTTCTGAGATCTGTGCAAAAAGAAGACAACAAGTAGTACCAAAGAAAAGAATGCATTATTAGTTCAGTAAAATTTAAGTACGATCATGCCCTTGAGGAAGAAAATTTCTTGTGCAACACTAAAACACTAGCTGTAAAAAGTAATTTCTGTTTCTGTATTTGAATGGGGAAGAGAAAAGGTTGGGGTGCTCTGTTCAACAGTCTACTTCTGGGATATCTCCTGGTTTTCCTTCGTTTTCTGTCTGCATGTAAAGTTACACTTCTGGATCTGAAGATAAAAAATGGTATGTCTGGGAATTACAAAGCACTGGCTAACCTATTTTCAGCTGTTTGGTGTCTGTCTGGTATCATCCATGTTTTTATGATGTTGAACATTGTATTGGAAAAGAAGTGCTCAGAAATCAAAGTGTCATAGAAAATGTAGAACTTCAGTGAATTTGACCCCAAAGTTTTAGTCATTTGGGGACTACATTGTGTAACCAAGAGGTGAATGAGTTTTAGACAGGGCTGTATAGTGTTTTTACAAGGTTTGAAATAAAATTTTGTGCTTCGTCTCCCAAGAATACCAGTGATACAGGTGTGAGAGCTGAATGCACTGACTGATGTTCACATCTTCCTTTTGAACTTTGGGGAGTGGGTATTGTCAGAGACAATGCTAATTCTACCAAAATAATGGTTTACTCCACTACTGTATCTTTTCTGTTCAGTGCTTTTTAGTAAGATAGAAAGCTGCTCATTTTTCCTGAAGCACATTTGCAAAAACAAGTAAAAATAATAATAATAGAATTTGTCTTATTCATATATACTTCTATATTGAGCAGCATTTACACAAGTAATCTGTCAAGCCCAACCAGTGATCAAAGTACAATGGATTCAGTAATTTAAACTGTCCTTAGAAGTGTATTTCCATTTCAAAAGGACATCTTTGCTCTTGTTAGGCACTACAGGTAGTGTTGGAATCATTATACCTGTGTAACTGGTAAGCCTCAAAGCAGTTTGATATCAAGGTAAAGGAACTGGTGCCCATCCAACAGAGAAGAAGAATATGTAGCCCCATAGGAAGGGATTTGAAACCACTGCCAAAGAAAGAGCGGAAAACCCACACTCAAAGTGACATTCATCCCTGTGTGAATTCAGTCCTTGGGAGTTACTTTGTGCTCCGTTCCTGTCTCTTAGAAGTTTCAGAAGATGAACAAATGCAGTTACATCTGTGTGCTTTTTCAATATGTTTTTTACTACAACAAATGTGGTTTCCTGCTACCTAATGAAATTAATATACAGTGTATACATAAATATGGATAATGGATGCAACGTAGCCAAACACAGGACTAAAACACCAAAGATGCTTGTGGCTACTATGCTGGCATCCAGTAAGGATTCTGTAGTGTAACATTTTAGGACACCTTTGTTTGAGAAAACTAGTGACTCTGTAAGCCATCACAATTGCTAAAGATCTGCTTTACTGTGGTATCCAAGAGTGGTTACCAATCTCTCCTCCCATGGGCATTTCTGCAAGCCAAATGAATTCCAAATGCTCTCTGGTTATATTTGATCTGTTATTTGTTACTGTAACAAAATTTTCTGAACTTTAAAATCTCATATCGCTGTTCCGAACTTCAGGTTTCAACCCAGAAAAAGAGAAGCATCATACTTTCTTTGGAGGAAGCTTATGTATCAGCACAAGCAAAAAGAAAGATTAACATTTTAGTAGGCGGACTAAAAAACTTGACTGACTAATATTCTTGTGTAATGGTGATAACATTTTCATATTTGTGGACCAGCTTTGCCAGAATGCAAAAAAAGAGGGCATTACAAGGTAAATAAAACAAGTTAAAATAAACAAAATCTTTTCAGCTACGTACCTCACTGCTACAGGATATTATACAAGTCAGTAAGTTAATACTTTTATATATACATATATACATTAAACCCTAAATAAGCAGAGCACAGTAATTTTTTTGATTTTTTTCTGCTGTATTAATCTTTGTGATTCACAATATGTGAGCAGGTCAGCCAATAATTTTCCAGTGTGGAATTCTTTCTCTTTCCCTTTATGTTTCAAGAACCGAATAATGGTGAAATAATGGGTCGATGGCCAAACAAGACTACCCATCTCATGCAATAAGACATCTCTGTTCCTACATTAGAAGCAGGAATTTCCCTTACAGGAAAGACTGCACCCTTGAAGCCAAATTTACCATGGATATGAATCCCCTAGGTGAAGCTGAGGTATGCTTTCTTACTTAGAACAGATAATTTGACCTTTTAATTTCTTATTTAGATTCCTTTGTTTTCATGCCAGTGTGTAGGAGAATTAAATACATAAAGCTCAAGAGATGACTAAGGTAGGTATCTTGGGTTTTTTAATAAATCAACATTTAAATCTAAGCATTATGCATAGATATACGTCAGAGGAATTCCAGAACACAAAGCAAGCCCTGTGTGTCTTTGATGGAGATGAGCCAACATGTGTTTTTGTCCTAATGAAATTCCTTTTGTCGGTTCACTAACTGATGAATAATTTAGGCCTTGAAGAATACAAATCAAATGATTTATGTGAACTGATTCAGAAAAGGGGAAACGCAACCATCCCTTCAGATATTGAAGCTGAGCAGGTGTGAGTGCAGTGGGTAGCCATTTCAAAGACAGAGGTTGACAGATTTTTACAGACAAGGTCAGCGGGTTTTTAATCAAGGTGGGAATCATGTTGCGTGTGGACTTTGAAACATCAGTTGGCTGTTTTTTAGTTTTTAGACATTTGATTTCTAGGCTCCCTTGCGTCCTGTTTTCTTGCAGAATGCCATTTATTAAGAGATTCTCCAGTCAGAGGGCAGGTGATTTTGTTTCATCAGCTTGAACTCGCACACTGAGAGCTTTGCCTTTCATCATAGCCTTTGATCCCATCTATTTGGTATATCCATTCCTCCACAGGCAGGATCCATCAACTCCATAGCGTAAGCATATGTGCTATGTATGCTGACCTGACACAACATTTGCATGCAGGTTTCTAAATCATACTGGGGGCTTAAGAAAAAGAGTTGAGATGGGTGTATCTGGAAGAATTCCCCTGTGTCAAAAGTGTTCATAACCAAGCTCATAATCTACTCAGTTCCTACTGAATTCTGTTTGAAGCCGCTAAATACTTGTGCTGTTATTTGGGTAAAACAATTTAAGGTGGATACATACATATACATATAAACTCTGCAAGACTGAGTAGAAATTAAAGGTTTTTTCCTGGAAATGTTATGGACAAGTTGAGAAGAAGGGATTGAAAAATCATTTCTAAAATAGAGGCATCTGAATAGAAAACTTAGAGTGTGACTTTGAATGCTTGGATTAGCAGGCGGGTATTTCCAGTCATTGTTGATGGATCTTCGCTTTTACAGTGACAATAATAGAAGAGAAAAATGTTCAGTGGGATTGGTACCTAAATGTTCAAGGGTTCATTTAAGCATCTAGATGTCTCATTACTAAACTCCTGTTGCATATATCATAATTCCCTAACCAAGTACGAGATTCCTCAGAGGTGTCCTACATGGCTGCCCTCTCTGTGAAGATCTATCTAGAAATAAATGGTTCATCAAGCAAATGGCTTTCTTGAAACTCTTGAGAAACTTGATAGAAATGGGAGAATAAAGGCCATGTTCACTGACTATTGAAAGTTACAGACCAAAAAGTATTGTGAGGTGAAGTGGGAGGATGAAGATATGGAATCCTTATTAAGTATTCTGGATAACTTGTAATTGTAATGCTTCCAGCAGTGAGGTCTGACATTGAGGTTTGAAGTCATCTTATAAATGGGAGTGGCAGGACCATTGCCTGTTTAGAAACATTATCCCTTTACCAGCTTGGTGGTTGTTTTTGTGTTGTGTTTGGTTTTTGTTTTTTTTTTTTTTTTTAATTTCCTTTTTCCTTTCCATATTAGAACAAAAAATTGTTCATAGGTTGCTATTATGGAAATACCTATAGACCTATAACAACTACATGTTCAAACTAGCTATATAATCATCTGACCTTTAAAAAAAAAAAACAACTGACAATATTATGTATTAGGAATCATGCATTGAAGAGAAAATTCTGGATACTACCATCACTAGTGTCTGTCTTTGCTATTACAGCTTATCTTTAGAGAAAGAAACATGAGCCTCATAATGGTCATGTAATGACTGGCTGTGCTTTTCACTGTGGTCCAAGTTGATGATAATTACTCACTGATCTGTGTCTGGAATGATGTAAGACATTACTGTAAAGTACACAATAAGTATAATTTTCTTTTTTTTCTGGAAGCAGGCAGAAAAATTGAAAAGCTTTTGGTTTATTAAAATCAACAGCTTTTATTGCTGTTTTGGGTGAGATAGGGTAAATATTTTACAGGAGCGGGAAAGCCATGAATACAGCTGAGTTGCCAAAATTGTGTTCAATAGAACCAAAGTATCATGATCAATTTCTTGTTTGACAGAAGGAAGGAGTTGTCTTACTTTTGGTGTCTAGTAGAATCTCATTTAATGGACTACAGAGGTCATTTTACACATGTTGCAGGCCAGCAATAAGAACGATAACCATCTGTCTAATTTACAGTGTCAGATTGTTGACACGTCAATATCATTTCATAATCTTAAATAGACTGTTCCAAATTTCATTTGACTTTTATATCCTCTCACCTGAAGACACTGTTGCTCAAGTAGTGGCAGCATTGCCACCCTACACGATCTGGGTGTGTTGCCAAATGCTAAATTAAAATCGCAATATTAAATATTCTCTTTTCCATGTTATCATTGCATTTAATACTACCAGTCATTTAAAAAAACAATAAAACATGAAACTGCAAGTTTCAGCTACGTTTTTATACTTTAACACTACAGTGTAATTGTGTTTTAGAATGTTATGTAGAGTGTAATGAGTAAAAAGATCTATTGTATAGCAGCTAATCATGAAGATACGGTAACAAAAGTCTATGTCCCTTTGGGTTCAATGCACTCTCTTTTTTTTCTTGATATTGCGGCAAAGAAAGGAAATAACAGTTTATTATTGTAATGGGCCACAATTAAACTTATACAGTGTCAAATTAATGTTTTAAACAACCGTCTCAATGTGTAAGATTTGGGGGTTTTTAAGGAAACACAGTAAATAATTTGGTTTTGAGAGAATTATCATAGTAATGCTGAACTATAGTGTATGAATGCAGTAACCAGTTGTACTAAACTAGATCAATGAACAGTAAAAGTGCATAATATTGTTGGTTTTTTTAATTCCCCCCTCCCCCAGGCTTCATTATAAACAGATGTTAGGATGACCTTCTCTCATGGTAGAAAAATACATGATGCCTAATAGCATTCCTGAATATTGAGAACAATTGGCTCCTGAATTGATGATAGCATTATCTTAATAGCAATTTCTGTTTTCTGGCTTGTTCCAGTGAGGTGTTGCAAAATCCAGGGAACTTTGCCACAGAATGTACGTCTTCTAAAGTACTCATCTTACACAACAGTAGAATTAGGAATCAATGTAGATGCACAATGTAGGTGAACAAGGTCTGTCTCAAATTCTGGCTGGGGTGCAATATTCAGGCAGGCTTCCTTGCCATGTTGTTCTTATCACAGAAAATCTTCAAACTGAAAATAATTATTTACTTTTTTTGTAAGATCAAGGTGGATCAATGTGGACTCCACTTCTGTTATAAAAACAGCAAAGTTAGGAAGTCATATTTTTGATGCCTGTAAAGTCTTTAACCACACAAGACTAAAGGTATGAAGGATGCTAATCTTTCCACACCTATTATGGCAATGGGACCTTGTACACATGCACACCCTGTGCATTTCATAATAGCAATGTTAGATACTGGTTTGCAGTCTAGTACTAGTGTACACACAGAAATCAGCCTTAACTTTAAATAGTGTTAAAGAAATGGTTCCTCATTTTGCAGCTCCAAAGCATCCTTAAAGATCTGCCAGCTCTGTTCTGCTCCCTTGTCCCTGAGGGCAGTTTCCCAGGAGGCACTATTGACTAACTCCTTAAAGAACTGGAAGTTTGCTTTCCTAAAATTCAGGGTCCTGACTTTACTCTTCGCCTGACCCATATCCCTCAGGACTGCAAACTCCACCAGTGCATGATTACTGCAGCCCAGGCTGCCTCCAATTTTGATGTCACCGATTAGCTCGCTTGTGTTGGTGACCAACAGGTCCAGTATCACATCCCCTCTGGTAGGGCTGCCTATTACCTGTCTTAAGAAGTTACCCTGAGTGCCCTCCAGGAGTCTCCTGGATTGCCTGCAGCTCACTGTGCTACTTTTCCAGCAGATATTGGCAAGTCCCCAGCAGGACCAGAGCCTGAGAGCACGATGCCGCCTGTGGCTGAAGTTAGAAAGCTTTGTCAATAGGCTCCCTTGATCGGGTGGCCTATAGTAGACACCAACCACGAGGTCCCCTTTGTTGCCTCGGTCTCTAATTCTTACCCATAGGCTTTCAGCCTGCTCGTGGCTATTCTTCAGTCATCTCTTCACACTCTGTCCATTTCTTGACATAGAGGGAAATGCCTCCACCCCTCCTTCCTCACCTGTCCCTTCTAAACAGCCTGTAGCCATTGATAGCTGCACTCCAGTCATGGGATTCGTCCCACCAAGTTTCAGTAATGTCAACTAGGTTGTAGCATTCTAGCAACACAGTGGCTTCCAACTCCTCCTGTTTGTTGCCCATGCTGCATGCATTGGTGTAGAGGAACTTCAGCTGGGCTGTCGGCTCTGTCACCTCCTGAGAGGAACAGACCTTAATTCCTTTGAGGTGTTTCACTAGTGTTTCCCTGTTGGCTCCTATTACCTCAGGAGCCCCATTTTATTAATTCATTTAATTAATTAATTAATTTTGGGGGGGTTTAATAAATCCTTGGATTCATTTTCATATTTAGAAAGATGTTTCTAACATTAAAACCGATAAATTTTCTAGAAAGTACTCTTAACAGAGTGATTTGACACTGTTGATTATTCCTTCACTGTACAGGCAGATAACAAAAAATATAAACCTTGCTCTTTACACCAATTGAGTAAGGCACTGTAATATCCCTTTCTTCACAGAATATGATGTATTTCAAGTCACTTTAAGCGTTTTTCTAAGGACAAGGAATTATTTTCACTGTTTTCCCTAAGAAAACGTAAAATGGCATAACCTGAATAATATTTCTTGTTCTTTCAAAGTGTTTAGCTATGAAAAGCACTTAGCAGTATGAAATAAAAGCAGGTGGTGGTTCTTCAAGGGGACAGTAAACTAGAACCCTCACTTTAAATAATTATGGAATTTCTCAAGTGAAGCCAGTTTCAGGACTAAAAATTCCAATTAATAACCTATACTAACCTTTTTCCCTCTTTTCAGTGGGCATTTTGCAACTTCTGTTAAAATGCATCATCTACTCTTGTTCTCCAGTCTCACAAACATGCTCTGAATTTTCCCTGGCCAGGATTTCTCTCTCTAATGATAATACAGCTCATAAGTCAGGATTAAAATTGTGGATTCATAACACATTTGGGAAAAAAATCTGGGTTAAAAAATAATAAATCTGATCCCCACATTCTTTCTTTATTGTAGATAATCACACTGCAGGTCTGCATAATTTGATGCACACAAAGCACTTTCTTTTATTCTTTGTGTAGAGATGTTTTGACATAGGTTCCGTTTTAGTAGTACCACAAAAAAGAAAGGTTGAGAGGACATAGGAGTATTTGATAAATAAAATACATGCTTGAGCAAGTGCTGTAGGGGAAAGGATTAGTAATTCAGAAGATGGTATTTCAGGCTTTAAGAAGGATAAAGAATAACGTAACAAGGAAATATTTTATCTTCTTGAGAAAGTTGACGATCTGGAGAATCGCCACAGAAGATCAAACATGAAAATAATTGGCCTTCCAGAGTATGCTGAAGGGTCTGACTTTATAAAATGCGTTCACTCTTTTCTTAAAGATCTGTCTGCAAGACACAATTCATACAGAAAAAGCTCACAGACCCTGGAAATGGTAAGAAAGCAAGATTACTTCATGCGAAATGCTTTAGGTATTGAGATAGGAAATATGTATTAAAAATAGCCTGTGGGTGAAGGAAAATTCTATGAGGAAAAAATAGGGAGACAAGCCTAAAAATTATCTGTTGAAATGTCTAGAGGGTAAAGAAATCTTTAGGTCCATAAAAACTGAGTGCTCTGACATTCCTGGTAATATCTTCCGACGGTGAGAATGGATTATGAAGGTCTGAGGCTTTTTTCATTTACCAGAAATACAAATGAACTGAAAGCTACCTAAAGAATTATTATTTAAGGCTGGATTTATCCCCTTTTTAAATTCTGCAGACGGATTCTGTGAATATGAAAACCATAGGATCCCCTCAGGTAGTTCATTCTTGTCCGATTTTATTGCACTGTCCCAATAGGAAGACTATCGTATCCCTGAAGACTCCAGGGCTCATTCAGATATTGCTGAATTTTAGGATTTTAATCAGGTTTTCAATAGATAAGTGTAAATATACATCACATTGCAAGATTTGTATTTAATTTCTCTTCCAAACAGGAACGTCCTCTGCTGGTACTGCAAAATTGATTTTTCTGCCCTGAGGATACGTATAGTATTAATTTTGCCTGAATGCCTAAAGGAAAATCTTGAACCCATTCTGCCCAGTTCTTTCATTTTTGATTGGGTAGGTTGTTTGCTAAGCTAGTCAAAGTTGGACATGGAAATCTTTTAATTGTTTGGGCTCTTGATTCAACCTTTGTTAAGTCTGGCTAGATAAGTACCTCTAGCACACACAACAGAGGAGTAAACTTGTAAAAATGTGGAACTCCCACTTCCACCTTTAAGCAAAATGATTACTCTCTCAAACTACTGAACATCCAATAACTCCAAATGGAAGGATGGGCAATCGAAGTTTAGGGGCTCTTAAAGAAATCTGATTTTTTCATTCATCTGCTTAAGTGGCATTTGCTAAAGGCTGATTTCTGTGTGTAGATGACCCAGGCAGTTTTTAGTGTGGGAAACTTTCACCCTTAAAAATTTGAATCTTGACCTCTCTACTCAGTCAAAACTGACATTAACATCAGCAGTAACGAATCACAAAGTAAAATGAGCAGACTGAAGCTCAAAGACAACTTTCTGGACAAATGTGTCCATGGAAGTGCTGTTCTATTTTGCAACTGATGTTCAAATCAGTACTGTTCAATTAAGTTTTCTTCACGTTACGTGGTTTCATCCTAAGCATCAAATCGCTTTTTGCATTAAACAAATGTAAATGTTTGGATGGAAAGCTTGTTAGAAAGAGTGTTCTTTGAAAAGGGACCACTGTATGACTGCAGAAACTAGCTTGGAGCCCCACAGGAAAGCAGAAGCAGGAGTGAACAGTGATTAAAATAATATCAACAGGTAGGTTCTTACATGTGCCTGTCCTCAGCCTTTTGCTTTCATTCTTATAAGAATGGAAGACATCTGAAGCAGACAAGTATTAGTGCTTGGAAAACCCTTTTTGTTCTAATGGAAGATGTATTCTGTGCATGCATGAGTTAACCTAGCCTCTAACACTGGAGGTGTGCCTTAAAAAAAAAAATAAAAAAATCTGATGTGTGTTGAAGTCAGTGCGTTGTACTGACTGCATTGCATTTTGGGTCAGCACCATAACAATTTCTAGTTTAAATTACATACAGCTCACAGAGCAATGACTTAAATTGCATGCTAGAAAACTGACCAAAATGTTCTGCTGTAAGGGCAACAAAGGATATTGATGAAATGATATTAAATATACATATTTATTTTGTCCTGAGGGAAAAACATGATCTAAATATTATTAAATTATTTTACCAAATTGTAGTTGCTCTAGGAAAGAATATGCTATTACTTATTTGTTACAGTGTATTTTAAAGGCAGTTTCAATAAACTTAAAACATTTTGTTACAATAGAAATGTAAAACCTAATGAAAATGTGTCCTCTTAAATTGAAAGGAGTGGCTTGAAAACATGGGGAAAAGAAAAGAATGTTGTTGAAAATTTTCAATGCTCAAGAAATTATTATTGCTTTTTGTTGATAATGATATAAAAAGGGTACATTTTAAAGAAATGCCATATCTTTTGGGTTTACATAGCTTTGAATTAAAATCTGTTGCACAGAGTATTGGACACTACGGATCTTTAGCCTGTCCCTCTAGAATCACCTTTGAAATGCCATACATTATCTTACTTTGTTCCAGATGATTGAGAGAAATAAGAATCTGCTATAGTGTTGACACATAGTGCCTAATGTGCTGAGCCTACTGAAAAGGCAGCCCAACTACATATAGCAAAGAATGAGATAACTGGTGTGGAAACTAGTGCTGAACATGGTGAGCTAATATTAACAGCTCAAGCGTCTTGTATAGGAAAGGTAATTACTGGTACCTGGATAAACTTGTATTTTCACTGAAGTTTAAGTATATGGTTAAAACAAAAAGGGCACAACATTTTGTCCCTTACAATCATTGTGTGGTTGCAAGGATATTAGAATAAAAGTGTATTAATGATACTGGTTTTATTCATTTGGGAAGGAAATTAACTGTGCTAACGAAAAGAAGATAAGCCAAGTTTATACGGGTATAATTATGTCCATGATAGGGGTGCATTGGTTAAAAAATGCAAATACATATATACTGCTAATTGAAAGGTTTTTGTTTTCTAAATTCTGCCTGTGATTCTCTAAGGTGGTTTCCATCTCTGGCTCCAGTGGAATGGAATTGCATTTTACCCAACTGAAAGCTGTATGCATGCAATGGTGGAAGTATATAACCTCGAGTTTCTTGGTTTGTGTCTATTTTTCAGAACAGACAATACAACACTGTATTGTATTAAAACAATAGTATCTATTTCTGTAACTTTATCTCACCTCCATAAATATCAGTAGCCATTTAATTGGTTGACTAGTGCCTTTCTGGGAAAGAAACGTAGTAGTTCTACCTGTGTTGCAAAAGTCACAGGGCTTTGTATGTGGAGGGGGTCTCCATTTTTTGAGTTAATGAGAAATAACCTCCATTCTGATACTGTATAGCAGGTAGAGTTGTGAGTCAATTTTGCAAAGAGCACAGGCAGAAATCTCATAACCGAGTATGAAATTTTGCATGAACATAATGTCCTCATTAGCATTTGGACCATCTAGCATACAGATGCTAATCCTAAAATATCTTTCACAGTGTTTGCCTTATTTTTGAGTTCTGGTAAACAGTAAATCCAATGAATTCATTGTGTTTATACAGTGGAGCTTTTTAGATTCAGTATATCCAATTACCAAAGAGAATACAGTTGGGAAAACATCCTATTAAAAAAATAAAAGGCTGTTATATTAGGTTATTTCATGTCATGCCCCTATCTGTAATATCACAGCATTCCATGCAAAGAAACCGTTCTCAAATAACATTAGTAGCTTGTCTTATCTGTGTCTCTACACTGAGAAAGCCAAGAAACAGAGAAAAGCTATGTCTGATGAAACTGCCTTATGTCTAATTAACTGTGGGTAACAAATGAGTTTCTAATATTGACAGTTCTACACAAACTTGAGGACAATTGTTCAGATCATCTCAACAGAAAAAAAGGAATATGTGGAACAAGATGGTCAGTTAGCAAGCTAGTAGCCAAACTGTAAGGCTGTGTGAAAATTGACATTTTGAAATACACCCAGGAAAAAAAAAAAAAGGAATGAAGAGGAATATGTGGGTAACAAATACATGATCTTTACAGAAGATGCTCCTCAGAAAGCATATGTCTATATTGCCTTTTAGCGATGAAGTCTTTAATACTATTGTTTCTAGGGTTTGAATTTTAGGTAGTAGGATGCAGCAAACCGGGAGAGATTTTCAGTCAGATTTAATTATGCAGTTGTAATATTACTGTTCTCTAGCAGCAACAATCCTCATCATCTGTCTCAACCAAGGAGAAAAATTCTTTTTGCTACACTTGTCACTTAAAATAGAATCATCATAGGATATATGACTACTATATTGAGGCTGGGAGAGACAAGCATCCCTACCTAACAGCACATCAACTCTGTCACTCTCTCTACATAAGGACTGGGAAGCAGGAGAGAACCAGGGATGCTGAACAGGGAGTTCCTACATCTGCAGTCTGGGCAGGGAGAGAGAGGGAACTCAATGTCTGTATCTCCTTGTGTCTTTTCCATAAATCCATCTGTGAAGGCTGATTATTTTAAACTATATGTACCTATCCTGGAAAAGGAGCAAACTTATATAGCTGGTGTGCAATCTGTTTTCATTCAGGCATGACAGCCTAGCTTCCACTGCTCGATGAACTAGGGGTATTTACGGCAAAAGAAAACCTCTCTCTTCTACTTCTGAAGCTTTCCTAAATAAATTGTTGATGATATTTTTCATCTGTACTGTGGACCCAAGACAAAACCTTGATAGTGCTGAGAAAAGGAACTTGTGACTGTCAAGATACTACCCCATGGTCTCCCACGGGTCATGACAGATACCACCATGTCACATCTTTACAACTAGGATGAGCCGAACAAATTAGATATAACTGGGCAGTCTGTCACACAGCTCTACCTTGTGGTTGCTGGAATAGATATAAAATGGGGTATATCAGGCCAAAAGAAGAAAGGAAGGTCGAGTCAGATGTAAAGATAATTTACGATGCAGGCTTTTCCTGTCATGCATATGAATCATGTAATTGCTGAAAAAAAAACCCAAAACCAAAAACTTTCTACTTTTATTGTCTAAGGGGTTAAAATTTTCTTCTGTTTTACTCATTACCAGCCTTATTTTTCAGGTAGAATGCACTAATTTTCAAACTATCGGTTCCTTTCTGTAGTATTTTTATGAAACTGGAATGCTGTATTGTTCTTTGTTCCGACAGGTCATCTTTTGAGCATTAAATTGTTGTTCTCCTTCAGCCTAGGTGGCATTCTCTCATGTGATCTCACGTAATGACTAATTTAGTAACAGAGTACTTAGAATATTTCTCACCTTGAAACTAGTAGTTAAAAAAAAATCTTTTCTTTGATTTCCCCCCCATTGATCATCCTGTGTTATATTTCCATATTGTAGCAAATGTTATTCCACTATGAATATTTCGACAGGATGCAAGTATTTTCTGCTTGAATTAAGCAGGTTGCAAATGAAAAGATTCAGTATACGTTTCATTCATATATTTATTTTCACAAAGTAATCTTCTACTCCCTGCATAATTCTGTACAGTCAATGACCAAGATAATATTCCACGCCAGGACTATGGTTTAAGTGTATCAGAGATATTGTTTCAACTCAAAATTTTATACCAGTAGAAGTTCTGTTACACTATTTCCATATTACATTATAATTTCTATGCATAAATACACTTAATTTTCTTTTTTTCTTGTAGAGACCCACATAGACTTCCAAATACTAATGCTTTGTTATTTCTGAGTCAATATTTTTGAGGCATTTTGTTAGTTCTGGTATTATGAGGCATCTAGTCTTCCAGCGTACAAATTTCTGCAGGGACATTTTTCTTTATCACAGTAATTAGTCAAGAAATAGTAAAGCCTCAAGGGGAGAAAGACCTTGGAACAGTGTAGGGGGGCCACTGCCAAGCGAAGAATTTGGAAGAAAGTAGGGAAAGAGAGGCGGACAGACTTGATAGCACATGGAACAGGCACTTGAGAGGGAGGGAGAAGGAAATAGTGTTTCATTACAAAGATAGCCTATCTAGGAGATCAAACCTATGGGACAGCTCTTTTATTATCAAAACCGTGCTTATATTCATAAACAATGGGGAATGGGAAAGTACTGAAAAAAAGGCCCATTGTAGTTCATGAGAAAAATACTGTACCAAAGTCTGTGCATTACAGTCTTTTTAGTACTTTTATTGAACATAATATTTCCCGAGTTATAAAAATCTGTATGATTGGCTAGGAGCATTAATGCATTTATGGGGAACTCCTGAATCTGAAAGATGAAAATGAGGCTCAAGAAAATCTGTTTCTGAAACTTTATTCATGAAAGTAAACCTGTAGGCTTTACCCACTGTCAGTGCTGGAGGAATGAACTCTTAGTCTTTCTCACACAAATGCTGTACAAGAGAATTTAAAGGAAGTGGATTCTATCATAAAAGCGAAGAAGAGTTTTGGGAACATTAGAAGAGGGTTATACAACCTCTACACCATTGCTGAGACAGCTCTAAAAGCATCTCCTATCCCGTCTATCAGCACTCTGCAGGATGGGGTAAATTATGGGGTTTACACCTGGAATTTTTATGCAGTGTTTGCCGAAGTCACCGCTGGGGTAGCAAGTCCATGGCTGTGATTCCTCTGTGTGTCCATAGTCACTAAGCAAATGAATCCCTAAGTAAAAGCTGTAACAGGAAGGACTACAAAATCAGTTTGTGGCTAAGAAGATGGAGTTTTGTGGTGGAGTGGAGCATCAGGATGGTATTCCTCTTTTGCTTCTCTCTGGCAAGCCAAAGCACGAGCACAGTTAGCTGAGACAGAGTGGGAGGCACAGCATCTGGGCCAAAGAGAAAAGGCAGAACACTGGCTTTGCTAAATAAACCATAGGAGGGCTGGAATAAGGAGCTGCTCTTCAGGAGGTGACTAATGTGTTTTTTCTCTGGATCTGACAGGATTGACTGTTCTGTCCTCTTGCTGTTTTGGTCTCTTTAAAAATTAACAACTATGAATAGAAATAGATGAAAGAATGTAGCAAGCACTTTCCTAGTTTCAAACAAGCAGACTCATGGGTATATTTTTACTTCTCTGCAGCTGAGGAAATATTGTTGATTCCCTTTAGATATAAATTTCTTTAAGTTATAGTTGTGGATGGAAAGGAGGATTTTATTTTTATTTAGGCTCCCAGATAGTGTTTACCCTATGTATGGATGTCAAAATAAATTTTGTGAAAAAACAGGGCTATGGGAATCAGCATCTGGTTTTATTTGATCACCTAATGATAGATGATGTAACAAAGATGGAGTAGAGAGGTCTAGAGGAGCTCACAGAGCTCATGGAGACATAAAAAGGCTGTGAAAACAAGAGATTCTGGAGATTCAGTGTAATATCAGGACCATGCTTTTTGCCTCTATTCTTTACAGCAACTAGCACAGTGGCCGAGGCTTTGTAAATATTTTGGTCATGCAAATGGTAATAGTGAACTAAGAGCCTTTTCAGATCAAGGATGGTGCCTCTTCGCTGTCTCTCAAGAAGTGCTCCAAAAAGAGGGACAGCAGCTGTGGAGCCACACAGCCTCTTAGTTAGTTAGATGGGACACAGGAATGTAAAAACTCTCTAATGATCTGATGGACACATTAGTGCAGATCTCCTGTAGCTGGTTTTGCCAGATATTTTTCAGCTTTGTAGTTTAAAAGACTTTAAATGGTTTATGAGGATTCTGGAGGTCTTTCATTATGTGCTCTTGGATAGTAGTAATCATAAGCACAGATAATATGTTCCTACATGCAAAGAATTTGGATTCTGAGAAAACTATTTCACTTCCTATATGTCCTTTAAAGGCTGAGTGGAGAAAATTATCTTCATCTTTACTCTTTCCTAGATTCTCTTTCAGGGTTTCCTTTTCAAAATTCCCTGCTTTTTAAGCATTTGTCTTCCCACAGAAGGCATTATTCTTTTTTATTGTGATATGAATATAGTTAAAAATAACATGTCATTTGTGCAGTTTTTTAACATATTTCTATCTCTAATAACACACAAGACAATTCCTTTGGAGGCCAAAGACAGGAGTGTTTATTTTCTCTTTGTGTTTGCCTATAAAGGCTTTATTGACAGACTTTGGTTTTCTTAATTCAAATGTTTGTATTCAGCAGCTTGCTTTCTGAGTCTGTGCAACGATGCAGTGTGAATTGTAATGAAGGAATTGCTAAACTGAATAAATCTTAGGGTCACAAGTACAAAAGTAATGACATAAAAATCCACTGTACAAGTTTCAGAGTATGAGTTGATATGAGTTAGAAAGTAAGCATGCTTGTGCTTTGAGCTATTCTCTTAGGCTTCTCAGTCAACTGAAGGTTGTGATTACGGCATCACTTAAATCTGACATAAATTCAGTCCTGTCTTTCCAATTGCCACAGCTACGTGATCTCCCTGACTCCATTGTGCTGACACTAGCACTTGTGCGGCCACTTGGTGAGCTGCATCAGTCCTCTCAAGGGATGGGAACGGGATACTTGTTTGGATGTCTGGACAGATGCTCCTCTTCAGCAGCATCCTGAGCTAATGCCAGATTAAAGTTGACATGTAACCATAGCCTCATGTTCTTAGGGCCAAGGATCTGTAAGTCAATTACCAGATAGGCTATTTCACAGTTCATTTTACTGTGTTCATTTGCAAACAGAGGAAAAGTCTTCAGCCAAGTGGAATTTCCTGTTTTAATCAGGTTTCCATACAGCTGTACTCCTGAACGTGACTCTGTAGTAAGTAGGTTGAAACACCAAACCCCGCTATATTTGCCATGGTAAGGCTGTGAAAACAGCTGTTCGCTGTTTAAATGTTATTTTTTGCAGATATTTGCAAATCTTGCTTGACTTCATTTGGTGGGTGAGGTGAAAACATTTTTTTGCCTGCTCAGCTGTTAAACTCCAGTTCCTGTGTTTGTCCTGCAAAGTTATTTAAATTATTCATAGCTTCACAGATCTGAAAATCAGAAGGGACCATAACAATCTTGTAGTCTGACCTTCTGCATAACACAGGCCAGATTTCCCCCCAGTAATTCCAATATTGTCCCTATAATGCAGTGTAGGAAGCTATTCTGATTTAGTTCACACTTGTATTTGAAGGGTATGTCTAAAGTCAAACTGTGTTGGATAAATGATTTCCTGCCTCGTCCTTTTGAAATGTCTGGAACTCTTTTAGTTCTGTTTGATTTTTGTTCGTTCTTATTGTCATACAATTTATCTGGTAAGGCCAGATGCACGTGATTTTAGGTTCCTTGTTTCCATCAGATTTGAAGATTGGTAGCTAAATTATACATTTGTAGGTCTGATCCTACTTATTTTGTCTCTCACAAACATAGGTTTGCTAAAATAGTTCTTAGTGATTAGCCTGGAAAAAAAATATTCATATTCAGTCTTACCTCTGACTTTGAGCGTTATATTGAGACCACAGAAATCTACTCCAAGACTGACTCAAAGGAAGAAATTACAGTCTCAGCTATTGTCTCAAAAGGCAATTACTTCCCTGTACTTTAATTTCCTCAGTAGTTAGAAAGAAACATGAACTTTTGGCTAATCCAGTTGTATCTGAGTATCTTGGTTTGCAAGAGCTATACTAAACTGCCATTTCTTTTATCAGTGATTTAAATCATAAACCGTTATCCACCTTTTAGAAAAAAAAGTTAAGCGTGTTTTATGGAACTAAAATATTTTTGATTCAGCGGCTTTGGCCTTTTTTATGAAATATAATAATTTGTGCAGATAGAGCTACTCGGTGTGCTAGAAATGGGTCAGGGATTTAGTGGGAGAAGAGAAATCTCCATTTTAGTGGTTTATATGGCTTCATAATTTGGAAGATGTTTGGTGGAGTTATACTGGCATTGAAATTCAACATCTTATCAGCAAACCTGACTATAATTCATTGGAGACAAAAATTTAGAAGACTACGTCAGTCAGCCACCAACTGCTGAAATGGCAAACAAGCCTATCATTAATTGTGTAAGTGCGTGCTGCCTGTCACAGGCGTATCAGAGAGACAGCTATAAAATAAGTACTGTATTAGGCTAAAAAGGAACTGTAAGGATGAAGCACACAGCAAAGATGAAATAAATCCACAGTTCAAATCTTTTAGAGAATGACAATTAAGATAACAGGCACAATTGTAATGCATCTTATGTGTATGATGAACTTTAGACTGCAAGCTGAAGTCATGCAGAAGAATATGGTAGAACTGACTGACTTTTCTACAACATGTATCTTCTTTTGCAAGGATATGTAGGAATAATGTTCTTCTCCTGATTGTTTATATTTAAGTCTCATATTCTTGTTCTTTTCTTGTTTCTCTCCCCCTCTTTCTGATACATTAACTCTTTAATTACTGATTTTTTAATTATCAAAAGTCTTCTTTCATTTTAAGTTCCTGAGGGTTTAATGTGAGTCCAGCCTCTTTGTTGCAGGAGGAGAAACTGGATTCAGTAATGCAGAACACAAGTATTGCTGCCAGTGGTGAATCCGGGCTTGCATAGAATGGCAAATAATTAAAATTGCAAGTAGTACAAAAGGTAACCTCAACCTGTCTATTAATCTGAATTAATGTCTGAGAGGGAAGTTAAATCTCATTTACTTGAAAGGTAGTAGAATTATTAGTGAAATTTTTGAAGATTTTTTCATGAGGTCAAAATTGTTCAGTATTTTCTGTGTAAAACTGTAGCACAAAGTATGAAGTATTAAAGCTGCAGTGATCACAAATGTGGAACTCGTGTAGAGGAAGATCTATTATTTTGTAAAAAGTCCTGGATAACTTTGAAGAATGGAGTGATGAATTAGGTTAAAATGCAGTAATCTATGAGCATTATACACATGGGAAAGTAGTGACTATTTCTTCTGGAGAAGGAGGCTTCTCAGTTGCAAATGGTTCAGTAGATCAAGGAGATAATTTTGTTGACAGAATGACCAGAGTTGTCAGTCTGGTACAGTTGTTGGGACATTTCATATCATTTTGGAATATGTTAAGGAAGGTGTTGCCAGGTGAAATAAGAAAGTATCGATATAGTTGCTCAAGAGCCTGCTAAGACCTCATTATTCAGGTTATACAGCTTCCAAAAAGGATCCAAAAAATGGGTCCAGAGAAGAGCTGGGCTAATAGGCAGAATAGAAAAGAGCAGGAGACAGAAGGCCAGAGAGGACTCATCCGTCCTGAATAGTGAAGCATGATAGAAGGGTTGTATGTGTTTGGGATTAGCTAGATGCCCAGAAATTTCAGGAACATGTGGGATCAACGTGTCTAGGTAAAATTTATAGCTCATGCAGAAGAAGTACAGTATGTTTTGATCCGTCTGTGTGAAATGAGGGGTTGCTGCGTTTGTACCATTCAGCATATTTACATACCCTGTGTGAAATTCTGGACAGAAATGTGGCAATCCTGCTTTTGCTCCAAAGCAACCTTAGTTGATCTTACCAGTGGAGTTTCTTTTTTTCCTGCTTTTTATCAAAGTACCTGCAAACTGTGTACAAGAAGAAATTATGGCTTAAAATGACCTCCAAGAAGAAAAATATAAAAAGACACCAGACATGAATGAAAAAGGGACCTTTTCAAGTGAACCTTTGAATTCCACCCCAGGGTTATCTTTCTTTACCATGAAAGAAAAAAATAAAAGTTCACTTTCTTCTTTCATTTTCTTTAACAGTAGAATATCAAATTACAGATCTGTTTGGAAAAATGTATCGGAGCACCTAATTCTAACAAGCTTTAAATCTTACACTCTTTTTTTGTGGTAGAGGTTAAGGCATTTTGGTATTTCATTAGTAAATATGTTTTTTTTATTCTAAATTACTGTGCAGTCACTAGTTTACTGACAATAATTATATTCTTTGTTACAAATATTATATGTTCACTGTGTAATGTATACCTCCAGTAACCTGCCTCTCAGAAATTAGCAGAGCTTGAAGATAAATTCACTGGTAAGCCACAGCACATTACAGGAGAAGACCGTGGGGTATTTTGGGGTACGAGAAGCAAGTAACAGAAGACTGGGGTAAATTTGTCTTTGTAGACTGCATAGAGAAGTATTTGATATGCTGCTAAATTACATATAACTTGTGAACCTCTCAAGTGAAAATATAGTACTTTATCTCAATAAAGTATAGCATGGATTTTCATTCATCACAGTATTCTGCAAATACAGACATCATCATGTAATCATATATGATTTTTCAAATAATATTCTTTTTTGAGTCAACAGAAAGTACTGTTGATGTAAAATTAGACTCATGGATAGTTAAACTTAGGGTTAAGTCTCATTTACCCTACTCGTTCATGTTTCTGTGGCTTTCTGAAGTCTCATTCGTTGAAAGAAATATGACTTCAAAGAAGCATAGCTAGAACTGAGAGAGAAAAAGACTTTTCTATGCATTGAAAACTTAAGATTTCTGATATCTAAAACTCTGACAAAAATCACTCTCAGAGTTTTCACAAGTTCCTATTGAAAAAAAATATTGCATGAATCAGTCTTTGGTTGTAATGGGAAGTTTGTTTCAATATCAAGTTGTAAATTACTTTTTTGAGTGTATACTTTTTTTTTTAACAGAATATTGGAAAACCATGGGGAAAAAAATAGAAGTGTCATATTTCCAGCATTTTCTAGATCTTGAAGTTACTTTAAGCAGAAATTTAAATCAGAGCTTTAAAGGATAGCAGGCTTTTTTAATGTGCAGTTATGAGGAAGCATAAGATAGGAGAGTAGAACAATGGATTTTGACTTGATAAGCCATAACCTGACTAATAAAGACGACTGATGTCAATTAAGCTATTATCAATAGGAAGACAAAGTGAGAAACAAAGATAACAGAATATTTAAGTGAAGTGAGAAGTCAGATTAATGGAAAAAATACTACTTGGGCTCCATCAGAATAGCTGTTAAGAAACTAGCATGCTTGAAGTGGAGCAAACAGCTGTGGAACCTGGGAACGGAGAGAACTGCTCATGTGGTGGAAATTCCCTTGTGTTTACTGGTGTGTAGGACCTGTACTGGTTCAGTTTTCTCTTCAGAGTTCATGCAGTTTATGAAATAGATGATGGAAATCAACAGGAAGATTTATATCTCTCCTTTAGTTTTGTTGGTTACCAGTTTCCCATCTTGCAGCATAATAAAGAGAAAGTATCCATAATAAGATAAAACCTTAAATTAGCTTTGAGGTAACCTTGTGTACAACATAAATATATCTAAAAGTATTTTTCTAAAAAGTATTGTTCCTTCCTAATACTGAAGACCTGAAGATAAATTTTATATATCCAGTGAGGTATGGGAAATTAATTTTTGCAGCAGTATTTTACAATGACTATTATTCACTAATTTATCACAATTTTTACTGTTGTTTTTTCACATCAGATTTTACGTTCCCTGAAAAGTACATAACAAAATAATTTTTCTGCATTTAAATCAGATGTTTGATTAACTGGTAAATTTTCCAGTACTTGTGTATCAGTAGTCCAATCTAAATTTAAAATTTGTCATGTCAAAAGCAAATGTCAGTAATGTTTTAAATTTTTATTCATTATGTCATAACTTCATAAATTATAATGGGTCAAAACTTTTATTGTTAGAAGTTATACACATTACAAAACCTAGTAATATTGTGAATATTTAACAAACATATCAACAGAAAGTTTTGTTATTATAAATGGTAGCTGGGATTTCAGCAAGCTGTTTGCCAGTTGAACTCACGAACAGTTCATACCAAGGTTACCTGAGTGCTCAAATATATATTCATAATTTATTAGCTTTGTCATAAACTTTTTACAAATAAACTCTCACTATCAAATTAAATCTATATATTTAAGAATTCAAGAAGAAAACCCAGAAACAGCAATATATCCTGCTCTCTCCCTTTAAAAAGTTGGGCAGTGACAGAACTTTATTAAAATTTTTCATGACTCTGCAAACCTCTCCCGCAGAAGGAGAGCTCTGCACATCTCAGAGAGGAGATTTTCTTACTGTTAGAGATCTACTACCCATCTCTTCCGCGAGAGCTTCGGTTTCTTCTCCGCACTGAACTAGTTTGATTCCTCCCCAGTGGTTTTGCAGACCAAAGTCTGTCCTGTCCCTGTCTCCTGATTCACATAGAAGTTAACTCTGGATGTAGAGCTTACTGTTGAATTCTGCTAGCTTGTTTATATTCAAAACACCTCATCTCACGATTTTTGCCTCTGAGAGCAGTAGCACTTCTCCACTCTGATCAAACAGGGACAATACCATTCAACTTAAACGTCAGTATTTTGAAACTCATCACCACCATAAAAGGGGATGAATCAAGGTTCAGTCTAAGCAAATTGTATTGTCACTTACACATAGTGTGACGTGTGTCCCCCAGTCTGCTTTAATGCTGTTTTGTTGTTTGCAGTACCTTTTCAGTGTTTCAATGACATTTTGAGTCATTTATTTTCTTGAGGTAGTTCTGAAATTCAACTGATTCAAGTGCAAATTTGTAGCTACTTATTCATAAGGAGCATTGTTTTTTCACAGGTGAAAATAACGTCTCATAGTTTTCCAGCTATTCTCTTAGTTCAGTTCTCTTAGTTCAGTTAAGAGGAAAAAGTCCTGGTTTGTACTTTAATTAATATTGTGCAAAACACTTTACTGGAAATGCTTTTATAAAACAGAAAACAAGATGTCTCTTCAGAATAATAGTGCTCATATTTGTACTTCCACATAATCTGTTATTTATAAGCATTTATAATGGGAATTTTAGTAAGTAAATACTAAATTTAGTAGTAAATATTAAACAGTTTGGATATGATATTCATCTCAGTTTCATGCAATTTCCATTGATAATTTGCTTGCTAAACTACAGAAGTATTTCCATAAGCATAATTTTGCATAATCTGGTGATTAATAGTAGCTTTTCTATTTTAATGTGGCAAAAATTCTTTACAGTCTAAGTTAGTGTCAGAATTTATAGAGACTAAGCTGAATGCTTATTACAACAGCAACTTGAGTTAATGCAATACGCCCATAGATCCAGTGCCGTGTTAGGGCAGAGGATGCTTTTGAGTAGGCTTTTAATGAAAAAGATGAATTCTTACGATAGCGTTCTTATGCTAGCACTTCCATGACTAAATTTCATGGGTATTTTTTACCTCAACCACATCTAAAAGTATTTGACTATGTAATAAAGTTACACTTACAGAGCATCTCTGTTGCACTCTTTCTTCTGGGTAAAATGCAGCACTGAAATTTTGTTTGCTGTTGTTTGTTTCATCTTGTGAAGGATGAAACATCAAATTTGGTACATAATCTAAAGTTTATGTAACAATGTATTATATGCAGTATGGCGTCAGGAAAACTTGGCCAATGAGAGCATTTCTTATTTTTCTTTTTGCTTGTGTGTTTCTTCCCTATTACACACCTTTCTTAAAGATTTCTTTAGGTGTCATCTTTTTACATTTATCTGAATATATTTCCTGGTTATTGTAGATGTTATTTAAGGAACAAACTCAGTCCTGATACATACTGTGATAACTCCTATCTTATTTACTCTGGTTTTGAGAGCTAAAAGTAAAATTTTGCTTGTTTTGGTTTTAACTCTAACGCCAAAGTTAGCATCTTGGTGTCTCTTTCCATAATGTACTTTGTGTGAAACCTTCTTGTTGAGCCTTTTGAGAATTTTGTATCTTTATTTACCAAGTCATTTTTATTGATGGTAACCGCGCTGCTCTTTCTCACTGTAGCTGCACTGAAGACTCTATAGCTTACCTGTTAGAAGCTGTTCCTGCTGCTTCCTTCCTTCCCTGGTGAAATTGGGGTAATGACATCACCCTACATAGCCAACACCTGACTTCTAATTGTGTCTCCTGTGGCCTTTCTTCTTTCTGCTTCTATCAGTGGACCTGTGTCTCTCAGAGCAAAACAGAATCTGTCATTTTGAATGAAGCTTTGTTTTTTGGTTAAAGGAGCAAGAGATATTTATGTTGAAAAGCAATACCTGTAGCCTGCTAAGGCTAATGACAGGGAAGATAAGGAAGTAAGCTGTCAGCAAGCTAACAGGTGAGTGTTTACCCTTATTTCAGTTCTTGTTTGTATCTCCCTCTCCTTGACTTTGGGCATTTTGCCTAACCTGCCTTTGCTGCAGTCTCTGATGTGTGACAAGGGAAACACACGGTGCTTCCAGACCTGATGTTTCTGGCTGCCTCTTCCTGGGCACGTGTAAACCTTCTACCCAGGTAGGTCAGAATTGGAGTTAGGAGCTGGAAGAGGCATTGAATTCAGACGCTATTCAAATATTTACAGAAACAGCTTTACACTGTATCTTCGCGATAACGGTATCTCCAAACAGGTCAAAAACAGTTGGTTTTTGTGTTTGCCTATCTTCATCTACGCAGCAGGTTAACAACTTCTTCATTGCATTATTTGATATAAACTTGTGTATAGGTGTTTTTTTTTTCTTTTTTCCCAACCAAGAAAAGCATACAGTTGCTGTAGAGAGTATTGACACGAAGTGTTACTAGCCATCTAACTTGCACATCTTGCATAGTGAGTGGAGAGAGCTCAGGCCCATAGCCCAAATCCTCTGAGTAACCCTTGGCTTTGGTTCAGTTCCTTCGATGACTATATAGGGATTTGGACTCTTAGGCACCAAAATTAACAGCTTAATGTTAACCCTTGCCTCCCCGTGTCTTGATTTGTAATTCTGCTCAATGAACTGTTTAATAAATTGTATCTGGAATGTCAGTGCTTTTGCCAGGCGCACGTATTAAGTGGAAACTGCCCATATTTAAACTCATCAAGCAGAGGCTGAATCATTTAATATTCCAGGGATCCCCAAAAGAAAGTTTTTAGGTCAGGAATAGACTGAGAATGAACAGTGGTTGATGTCCTTTAGTCATTATATGCCTGCTTATGTTTATGTCTAGTGTCTCTCTTTGCTGTCTACTGTACTTCTGCCATCCTACCTCATGGATACTCTTTAACGTAATCTGGCAGTTTCTGTTTTCTTCCTGTTCTGTGAGCAATTTCTTTTAAATCTTCAACAGTCTCAATATACTCAGCATTTTTAGTTCTATCAGTTCAAGAGGATTTATTTTTTTACCTGTCTTTTTTTTCATTAGAAGTCTTCCAGATGGATTGAATAAAAAAAATTCAAAACAAGACTTGTCTCCACTTATCAAAGTTAAATTCATGGAAGTGTTTTCTGTTCCTAGGAGAAATAAATTACTGAAGCTGAGGTAAATCCTTGGTATCATTGATTCCAGGGATAAAATCCTAGTTCCTTGATGAAAATAGTTTTTACCATGGTTTAATCTTTTTATGCTGGTTTGCTCTAAGTATCATCATATTTGTTATTAATAATAATAAAGTAGTAACTAGAGTTGCAGTCCTGAAGTGCCTTTTTTTAGTAAAAGTAAAGTTCAAGAAAAGTAAAGTTCAAGAAAAACATTATTTCTTGCAAGAATGATTACAACAGCTGAACAAAAAATATTGCTGAATGAATTTCCCTGTATGGGTTCTTTATCCCATAGACTCGGTATTTTGTAAGGCTAATATCTCCATTATTCTATACAAGTCTGTGTTCTGCAACACCCATAATCCAATACTGTTTTTTTCTCTGCCTCAGGGACATTTTGAAAGCTTAAATACCCTGATTATCTGTTTCCTGAGCTTTTTGACTACTGTGACAAAATTGTAGCCTTTACTAGGAACTGTTTTTTCTAAGAACTTTTCAAATAGCAAAGCAGGAACGTTCTTTGCACCAAAGAATTGTCTCTCAAAGGCAGGAAATTGCAATTAGGCTGTTTCTGGTTCTGGAGTTAGTTGGAGGACTCTATACTGTACTCCAGCATCTGTGGAGGTCTGCCCTTTCATAGTCATAGAATAGTTTGGGTTGAAAGGAACCTTTAAAGGTCATCTAGTCCAACCCCCCTGCAACGTGCAGGAACATCTTCAACTAGGTCAGGTTGTTCAGAGCCCCGTCCAACCTGACCTTGAATGTTTCCAGGGGTGGCACATCTACCACCTCTCTGGGCAACCTGTGCCAGTGTTTCACCGCCCTCATTGTAATTTAGTTTCATATCTATGCTGTCTTTTCTGGTCTGTGCCATTTTACGGTTGGACTTAATGATCTTAAAGGTCTTTCCAACCTAAATAATTCTATGATTCTATGACCAAATGAGGCTAATTAGAATTGCTGTTTTTCTTTATAATAAGCGTTATGTATGTATGGCACCAAAAAGAAGTATGTGTGTTATCCCAAAGAAAAAGAGAGGGAAAATCCAAAGTAGAGATGGAATTATCCTTTTCTGTGTACAGTTGCAAGAGCAGAGGAGTGCAGTTGAGAAACTGATTTCTAAGTCCTTGGTTCTGCCCTGCCAGATCTCTGCATAAGCCACAACTGCAAAAGAGGAGAGGCATGTGCAGAGAACGGACTGTGAAATTGTTGTTATTGAATGAGAATTTATTAGAGAGATTCTTTAGTTAGTTAACTTAGTTCATGAAAACTGGGCTTCTTCCCTTCTTGGACAGCACTGCCATAGTAAAATGGCATGGCACTGTGGATAATACCAAAATGCTGAGCAAGTTTCTCTGATTTAGTCCCTTTTTGTTATCACAATGACTTCCAAATGGAGCTTGTCATTTAGGCATCTGAATGAGTGTAATCAGAAACGCAAATATAATGACTTGTTATACAGTTAGAGGCCACAAAAGTTCACTTGTAGTTGTTTTTGACCTGCAAATTATGGCTGCTAAAAGGGCAGCGCTTTTTAGTGAGAGCTAAAAATCAAATCCAATCTGATCATTAGAACAGTCATTTCTGCGTGCTGGGTTAGGGCAGTGGGAATTACCCTAAATCTGTCTTCATGAGGCAATCCTCCACAACCCTTGCCATGAGAGGAACCTCACTGAACTGGAGAAACTAGTTAGAGGAAGGGGGACTGGATGTCTATCTGATCTTCTGTATGTGCTCCCCATTGGTGTAAGACTGACTCTTTCTCTGAGGTGACAGCAGAGTTACTGAAGCTATTGAACGACATTTTCAAACCAGTAAAGTTCCAAAACATGTGCTGGGAATAGTGTCTACACTATAGCTTCCTACAGGATGAACAATACAAATTCTGTGGATTGAATGATTGTGGGGTTTGGGGTGGGGTTTTTTCCTTGATGATTTTCTTCATTTGCCTTCCAGGTTTCTGAGGCACTCAGATTACGTTTCAAGGTTGCTTTTTTTGGTGAACTTTAAAGCCAGATGTTACTTCAAGAAAAGGAAGGTGAAAAGTGAGTCTTTCCTGGGCACTTGTTTGCCAGTGGTGGGTCTTTTTATGAAAAATAACAAATAGCACAATGTCTGTTAAATTCGACACAGCACAGGCTTGTATAGCACAGTTTGACCCTGGGTTAAGAGTCTAACCTAACAATCAGTAAGCCGGTACTTCTACATGACACAGAAGGGTGTCTTACAGTGACACCAGCACCTGGAAGCAGTGTGTTTGTGCTGGTTGTGCTAATTAGCACCTCACTGCTGTATTTATCTTGTGGCAAGTTTCGGGGCTTGCTTGTTTGTAGGTGGCTCGGGCGTCCCTGCAGCAGTCCGCACTGCACTGTAGGTGGACGAAGACAACTGCAGATCCTGAGTTAGAAGTGGAGACAAAGCAAATGTCCTTCCCGAGAGAGGCACATGTACTTACAGGTTTTGGTTGTCACTTGACTTGGTACACAGAAGGTCAGTTTGCTACAATTTGTTTCTTCCCACTTCTGTATTCATTCCCTTTCTGTCTATGAAGTAATTTTATGCTCTCTCTGGATTTACCTTTTGAAAACCGGAGCTTCTGAGTTACATTACTAAGCAACACAGTTTTCCTTGGTGCATTTTATTAAAGAATGCTAATAATATTCCAGGCTTCATGCATCTGCTTTGCTAGAAATGCCTGGAAAGAGTAGATGTGTTACCCTGTTGCCGACTGCATCTGGCTTGACTCAATTAGTCTGGAGATAAAATTACGTTGATGAGACGGGCTTGCACAGACAGAAAAGCCTGTGGGTGAAGACGCAGGGTTTTAAATAGGTTAGAGTCTTCATTTGTTTTTGTTCTCTGGGAACCCTTTTTTTCCTTTAAAAACAATTTGAGTAGAGAACTGTCCATGTATTCAGTAAAAATATGAAAATGTTTTGAAGCTGCAGAAGGAATATTGAAGTGTAAATCTATAGTTTATAGCCGAAAAATGATATATTGTAAATCATTTATAGAAAATCCTAATGAACTTCTGTATGTTATTGTTACCTTTGTTCCTTGCTTAAAAGTGCACTTATCCTGCCCCTTTCTTCTTGCTGTAAACACAGTTTTTCAGAAATATAAATACCTATTTTTTTCCTCCAGATCTGACAGTAGAGGACTGAAATTCTATTTCCTGCTACAGACTCACTTAATCTTCACATTCTCTATTATCTTTAACTCTTTCCTCTTCCTCTCGGCCAGTCTCTGATTTTTATTTATTTGTTTGGGGGGGCAGATTTCCCCTGCTTTTCACAGCTGTGGCTGCCACATAATGTTTCCTTTCATCTGTACATTTCAAGGTCATCCTCTGCTCATCTCTGAGTTCCGGTGAAAGCTTTGCAATGTGACCAAGTATTACTTGTCCATGTAAATGCCGACTCTGCCAAACAGAGGATAAACTGACACAGATTTTACAACTCAGCAATCGTCTCCCTTTTGAATGTGACATCCATGTGGAGAAGGTGAATCTGTGTAAGCAGCAGAGGCGGGCTGTGAGGACCGGTACTGGGGGGAAAAGAAGTTATCAGTGTGGCACTTCTGCGGAAACTAAATTCGGTTGGTGTTAGAATAATAATGAGGAAGACTAAACAGAGAGGAGTCACCACCTCAGTCCTGCTGAATTGGGCTGAATTGCCTCTTCTGGAGGGTGGTTTATGCACACCACTGCCGATATGCCATGTGTTACGGAACAAGAGAGGAGTATGTTGAGAAAAAGGTATGGAGCTGAACAGGGAGAAGTGTCTGCATTTTGCTTAACTTCCCTGCCTTGGTCCCTCCAGAAACACAAGAGATTTACACGGATTAAAAGCTGTTTGTGGAAAACTTTTTAAAAGGTTAGCATTTGCTTTGTGCAGCTCCTGGCAGCGTCATATGTGATGGTTAAAGAGGTATGAAAAGGCCTTTACTGTGGTAGAGTTGTTGCGTTATCTGTTATTCTCACCACCCTTGATATGGGAGGGAAAATTTTATTGTAAAATTCCCTTTGATATGCAAGGAAAATTAGCGCAATTATTGGAAATAGGGTTGGGTGAAATATTTTTTCGATGTTGTATCTTGCTTGCATTACTAATAGTTGCCAGGGAAACCAACAGAACTCTAAACTCTTCTGCTAGAAAGACAGCTGTGGTTATAAACAAGGTCACTTAAAACTGTGCCTGCAGATTATGAAAGAGCTAGTGGGGACCTGCTGTGGATTCTGCTCCTTGTCTTGATGCCCTTCTATGTACTCAACTGCAATTAGATACAAAAAGTTTATCCTAGTCAGTATTAAATGTGGGGTTTTTTTACATAAACAAAAAGCCAAATTATTCTGGTTTACCTCAAGGGGAATTACTGTACACCAAGTGTGAAGTTTGCCTCTCTGGATTGTCACATTGCTCTGGAGGCTTCTGTTACAACCCAGGATATGTCAATCTGCTCTGCGTTCCCTGGGGAAACTGGATACCATTCAGTAGTTTTAGTAACCTTTTAATATGATAGCAAAGCAAATTGTAGCTCGCTCTGTACATGAGGTGTAACCATTTTCCAGGAGGTTAAGCCTGGCTAACTGTTTGCCTTTCATCTACAAGGGCGCTGTTTGTTATGTTTTCCAAAGTGTCCACCCCTGTCAGGCACAGCTATGAACCTTTACACATCCATCATCAGGCTTTCGGGAAAAAATGCCAAAGTTTGTACATAAATCTTTTTAAGGAACAGATGCTTATGAACTTTCTCTCATGTTGAATTTACAGGACTGATGTTTATTACCTTACTGATTTCAGCTAAAGCCTACGAAGGAAATTGATTTAGGATGAAAATAGGTAATAATAGCTTGATTAGAATAATTTTCAGCTTCAAAGGACCCTCATGTCCTCCTGCATTAAATAATGATCATAAAATCAATTTGTATATCTCTGATTCCCTTTTTGCCTTTTCTGAAGGTGATGTCGTTTGCAAAGGACACATTCTTCATGGTGTTTTATTGCTTTGAATAGCACTTCCATTCCTTATTTGCTTGAATTTTTCAGTCCCAAGCCCAAATACATTCAGGCTGTTAAGACAATCAAAGGCAATTAACAACTATGAGTGCTTCTTCCAGAAAGTGCCACAGACCATGCACAAATTTTTGGTCCTTAAACAAGCTGTTTCTGGCTGTCACCAATCCCACATATTTTAGCCTTTACAACTTACTTTTGGATTTGATTTTTGTCTTTTTGGTGTTTGTAGAGGACAAATCTGATGCTCAGAGAAGTAGCAGTTGCAGGCAATCTGTGACTGCTCATGCTGTTCAGATGGGACAAAAGCATGCGCAGATGTGTCTAGCTACCTCACTGCAACTTCTCCCAGGTATTGTTAACAGTGTATCGTGGCATTTGGGAAGCTGTGTTGCCCACACTGAGTCCATGTCCTTCAGCCTCTGAGGCAGGCTCTGTCTAGAAAAAAGATGATGCTGACACAGTCTATGTGCAGTGTTTGGACTTCTCAGCATAGGGAGGTTAAAAGAATTACATGCAGGCATCAATGGGTTTTATTAATTAGAATAAAATGGTTGCATTTGAAGTTTGTGCATTTATTAGGACAATACAAAAATGGGTTTTTAACTGTATTTCTGTTGATGCCATTCATCAGTGCGTTTCCCATTGGGAAACATCTTCAAAAGGCAGGTAAGTGTTGTTACCTACTTATTACAGAATGGTGAAAAGCAGTTGGAGAAGATTTTGGTATGACCAAGATGATAGGGATGAGCTACAGTTCTCTGGTTCCCCAGTGTGCATATTTGACATTTGACCAGCTGTGAAGCAGCAGAAACTATTTCGGAGGAGAATAGTGGCTGGCAGAGGAAAAACTTTTCACAAAGATCTGAAAGCAAACCATTCTGTCACATAAAGTTCAAATGCAGACCTTGTGGAGCATAGTACCCCTTTGTCTGGATTTTTGATACTTTAATTTTCAGCTACTTAATATTTAAAGAAATGTTCACTGAAGCTTTTGCCATCATGTGTTTTGAGTCTCAACTGCGTGTTCCTGTGAATGAACTAGTGCAATTTTGTCTTTTTTTCACATGCGTTTTCTTGTGCAGGTAGATCACAGGCTAAAAGTTACTGATTGTGATTAGGTGATATATAAGTCTCAATATTGTTCTCGTCAATCAGTTTTCTTTTCATCATCAGACATTCACATATGTAGTCATTTTCTTTGACATTGTTATGCAGTGATTCTTTGATTATAAATGCCCCAAAAGGAAGGCGTTATATTAGGGAAGCACAGTTTACATTAAGGACTGACATTCTTTTTTTCTCTAGTTTGACTTTATAATGTCTCACAGTTTTCTTTTTCAATAGTTATGGCCAGGTGAGAACTACTGCAATAGTCTGATAGCTAAGACGTGTTCATTACATGTTAATTTGTCGTGAAATACAGTTTACAGATCTATGGGAAACATAGTAACTATTAATATACAAAAAATATACTTTGGCCTAGTTTTGGACCTCAGCCTCTCAATGAACTGTCAAAATAACAGATATTTGTCTACAAAGCATGTCTAACTGTCATATTACTTGGTGAAGAACCCAAGACCAAAGGGTTCCACCTAACTTTTTTTCTCGCTGTTTGAAAAGCAAAATCTTAAGGGGACAATTTAATCAAAAAGACATTTTGGATTAAGAAATCAATATATTTCATTCTAATAGAATCTCAGTCCACTTCGACTATTTCAAAACACAGAGTGGTTCTTCCACTCTTTGCCAACACTGAAAGGTGATCTGTGATAAATTTGATATATCCGAAATGTATTTAAAAAATAAAAATAAAAATCCATCTGTCAGTTTTTTGCCAAAATTACCAGGTTGTTCCACCTTGGCTATGATGTAGAATTTTGTCCGGAGAAGAAGCTGGCTTCTTGTGCTACCGCTGTACTAGAATGCACTAAGATGAATTCTGCCATCTGTCTACTTGCGTACTAAATATATTAGTTGCATTTTTTTCATTTTTGTCTGGTCATGTTGTAGATCTGTGGAAATGTAATTCAAAATTCTTTGCCCAGTTGGCAAGGCTGCCTGATTTTGAAGGACTGACACATTCTATTTATACCCTAGCTGTGATATGCAGTATTCAGTTGAACACTAACAAAACAAAGTTAAAGAAATATAAAAACATAAATGACAGTCCTCAGATTGGAAAATGATCACATGCCCCTTTAAATACAAAGCTTTGATCCCAGAATTTTTATAGTTTTGCTCATTTTGTTTGTCATGAAAAAGGACTTGTGTCCAGCTGTTCCCACCTGGAGACACGGTGACTAATTAGCACATCGGGCCACCTGTGAACTAATGCATGTTCCGACTCCATCAGGACTCAATAGTATCCACCTTTCTGTGGAGTCCTCATTATGAGTGCCATGTTGTAGTGCAATATGTCACAAATACAATGATGACATATCGGATTACTCAAGAGTCTTCTTACCTGCAGGTTGTATTTTTGCCAGGTCTGTAATTGTGAAGCGTGGGAGAAAGACAGGGGTTTAAGGGCATGGGGTTTTTTTACATGCCTGTTTTAACCTTAGGAGGGGCATAGTCCTGTACCTATTAACTTTTTTTTTAGCCCCACATGTGATCAGCTGCTCAGACATACAGTAATCGTGACCATACATCAAAGCCATTGCCATTGCCATGCTCTTCCCGGGACATGCCCCATTGACCGCTCTTACAGCTGTTTGGCCCTTTGGCCTGACACTGCACAGCAGTTCTTATTATAACACCAAGATTACTTTAATCTCATGTATAATTCAACTACATGTCTGATTTAATTTTGTCGGCTGTCCCATGACCTTTCATGATTACCACATATGCCAGTCTTGATTCTTTTCAAGGGGTTCAGTTCCATCTCTTTTTCCATGTGTGGAAGGATCCCCAGTTGGCTAAATCTTTCTGTCAAGGGCTGCTCAGTGTATGCTGCCAGAGGAGTCTCTGGGGAGCTGATCAGGGATATTTTATAGGAACCATTTTGCCCGGACCTTGATTCTTTCCAGTAGAGATAAGTTGCAGGTTTTAGTCTGTATTTAGTGTTATTTTTATTACTACTGAGAATTGAGAAAGAGCAGGATTAAAATCACTTACATTCTAGACAGGATCAAATATTGTGGTGGGGTTTTTTGGGGTTTCTTTTTTTTTAAGAAAAAAGTAGAATTTAAGTACTTTGGGTACTGGGATCATTTTGGCTGGCAAACTCCTTATAATTTTTTTGTCTCACTATTCCCTAAAAAGGCAATCATTAATTTATTTACTATAAATTCTTGGAGGTTAAAGATGATGATGCTGTATTTGTGGCATAATGGCAAAGATGTTCTACTTTTCTCAGGACACATGTTTTAATACCATTATATTCTTTCTTATAAACTCGAAAGCCAAGCTCTCTGTAAGAACAGTTCTTTTTCTCACGATGACACTTGTTCTGCCACTAGCAGCTCCCAGAATGCAGTATAGTCATATGTGTCAGGTAGCATTATAATTATACAGCCTGCATCAGAGTTCTTATTTTATCTCCTTGTAAGTATACAGCAATATTTTTCCTAAATTAATGTCCAGAAAAGGAAGAGTAATGTGCTTTGTCAGAAGCTGATAAATCTTTAGCTTCTTCATTCACAGTCTGGCAATACTTGATTTTTTTTTTTTTTTTTTTTTTTTTTTTTTTTTTGTAACCTATAGTAATTAGTCTTCACAATAGTCAGATTTTAGCATGAAAAGTGTACTCTTGATCAGTCCCTAGGTACACACTTTTACCCAAATATTTGATCCTTGGAACTCTGCCAGTGCTGTCAGACTTAAAGATTATTTGAAGTTTCTTTTACATAATGTATGCCAAATTGTTCTTCTCATAGAATACTTATAGAACTATTTCCGTTATTCCCACAGCACCACTGAGTCATTTCTTACTGAATTTCTTACTGCACTGAATATTTATGAAAACTTATGAAATATGACAATGTTTCTTCTAGAGGTGGTTCTTCCAGTGTCTTACCCATACAGTTTTACTTTCTTATGGCTTGTTTGCTGCAACTGTTACTTTCTTTACTCTTACTTATGGTTGGATGATTCTTCAAAAGGAGAACATAAGACTGAAGAGCCATGATCATTGTCAAGTCTAGTCCTCTGAAAGCACAGATGACTAATATCTGATCCTTTCCCAAGTTTAGCAGACCTCAGCTTAAAGTCTTTAGATGCCTTTATTTGATACTACTATTAGAATATTGTCTCTGAACTTCATTATTATGACAAAAGAATTTCCAAACTAATTTTACTTGTGGCCAGTTCATACCTGGTTCTCTTGGTACACTAGGAGAATTGAATACCTGAGCACCAACAGAGATGGAGTTACTACTTCCATTTTAGTATCCTAAGTAAGGTCCGTTAGTTTCACCCTATGATTGTCTTCTGCAATGTTGAGTCTGATGATGATCATATAGAATGCTGTGTCCTGTGGGTATTGTGAACTTGATACAGCAGTGCACTCTTAAACAGAAGTTGTGATGTGCAAAAATGGTGATTTTTCCTCTCATATAAGCAAGTAATGCTTATGGAAGCCACATATACAGTGGCCTTTCTGGTGCTGCCTAACTCATTTTTTTTAGATAGGATGCTGATTATTGTTAGCAGCTCTTGCGTTCTGGGTTGCATTAACAACTGCAGGAGAAGAATGAAATCTAAGATTACTTTCAGCAATACTCAAATTTGATCCAAGGTCTCTAGAACAAGAATTCAGTTGGTGTTACCTGGTCATTTATCCTAGGATCCTTTAGGAACACCCCCCACCCCCCTTGTTATGAGATGAAGAGGAATGAGCAAGTTCAGTAGAGTCAGATATAGCTATATTATTGCTTAGTGCTTATTGTTATTTTTACCAATGGTATTTAATTAGAAAATATCACATAGATACAGAGCATACACCTCTAACATGCGTTTCCTTGATAATGCATGAGAGAAACTCCTGCAGAAGAATCCAGAATAGCAGAGGAACCTGGACAAAGCTCATTCTTTGATTTACATCTATTTCATTTTCCCCGAGCTTCAGAATAGCTGAGTATCAATCCTATTTCTCTTATCTCTTTAACTAGCTTGAGTTAGATCAAAGAACTGTGTATTTCCAGAAAATCTACATAATAGATATAAATATGCTGAGAAATTCCTATCTTGGTAATGGCTTCAGCCTCCCTGGCAAAATATTAAAATGATATTGAAAATAAAACAGCAGAAAACAAGAAAAAGAATAAAAAGAGTAGCAAATGGCGCGAACACTGTCCTCCTGTAGAGGCCAGTACAGTTGTCTTTTCCTCCACACTAGCAACCCAAATATCTCACCAAGAAAGGATCTAAAATAGTACTGCACAAGTGCAATGAAGTATGATAGTTAAGGAGCTCCCATGGGGAACGTCCGACCAAAGACTCCCTGTCTGTAAAATGCCTGGAATAGTTTTTGAGGTTCTGTCCTCTTCAAAGCTGGTGCCAGAACTCAGCCTGCTTATGGGTTTAAGAAGAAAATAGGCCATACATGTGCCCAAAAAAAACCCTAAAGAAATCAGGACGTATTATATTTTGCTGTAATTCTGCAGGCATCTGACAGAGCAATGCTGGTTTGTGTTTAAAACGGCTCAATCCTTTGCTTTCCTCAGCTGATAACAGTTTTCCAGTTCCTGTGTGCTTCCAGAACGTAAACAGACAGACTGGTGAAAGTGTGTGTCATGAAAAGGAGTTCAATGCAGAGATGGTCAAGCTAGATAAGATCCAAGCTTATAAATTCACATGAAACAATGCTATATGGACTTTTCTGATCTGGACCAGATACAATCTAGCCAAATTAACTTGGTAACAAGCCTAAATTAAGAAGCTTTGATCCTGGCCAAGAGATTATTAACTTTGAAACCATGCCAGACCTTTGAGTCTAGATTCTATCTGGATCTAAGGTCAGATGCCTGTAGACAGCATTGGTATTCCAACTTGTGTATTTCCAATTTTGAGCCTAATATGAGTAGAATGAGGTGCTTCAGCATCTGTCAGTATAAAAATTCCCTGTGTCTTCCTTGTGAAATTCATAGCACATGAGCATGTGTTCTGCTTGCAGTAACAGACATATGGAACAGAGGTGACTCAGCATTTCCAACCTCATGATTAAAAATAACAAAACAAACAAAAAAAAAGTTTTCTGGCTTTCCCTGATACTCCTTTTTCTCCCCGGAAAATCATGAGTTTGAAAAATAACAAGTTTGTGTTACCTCCTCCCTCCTCTTTTTTTTTTTTTTTTGATTGGTTGGTTGGTTGGGTTTTTTTGTGATGGAGGAGGAAGAGTTAATTTAGGCTGAAGTTCTTGGATAATCAGAGGAATTTAGAAACACCTTCTACTGTGATATTTGACAGCAGTGAAAACTGCTCAAGGTTATTCATCCCTCTAACCATTAACCTCTGGATTCAATAAACATACAGTTGAAAAATGACAGCAGCAAGGAATTTGTCAAACTCAGCCAAAGAGCATGAATTAGAAGAAATAACCTATGCTACACTCCTCTGAAAAATCGCTTTGTAAAACTGACATCACCTTACTTTAAAAAATCATCTCTTTATATGTATTCAGACATGTTATTTGGAAACAAAATCTTGCTTGGATTTTGCTTTTGTTTAACTGATGAGCAAAAAGAGCTGGTGGCTTGCTTTTGGGCTTTTTTGGTTTTTAACTTTTGCATATTCAACAGCAGTGGTTTATATTCCATTGAGATACCTCTGCCGGTGGTGGAGCTTTAATAGATATCAGAGAGGACATAATTTGCTGATATGTAGCGCCTAGATTGATGAAAATCCAGTGATGTCTTTGGAAATCGAAAGCAGGAAAAGAGGAGGGATGACAATTTTTTTTCCTCTCACCTGAAATTTTCTAAACAGCTAGTTCAGGCCCTGCCTTTTTTGTACATACCCTCTAGCGTGTTTCATGTACGCCTGAGGAAGACTGCCTTTCCTGCTAATCCTTCATATCCATTGAGCCTCTTTACACAATATAAGACACAAATGTTCTCCTACTATTTTTGTACACACTGGGCTGTAAGAAAGAGCATGAAAATTCTCAGGTTTTAATTTTATTTTTTTAATTTATATTTTACGTGAATTAGAAAACAACCAGTAGTTTGTAGCAACTCATTGTAGTGGCGTTCAGCTTGTGACTACAATTTTGAATGAAATCCCTGAGATACTTTAGGGTCATACAGTGAAAAGTTATATTTGTGGCGAAGTTCTAAAAGCAAAGATAGATCATTTTCCTGACCAGGTTTGGTAGAGGCAAAAGCCTGAAATGAGAGCTTTTCTGGTCAAAATACAGCCATCTGGAGCTTCTGTTTAATTAAAGTAATTTTGTGAGCTGTTTGTATGAAGCTACAAAGAAATGTATTCCTGTCCACTATTTACTTTTCGTTGTGTCCCTGTTTAAAAATGCTAATGGCAAACAGTGGAAAAAAAGCAGAAACAATACAGTGTATCCAAACTAAACAGAGTTAGTGCATAACAAAATGAGGTAATTCAAATTACTATGGTGTAGCATTATTTTAACAATTTGTAAAATACTTGCAAATAACAAATACTTTTGATTAAAAAAGAACACTATTCATTTATGAAAGATTCAATAAGGGACTAAATGAAAAGGGATATTATTTTTAATGAATAGTTCTATACTGATGCATCTTATTGACTCCCTATACCAACCAGTCCCTTCCCTAATTGTTTTTTTAATACATTTTCTTCCGTTGAAAGAAATGAAATCTACTTTGCATATCCATCATGCTTATTTTATACGTCTTTAATAGATCAAATTGTTTTCATTAAGGTCTGCAATTATCTGTGACTGAAATGTTGACTAGATGTAAATAAAAACCCTTGTTTGCATGTTGCTCTTAATTACGTGCTTTTGATTTTCATGGCATGCATTTTAGAAAACTTTAAAAAATGTAATTACTGATGAATGTCTGTGGTAGGGTGTGATTATAGTTCAGACTCTCTTATACAAGCAGCTAAATTTGAATATAAATATTTTTCCTATTGCTATAACATGAGCGCTGGTACTAAAATTCCTAAGGAATGGTAATGCATGTATGTGTAAAGTTTTAGTTGTGTCTGAAGTATGTTGACACTGAAATTACACACATAGAAAGATTTAAAGTGAAATAGTATCACTGCTATAACGGTTGGAAGGCAGAACTTCTAATTCGGAGGAAATTTTAATTTTCTTTCCAATCTCATCAAATCTGATGCAATCTGACTGTCTTAGAACATGTTTGGCAATGCTGAAGTCTTAATCATAGTCTAGTTAATCTTGTCCTGTGCATACTCATTCACAGAGTCAAAAATGCACGTGAGGAAGGCATGGAACAAATCCTGAAAGGCATATTTTCAGTTTTCATTGTATGGACCATAGACGTATATACATCGCTTTCAATGAAACCACAGTAATTTATACTCCTGGCTAGTTGTCCATAGAGAGATGAAGTCAAAGAAATTCTCCACTGCAGCATTAGACAAGGCAGAAGAGGCAGAATCCATATTAATTCTGCTTGCTCTTTAATTTCAGGAAGTCAGTAGGCTCAGTCAGAGCCTTATGGATATGTTCAGGCAGGAGCTCTGTGTGATCTCAGAGTAGCTGAAGGGCATCAGATGCCCTATTTCTGCCACTGAGATGTGCCTCAGCAGCCAAATAATGGATTATAAATCTCTGAAAGCATTTTTCAGTCATGCATTTTTACCGTATCTTTAAACCAACCACAAGATTTCAAAGAGCATAAAAATCACTTGTACCACAGGATTTTGCAGCATAGATAATACTGTAGAAACTCACCGTAGTGTCATTTTGACACAAATAATTGGGTGTGGAGATGCACATATACAAAAAAAGAAAAAAAATCTTTATCGCATGCTACCACACAGGCTGTGTAGAATAGAGTTACAATTGTAATAATCCATCACTGTCTTTCTCTATTGAAACTGAAAACGCAAAAATGTGCAAAAAATAAAATTGAACACCTGTGGTACAGTTACATTATTGGGTTATATTGTAGCTGGTATGTCTACAAAATTGAACTCTTTTTCTGTTCCACTTCAAATTTATTGCCGAGTAAATCAAAAGTCAGTTTGTGAAGATGAGGACCTGCCTTTTTGTAACTAAAATGTTGTTTTATTCTGAACAATTTGGGTGCATATTTATCCTTCCCTGCAATGTTACTTCTGACAAAATAGAGGCGTTTCTTCTGTCTTGTTTTCACTCACTCTCTACCAAAAGGATAATTGCATTGCTGATGGCTTGCAAAAATTCTTCATTTATATTTGTAAACTGGAATCTGCCCATTTCTGCAAGGGAGACGGAGTTTTGTAGGCAGCATGCATAGCATGTACAGATCAGGGATATGTGTGCATTCCCCCAGTTCTACACGGCTTCTAGCTGGGCTGCAGCCAGAAGAGAGCAGGGTGCGAGCCATCAGCTGTGACGTGCAGGAAAGGGGATCTTAATGGAAGACAATTTGCTTATGGGCCCCGGCAATTGTAACTCACAGGGAAAGCAGATGCTGTATTTTCTTTTACGGTCAGTGGGCGTAAAGGATGCTTTTGCTGTCCCGTTGCTGATGTTATCACCTAATGGAGTTTCAGCTTTACCCTAAGCGATCGGTCGGTTGCAGTGTTACATACTTCTGTCACATCCTGCTCGCTGCTGAGGAGGGGATTGTTTCCTAAAGACAAGTTGGTCTAAGACATTATTAAACAATGTGTTTTCACTTTCTGTATATTAGCACCTTTTGCTTCAGCAACTGCAAAGAAAGTTGGAAAACTTGACTTGCTTTGTGAAGAGCAATGATCACGCACTTTGCATAAGGTCTTTAAAAAAAATTAAAAACCTGAAGTGACCGACGACCAGTGAAATAAGTTTCCCAAGAAAATGGTATTCTCTAAAACAGTAACCATAAATTAATCACATAGGCCACAGTTCTCGTTTTTCTCTTCTATTTCTTTGTTTAGCTTTGCAGTGCTTAGAACATTTGCTGCAGTGTTGGTGTTCATTTGCTGTTGAAAGAATAGTGCAGTATTATTTCAATAGATTACTGAATATTTTTTAATAGATTTCCTCATTTGTTTTCTACTGCTTCATCCTGTGCTCTTAGTACTTGCTACAAGCATAGCATTAGTGAAATCTATCTTTGAATTAGTGATGTGTATTTTCCTTTTTGCAGCCTGACGTGGCAATAACATGAGGAGTTTGTCCTGTTATGGCTGGTCGGTTGCTGTAGAAATTTAATTTTTGAGAATGAGAGGAAACTATGAGTTGAAGAAACAACTTATGCTTTAGTGCTTTTGGGAAGTCTCTTTCAGTCTTGCACAAATACCATTTATTTTCTTCAGCACTTAATATCTGGTACATAATTAGTCCATCAAGCCACTTTGCAGGTAGGGTATGTCCTACTCCATCTACATTTGAGTGCATTTGAATTCATGTGTACTTCTTCTTGCAAAAACCCTATTATAAAAGCATAATTTACTAATCTGTGATGGGACAGACTACTTTAGAGAATTTCAGATGCACTTGGGCACTGTTTTTGGCCTGGCCAGTAATTTGGTTGTATGTCAAGAGTTCAGACGCGTGTCTTGAAAACAAAATATAGTGATCATTTATGGCAAGACTGGATGCTTGTTTGTCACTTGTTTGGGATGACACTAAGCTAAGGTTTGGCTTTCTGGTATAAGTGATTTTTTGTTTCTTTGGTTGTTGGTTGGGGGCTAATCTTTTTTTCACTTGCTTACTTTCTCATAGCAATATATATTTGTTTATCTATTTTTGCCATGTCCTGTTTTACTAGGCACTTTACGATGACAAATATTTTTGGTGGAAGGAAATATAGCTATGACACTTGTTTTATCTAGTTTTTATTATAGTTTTACTTCCCAAATCCCAGCCACAACAGAACATACACGTGTGGTCCCTCCCCAAAATGCTGTCCTGTTTCATCTGAAAGTAGCTACAGTCTGCAATCTCTGTGGCAGATGAGCAGGAATGTGGCAGATGTGGAAGAAGAGGCACGAATGCCCTCCCTGTACTGAGAACATCACGGTGTCTTGCACCTGCTCTGCTGCTGTCTCAGGCCTTCCCTGGTCCAGATGAGCCAAAATATTAAGGTTTTGAGTTATATGAAGTTTGATGCACAGAAGAGCCACATGCCGATAGGCAAAACAAAAACCTTTAAAGAAAAATCTCCATTTTATATAGATTTTCTTTAAAGTAATGAATTTGGAAGTAAATCTTCATACATATTCCCCTTTTCCCATTTTCCTAAATGTCTGTTGTTCAGGGTAAAGTCTTAAACCATTTATTGGAAATATCTGTTCCACGTCTGTGGTGAGGAATCTGATTCCATCAAAATGTGACTTTGAAAATCCACTATCCACAGCAGGCCTGTGAGGACGTTTTGTGTATTCATTTAACAGCAGTTGTAAATGTTCACTGAAGTGCCTGAGTCATGCCACAGAGCAATACGTCTCTTCCTCTACACTTGTAAAACCTCAGATTATGTTTTGGTAAACAGGCACATAAACGTGATTTGTTTATTTTTTTGATCTTCTGAAAGATAAACAGTGTTGCTACCAGGAAATGTCAAACGTATTTGTGCCATTAAAAATACTTTTTTCCAAGCAAATAAACAACTCTTTAACACGTAAACCAGATACTTTTATTTTTAGATGGATTCTCTTGTAAACCTGGAAGAGTTCTTAGAGTCAGTAATGCAGAGAAGTTGTTAATTCTCATTGAAAGTTCTTCAAAGCTCAGCTAGCATATCACCTGGGAAAATTTTGTTTTCTTTTTTCCTGAACCAGCATCTCAATAACACCACCATTGCCCTGTTAGGACTAAAGTATGTATTTACCTGAGACTTTGCTCACTATATATGGTATTTTTTGACTGTAAGTTGTCCACTTGTTTGCGCTTGAATCTTCCCTGCAACAGATGAGAAGATCATGCAGCAAAAGCTGATTATGTCCCTTCATTGAATCATTATTGAGATGGGACTCCTTAACAATGAGAAAACTTGTAGATAGAGTATGTCACATTACCACATTAAGGGGTTTGGGATATTGAACAGCACAACCTCAACAAGGGTATCCTTGGGCCGAGCAGGACGATAGCAGCAGCAAAGCAGAACAGACCAATTTAACCACTATTACAAAGCCATCACTTAGTTTCCAGGGCTTATTTGCAAATCAGGCAATATCTCTTTTACAAAACATCACGCTAGAATGTTGCATCTGTGCTTGATTTCTGCTGCTTTTTAATCACAACAACTAAAGGTTGCTCATATAAACATACTTTCCTAAGGGAGCAAAAAAGAGAAACAAGAGAAGATATCAGATATGGATGAGATCTGCCTTTACCAAGCGCTGAATCTCACCCTGATAATGAAGCAAAGCGCACTAGAAATGCGACCACAGGGCTCCAGGAGGTGCTGGTGGGAGAATACACTACAGCACTGGACCTTCTGTAGTTTGATGAATTGACAGATGCATGGAGAATTAACATTGCTCAGGGGATGGACATTTGTGATGTAGAGGCAGCTGCTGGGAAAACGCTCGGATGTTTCTCTTGCTCTTCTGGAGTGTAAAGAAGTCACTCAAAAGAGAAATGTAGAATATATGCAGAGGTGAAGTAGCTACAGATGGAGACTGGAAGAGTAAAGCAGCTGAGGGGGCAGGTTTGAGTACCCACAGTAACACGGAAAATGGTGGAGGAATCCAGAGCATATGTGAGGAAGACCATGAAACTGTCCTGACGTGAGCTCAGTTTCTAGACTAGATTTTGGTGTCATTCTTTTAATGATTTTGCTCTCATTTCACTATCCATTCTATTCTTTTGCTTGGGAATTTGCAGGCTCTGGTAAAACAAGGTTTCTTTTCTGGTGTTTGATATAATTATCAGAGGAATGGAATTCTGGCTCTCTGTCTTGGCTCGCTCTTATCATTTACGTCTGGTGTATTCATTGCACTCTCTCCAATGTGTACATGGAGAGTGGGCGAAACAATTTTTTTCTTGTGGGAAGGAGTTTTGTCACTCTAAAAAAGCCAGCTTCAAGAAGGCACTCTACTGAAACATCAGCTCCCTGTCCCTAACGGTTTGTCTTTTAATACACAACATTGTGCCAACAGTACAAAGAATGAAGTCTTACTGTTCAGATAGGACCCTGTTTCAAAGCTATCTTTGAAATGCTCCAGTATCTGTTGTCATAAAGGATGTTCTGCCAAAGTAGTAATAGTCAGTCCTGTGGGAAACCCCAGAGGAGGAACATCTGAATTACGACGTTGAGCAGGGACAGGGAGGAGGGAGCATCAGTAGCCTACTTCCCAGGAGGTGATTCCTGGACATTGTTTTACTTTCCAGCTTGGGAACTAGGTACAATTTTTTGAGCTGGTTTTGTTAAAGAAAACCAAAACTTTTTCCTCACATCTCCAGTTTCATGTTCCCGCTATTTCAAGTACACAGTGGGGGAAAAAAAAATGCAGCAAAACTTCTTATATTTCATTTGTCCAGATTTTCAGCTTCTCAGAGTTGCACAGGATTCAGCTGATCTGCAGGAAGGGGGGGAAATACTTGTGGTCTTATAGTTCACGAGATCTAGAATTTCTCTGGATCACTATTGGAGAACAAGAAAAGGTCACTAGAGGTAGTCTCAAATGGCAGACTTAAACCCATATTTTCGCAGGTTATTACATGATTTTTAATGTGGTATTTGTTTTTTTTTAAGATGTGCTTTCTCTTTGCCTTTTCTCCCCCTAAAAATTCATCAGACCTTAAAGTGTCTTTCCATAGAAAGCCCAGAGAATTAGCCAATTGTTAAAAACATAATGTCAAAGTTGCCAAGTATTGTACCTATTGAAGGAGAAGGGCATAGCTAAGTGTATTATGATTTAAGGGAAATTACGTTTTTAGCAAAATTTCTTCCCTTGCTTATGTTAGAGATCACAGTGCTTGTACTTGGTAAAGTCTCACAGCACCACAAACAAAATTTGTGCTGAATTTAATTATTAAATACACAGCAGAGCTGCCAGAAAAGTTGGAGAACGAATTGAGCTGGGTTTTTTTTTTTTGCTTTGTTTTGTTTTGGTTTTATTCCAGTGTTGTGTTGGTCCTCACTAAACCTGTAACTGTTCAGCCTTGTAGCAGAGGCTTATCACGCGGTTGCGTAGGCTCCCCATGCGTGCTGTCAATGAACAAACAAGTTGCAGAAGGAGCCTTATGGGAAGATGCCCTGATATAGGAAAACCAGACGTGTTTAACAACACAAAAAAGATCAATTTGGAAAATGAAACGAAAATAAAAAATGCCCTCACAGCAAGATATTTATGCAGTTATATGCAGATTGTACTTTTTCCCACTCTCTTCTCCTTAGTGGGGTATTTGCAATCAACACAATTGATGTTTGGAGTTCAGGATTTTTGTGAGATAAATCAAGTTCCTTTTCCTGTCACTATTTCAAGACAATTACATCAGAG
>VYXH01011868.1:791470-887391 GCA_013397275.1 Burhinus bistriatus | reverse complement strand
GGGGGGGGGGGGAATTGGAAACCACCACAAAGAACTTGTAGAAATTATGGTAATAGGAAAGCTTGAAAGCCAGCTTATATAGATCAAAGATCTTAACAGGCACGATTAGATTATGAGTTAAATTAAGGATGGACACCATTTTGTGTAAGATTCTTCAATGCACTGAAGAATGCCTTTTCTGTAGCTATTAGAAACTTAAGCTGGACACACAAGCAGGCAGCACAGGAGAACTTCGGGTTATTCTGAAACCTTTCAGAAAGGCATCGTTCTGCAGGTGTGCCAGTGTTATCCAACTGCATGACCATTCTCACAGTACACGCTGTAGAAAGGCTTGCTGAATGGTGTTGCTGGGGGATTCTTTGGGATAATGCCTCAAAATACTCTTGTGTGGATTCTGATAAGACTGATCACACTGGGTTGTTTTTCGTCACATAAAGTACTATGTGCATGGTAAGATTCCATCTGTGAAGAATAAAAATACCAATTTATGACAAAAATGTGAGTTTTATTTAGTCGTGTATATGCCTCCATAGATGGTAAGATAAAGGTTTCAAATTGTCAAGTACTAAATGTTCACTTCCACATTTTCAATAACTATGGCTCAGCTCATACAGATGTGTGATTTGTGTTTCCTAGGAAAATAGAATTTTTAAGTGTTATGGGATCCTGCAATCAGAGATGAGGAAAATAATCAGTTTTAAATAGCAGTAAGTAACAAAATCAACACAATCATAAGGAAGAGTGACTTCATATGCAGTCTCAGAATTTCAAAATTGCTATGCACATACTTAGAAGTTTTATGGCTGAAGGTAGTTATTTTTTGACACTGGAAACTTGACAGAGTATGACAGAAGGCAGATTTCATAGAAATACCCTTGGCTAGAATATTTCATTTTATTAGATAAGCATCTGTTGTTATTTCTCTAAGCAGCCTCAAAATAATTGTCAGTTTCTCTCAATTTCACAGAAGCTACCACTATATTTGTGATGACATAACACCTTAGAATAATTTTTAGTAACTATTACTAGTGACCATCTTTTATTAAGTCTGACTGTGCCCATTCTGCAATGTCATTTTGTGTGTGCATGCATTTTCTGTGTTGTACGTATGACTACACGTGAGGTATAAGTGAGGTTTCAGTAGTATACTCACCTTGCTAAATGACGATGAAAGGCCAAGCTACTCATATGTTCTTGTAGTCAGAGTAGGTATTAATATACCTCTTCTGAATATCAGTGGGCCTCCTCTGATCCAGGAACATTCCAGGACAGTTTCTTATGCTGTAATTGGTGGAGTAGAGAGATGGATACGTGGAAGAATAGCCCCCTGAAGGAAGTTGAAGGAAAGCTGTGCTACTCTTAGAGGTAGAAATTGTAGAAGGGTTCAGGTAGAATTACATTGTCTTTGGCAACACCTGGTCAATATTTGTATTCTGTTGCTGAGTCACACGTTCCTGGGTATAATGGTATGAGGACCTGCTGTGGCTGTAATGTGTAAGCTACTGTCCAGGTCCTGTATAATGGCCAAAGTTCACACAGATGTCACCAGTCATTCTATAGTACATCAAGCACTGTCATCTCTTAATAATGTAAACTTGGTAAGCTGTAGCATTTAATTATCATTTTGCAATAGTATGTGAACAACAGCCATATGTGAATTACCTGATTGAGTAATTGTACCTGAGGATGCTGCAGTTGATAGCTTCAGACTAAAATGCTGCTTTGTAACATGTGTTGCAAGGCAGTTTGATTTACCTTAACCCTCCGGCATTGTAGGCTAAGGCAAAACTGTAATTTCAGAGCCTTTCGTTTTACAGCCACAGGTTTATGCTGCTTCTCTTTTGCTGTAGAAATGGGTAGTCAGCTGGGTTAGCTGGAACCGGCGCTAGGCCTTTCGATAGCATCACAGTTTAGGTCATCAGAAGCAACTTGTGGTTGCATTTCTTTTTGCCAGCAACTCAGAGGACACACATAGATGTTGCTGGTGCAGTTACTTGCTAATGCTCAGTCCTACGTTTGAGCCCTTAGTCCAAAATTAATTGAATGTAGAGTAAGTTCAAGGTAAAACATGATTTTACCTTGAAACTGATAAGCATATTAAGGAAATAAAAGTTTTCAGGGTCCATTATACAGTCTGATGAATCTGGCACATTTTGTTTTCTCTGAGGCTATAAAGTTAAGACTTGAGCTATTTAGGAATATAAAGGTGTAAAAAACATCAAATTTTGTCATCCACCATCTCAGGCATCTTCCAGAAGATGTTAAAATGAGGAAGAGAATATTCCCTCTGTGACTCTTCCTTCACTGCTTCTCACATACGTGTTTCCTTTCTAAATCGAGAGAACATTTTTAAAGTACACTTAGTTAAGAGGAAGCATTGAGGCTTTTGCGGTGTTGCGATCAAGAGAAAATAATTTCAGTCCTGTTATGGCTTCTTTTGTTGCTGTGTGGCACTCAGCAGTTTGAGTTTGACAACTTCTCAACAAAGAAAAACAATTTATTTAAAGAAAAATAAGAAATAAGTGGTGTCTGATCTTTTCCGGAGCAAGCTGTCCAAAGTATTTATTATATAAACCTAAATGTTCAAAAAGTGGTGCTGGTGAAGAAGCTTGGCGTTTTACCTCAGGCGAATCAGTATTATCTCTTAAGACTTTAGCAGCATTGTTTATGTTGATTACAATGCAAAATAGTTTTGCAAAGAAGTGATGCAAATGTCAGACTTCCTTTCGAAACTGTGCTGGATTTTTATGTTGATGATAACTAAGCAATGACGGAGTGGCATTACTTCTAAGCCTCTTTTCCGTGCCTGAATTTTGAGGTGTCTTAAGACCTTACCTTATCTCCTTGCCATCTCATACAGGAATTCCCAGAACACACAAATTACCGGTAGCAGCCCATTGCTCTAAGATACAGCTCTCATTGCGATTTGGGAGGCTCTGGTCAAGAAATTTCGGAGGCTTCCTTGCTGCCCGTGGAGTGCCGGCTGGCTTGCCCTGCCACCTGCCTCAGCCTGCCCGCTGCCCACGTTGCCCGAGGCTCTAGCAGTCGCCCTCAGGCCCTTCTTCCTAAAAGTAGCTCTCACCTCTTGCCTTTCGCTCCTGTTTAGACAGCAAACTCGCGGGACATGAGCTTTCTCTTTCTACATGTATGTACAGCCAGAGATAATTTTATGGAACAGCAATCAGGAAAAAGGCCTGAGGCCTCAGGTCGAGAGAGACGGGGACCTGCTGGGCTATGAGGTAGTGTGTGCATAGTTCCTGCTGCGCTGGGGGGGAAGCAGCAGCAGCACAGGCTCTGTCCCAGCAACCCTCTGGGGCTAGATTGATTTTGTGTGTTGCAATCAAGTTGGGCTTATGCTGACGTACTTTGCATTGTACTGCAATGGTTAATGTAGGTGTAAATTGAACGGCCGTATCAACGGCAACGATTGCAGCTGAGAGATCAGGAGGCTCTTGAACCGCGCTAACTTGGTTCCTTGCTGATGTCTCTGTGTGGGCTAATACCGGGGAGACCATTTTTGTGAATGATGGGATTAGTCGAGTGTTCACATAGTATTTTAAGATGGAATTTTTTTTCCCTGCTTTTGTATTTCATCTCTTGTATGCCCTTTGCATGCAAACTTGGAGTTTCTGACAGAAAATTATGGCCCCAGTCCCACAAATACTGACTTTTCTATTATTCATTGATTGTCCCTGGTGGCACACTGCAGGGATGCCAGGAGACTGTGATTTCTGAATTTGGAGTTCTGCCTGCGGATGGAGGACTGAGGCTCAGCTACTGCGAACGCCAGGCAGCTCTCAGATGAAAAGGGTTCTCTAGCCTGCAGTGAATAGCAAATATGTTGTCTGTGTTAGAGACAGGCTCTTCTAGCCTGTCTACAAGGTAGATAAAATCAGATAAAACTGGGAAGAGAAGGGCATTATGCATGCAAACAAACATAATAAATAAAATACAGTGGCAGCATTAGGAGTGGTTGGTTAGAGCAGTTTCTAAGGAACTGAGAAGTGGGGGTGTGAATCCTCTCTTAGAGGCAGTAATTAAATATCAGATATCTACATCCTGGGTGAATGCTACTGTAAAACACAGACCCGCAACATCTGTCGTCTTTGGCTGGGTTTGGAAAAAAACCCACCACCACAAAAACTGCTCTTCAGTCTTCTAAAGAAGGTGCTAGGTGCCACATTCCTAACTGGTTTTTAAGCAGTAAATTTAGTCTGGAGGAGTCGTTACCCAGTAAAACAATGTAAAGTGCATAAGCATCATCGCATGGTATTTTATACACCCCTGTCATTAGTGTTTCCTCTCTCAAGACCATTCCCAAACACGATTCATGTATTTGTTTAACTTATGTTGTTGATGGTTTACTTTTTTAAGTGGAAGAACAAAAATGACCACCGCAGACCAATTAAAGCTCAGGAGAATAAAATACTTTTTAAAATCATACATGTTTCAAGTAGCCTGCAATACCTCTGCGACACATTTTTAGTAATGTAAGAAACAACTCTAGTCACTAAAATAAACTCATCAATGTCCTTGCTTCTGTTGGAATCAGGAATTTGGGCCACTGTTCTCAGCGTGTAGGTGGTAAAAATCTGTCATTCAATCTGGAAGCTGTTAGGAATATATTCCCTCTCTCCATATGAATCCCCATTCCGTTTTGTGCCTGTCCAGAGTGTGGACAGTTTCCTTTAGCAAGGACTGAGGAACAGCCAGTCTCATTTACAGTCTCAAAAAGTCAAAGGGTTTACGACATTGCTTGCTGTGGCATACTTGGCACTCTAAAGGAGATTGCTATCTAGGTTCAGTAGCCAGCTCCAATCCTTTTGCTAGGCTTTTCACTAAGAAATCTTCTAGAAGATTTTATATATATATATATTACTCTAAATTTTCTGGATACCTACGGCAGAAATGTTAAGAGCCAAACAAGGCCTTTGTAAAGAGTAAGGAATTGGCAGCCACACGGTAAACGTGAAACTTAGTGATAGAAAGAACTCAAAAACTGCATAGTCGACAGTACTCAGCTGGAGGAAAATAAATTGTCTCGACCTTGTGAACTTGTTTTCCATGGGAGTTCTGAAAGGTGTATTCTGTAGAAAAAAGGGTGACTGTGATGGCAAAAATTGTAACTGTTAATTTGCTAAAAGGCAAAGTAAATGAATGGTTTGAGAAAAACATTTTGGAACTTTTCATTTGTAGTATCCAACACCAGGGAGCAATGTCTGTTTTTTTGCATATTTATAATAGCATAGAAGTGATGAGGAAAGATGCATTGGTGGAAGGAGAGGGATTAAAACTAAAGTCCTGAAAAAACTTTTCATTGATCAGAAAATATCTGAAACTTAAATGAGCAATTTTTCATTTCCTCTGCAAGTTGTGTTCTAACCACTGGATCATGCACAGAAATTGCAGTGAAATGAACAGGAATTTCTTATAAATATCCATGCCGAGAAATGGCGAGGTGAAAGTAGATATTTCTCATTATTTGCAAAAAATGTTTCTGCATAATTACTTCTGCCAACATTTCATAGCTTTAGTGTCCCCTTGAAGGATTGCCTTTCAAAGTGTGTTTTATTGCAGTCTTTAAATGTAATGCAAGGTTGTATCTCTGCTGCTTCAAGTGAAAAGTAATTTAAACTGCAGACTCCTGTTTTGCTTTTTACCTGACCAGGGTGTGCATGCAGTGTCTTTGAGAGTGTTTCAATGTTTATGTAATGTTTTCTCTAATAGTTTTCATTTCAGCAGAATGCGTATTCCAGAAGGTATACCAAAAGGTACCAGTTAGCAAATATTGTAATGACCTGCACAGCCTCAATCTGAAAGTCTATTTAAAACTTCATGTGAATTTTTGAATACAACCTGTGCTTCTAAAATTTCCCTTAGCAGGTACCTTTTTGCTTTCTGCCTTCTCATCGTATCTCCAGCAGTAATGGATCTTGGGTTTCCAGGATCCTATTGCATTGCAGAGGGCTATCTGGAAGATATGGATACAGGCTAGTAAACTGCATATTTGAATTAACTTTCCATACAGAGTTGTTGGACCTCTGAGTCTCCTTTCATATGCATGAAACACTCAATTCTGCATCACTGGGTGGTGTTGAAAGCTAGAACTGTCTCAGGCTTGACTGAGAAGTTAGCGTGAGACTATGCATAGGCCCTATTAGGTGCAAAAAAAAAGGTTTTCTTCCACCTCTGTTCCTTGAGGACCCCAGTCTCTTATGCAATGTAGGAGGAGCCTTTGTAGGATTTGTCATCTTGCAGAGGATACCACTGCTTGCTTTCAAGAATGGCTAGCAGAAGAACAGAGTTGTCTTACTTCCCTACAGCCTGGTGATTAGAGCATTCTCTGAAAAGTGGAATAGCCAGATGTGTCTTGTACAGCAACCACCTTGGATTAAACTTTCATGTTGCCTTTTAGGAGACATCCCTGCAGTTTAGAAGGTGCTTCTGAATTCATTAGTTCAAGAAGTATGTGTGACTCTAGCACTTCAGTGGAGCACAAGAAAATTTCTCTGTTCTCGTCCTTAATTCCTAGGGGTTTTTTCCACATTGTGTTATTTAAGGAGCTGTCAAATAGAAACATTAAAAAAAACCCAACCAAATCCCAAACCCAACAACTCCCCACCTCGTCCCACAAAAGAAAAAAAAAGACCTTGAAACGGCTTCCCATGTGCTCGTCCTATGGAATCTCCTTCTTCCTTCTTAACCCCATGGAAATCCTTAAACCTTTTTTGCTTTACTGTAGATTCAGTTGCAATTTGAGCTCTACTTTTTATTCACCTGAATGACCGCAGGAATGGGATCAGAATGTATTGTGATGTGGTAAATAATTACGTGTTAGTTTCAAGGAAGAAGCAATGTTAGAGTTACAGCTTAGGACAGGGTGTCCACAGCAGAATACCTTTCCACTTGGGTGTCATCTTTTCATGGAGATTAATGCAAATTTCAACCTGTGCCCTTCAGTTTATGTAATGTTTCATAGCAGATGGTTTCTGATCTGCTAAGTTTTGATTCGTATTTTCCTGTCCTCATCTGAGTAGATATTAGGTCTGGAGCATGGGATCAAGTTTTTCCACTCTTCACACACATTTGTCTGAGGGAGGAAAAAAAAAGAGAGGGGGAAGGGAAAAGGAGGGAGGAAGGAAGGAAAGGAAGAGAGGAAAGGAAAGAAGGAAGGGAAGAAGGAATTCCTCTGTTGTCAGTGTAGACCAGAGGAACTATGTAGCTTTGTTTCATCCTATCAGTTTCTCTCAAAGGCAGATTTAGCTGGAGATTTTGTTTGATCTCTACATGTTTCTGATTTCTTGAACATGTTCTCTCTCTGCAGAGCATTGCTCACTGTGCAGGAAATTTTAAGTTGTAATTTCTTTTCAAGCTCAGCAGAAAAGAACACTGTGTCAATTTTAACCGGTGATGGATGAAGGGACTTGTTTTCTACTTGCAGAAAAAAGGCCATGGTAGCTCTCAGAGCTCCTGCCTATGTACATTTTCTGTGAATTAAACAAAAATAAAATAAATAAAACACTGCCAATTCTGAATACTGATGCCTGTCCTCTTTCAGGAACAGCGGAAAGTTAATTTAAAAGAAAAAAAAATGAGCTAGAGTTCACTGCTCTCCCCATTTTTAGCTTAACTCTGCAGTAATTGGAGACTAAGAGCTTTCTATATGCTCTTGGGAAAATGTTAATGTCTTCTATTTTGTTATGACATTTGAAAACTCTTGACAAATGAATACATATGCGTAAACCACCCACTAGTAGTCATTATGCTAGTCCTCCCTGTTTTGCCCACTCTGTTGTACATCTGAAATTGTTTCAGTTCTCAGGTATAGATACTGTCTGTTTAGTTCAAACAATAATGGTTCATGAGTTAATTCTGATCACTGTCAACAAGGATCAGTTATGACAGTGCCTGATGCTGCTTTCAATTACAGTGCTGCAGATTTGGAGACAGCGTAACTGAACTTCAGGGCTGGTGAAGTGTGGTGAGCAGGAACTCCCACATGGTGGGGTTTGATGCCAAATTTTGGCATTTGTTCATATTATTGCTTGCTTGCAGAAGCACAGTGGCATTGGATAATCCAGTTGATGCACCTGTGGCTAAATAAGGCAGTCCTCATAGTGACACTTACCTGCCAGGTGGATGGCCCTTGACATGTGCTACCTCGAACATTCCCATAGGTTTTTGGGCAAAGTCATGTGATGAAGGTCAAAACCAGATTGCCTAGAATGATTCAAAGTAAGTCCTAGCCATCCACAAAGGCTGGCTAGATCTCAGGTTATCAGGCTGGGTAGATCTCAGGTTATCCACAGTGGGAGTACGGACATTGGCTACAGGCTCTTATGGTTATCCTGGACTTTGGGATGTAGTCACGATGTGAACAGGGCTTTTGTACCATTCTTCGGAGAGTCTGGTAGTCTGTCTGCAGACAGATGATCCACCCAGTGCTTATACTGGCAAGTCATTGCTTTTCATTAATAGCAGGATTGATTTGGAGAGGTGTGTTTCCAGACGGGGGATGGAGGCAGATAATTTCCTATTCTGTCTTTCCTCTGCTTCTTTCAAATTTCCCCTCCTCCATCCCTGGGCTATTTGTAGCATTAGATATGGTCCAGATGTATGTTATCTATAGCACAGAAGGTACTCCATGTCTCTGGTGTTTTGTGCAGGGGGTTAAGCATGCACTAGGACAGCTCCAGTCTTGGATGCAGCTGAAGCATACAACTGAGGGGTCTGTTTGCAAGGACTGGTTTAGCAGTATATGCAGTCATTGTCAGATACTGTCCAGCCCACTACTTTTGTCTGCTTGTATTAGCAACCGAAGTTACATACCCTTAAAGGCAGCGGGAACAGGAATACGCAGGGCTGAGGTCAGGACTTAACCAAGTCCAAATCGTACAGTCATTAAAGTCTGCGGTAATTCCATCTTGTCATATAGGTAATCACTTTACAAAACAGGAAATACTTCAGTTAATGGAAGGCTCAGACTAAAGACCAAACTGTGGTCTTGAACAAACCTGCGTGTGTTACATCAGTCTGCAGGAGGTAGAGGGTGGAACGTTAGCACACTTACGTGGGTCTTTACGTCTACTGAGCTACTGCAAATCCAGAACCAGTTCTCATGTAGCATGGAAATGAGGATGAGAGATATTAGTAAGAATTCGAAGTGTCTGTTGTTCCTCCTTATCTTAGTATAGGCAATGTAATTTAATGAAGTTATGGGTGCTTGGCTAAAAGGCTCTGTTTAACTTTTAATTTCCTTCTCTGTGACACATTCCTATTTGGAAAGAGGTTATGCAGAAGTTAAACCACAGTAGATTAAAATCAGGGCAATAAGAATTATGTGCTGACATCTGCGAGCAAAATTTGACCTTCTGAATTTTGAAGAAGCTGCAAAGAGCCTGGATGTTGTGGTACATATGTCAGAGAGGTAGTGTAAAGAAAGGCCTGTCAGATTTTGGCTCGGAGCCTTCAGCCATGATTTGCAGCATCCTTGCAAAGAGCAAGCCTAGGTAGCTGTGTGATGAGCATGGAATAGACAGAGATTTCAGATATCCACATACAAATTCATTTTTTCTCTTCAGTTCAGGAACTACCAACATATCACATCCACAATGCCCCAAAGCATCCTCCCAGCCAGTTGGCTCTTAGCAAGAATAGAACGGATTTCTTAATCCTTACTACCACCTCCTGCCAACACACTATGGAAACAGAAGATGTATCTGCTTCAAAAAGCATTTATCTGCTTTCCTAGCCAGGCGTATGCTTCAGAGGTGACAGCTGGTGCAGGAAAGAAGCACTTATTTATACATGCATATATATAGAAACATATCTATATATATGAATATATACAGGGAGATATACATATGTACATATAAGCATACAGCAAATGCTTTATGTGCGCATGTTTGTATATGAAAAGGAAGAAACCAAGGAAACTGATGAGATGCCAGTTTTCCAGTTCAATTTTATGTCTTACTACTTTAGAAGAGTAGGGACAATGTCTGTATCCCTAGTGAGCGGCAAACAGAGTAGACCTTATCTTGTGACCATTTCGATGCTTGGCAAAGTACGCTTTTATTCTTAATTTGACATCAAATAAATTCTTAAATATGCAAAAGATCAACTGTCTTGGTTCTCCTCTTCATAAAAAAATAATCTTGCACTCACCATTTACTGAGAGTGACTCAGTAAATTCTCAGTAGTGACATCTGTAGTGAAGGGGAGTATCAAGAGAAACCTAAGGAAGGCGGCTGAGTTTTAAGTTGTCTAAGAACTGCATCACCTCAAAGGGAAAAGTAACTCATAATCCTTCCAAAAGAAAAAAAAATTCACCATGTTGACATAATTGTAGCAGAGTTAACAGATGCTACATGCCATAGCCTGAGTTCTATGCAAATGAAAACTGGAATAAAAGGCATTTTAAGAATATGGATCTTTTTGGCAAAAAAATTCATTTTTCTTGCTAAATCTTTCTCAAATACATGTTATAAAACTCCCTTGTCTTGGCACTGGATAGATGCAAATATTCTCAAGCTAAAAATTTGGTTCATCTGTAAGAGAATAAGCGTATGTTGGATGCCAAAGTGCTTTTATTCATTCCCAATTTAGCACCTACTCATAGCATAAAATTCAATGAATTATAAAGAAGGATACAGAAGAACACCGCCCTCTCCCCCCATTTTAATAGCACATACTTACCACCATTCTTATGTTAATGAAGTGTTTGTACAGCTGCTACAGTGGGCACAGGAAGATTAAAATCTGCCTTCACTCTGCTTAAAGAACCTAAGGGAGATCAACACATCTGGTCTAGGGGGGAAATAAGCCTGTCAAAACAATTATTTCACACCATTTGCAGCAGCTTAGAACAAGGGTGGGAAGGAGAGAAGGAAATTTATTAACCTTTGAGGTAGCTGTATGGCTGTTACTTTATCCTACCTGCCAATTCCTCACTTCATTTAATGATCAGTAACCTTGACACTCACATGTCATCTTTAGTATCTTGATAACTTTTATTCTTAATAGCTCTCTGTTGCTGGATTAGTTACAGCTCAGCTACTGGATTCCAAAACTGGTTCGTGTCGGAGATAGCAAGTACTGATGAATATTTCCCGGGCCAAACTCGAGTGGTGGGTGGTGATGCTACGGAAACTGGGTCTGTTTCCACTGATTGATTGGTGTTTCCTAGATAAGATACTAGGTATCAAAAGGACATCTTTTGTAGCAAAAGTGGATGGATGGGATGGACAGAGGGACAGACAGACAGATTTTAATGGTGATCCTGAGGAGCTGTAGCTTTAGTCTCGCTGTGATTAGTGAAACCAGTGGGCTTGTTTTAGCTCACATAGCTCCACAGCTCTTCCACATAACAGTGACGTTTCCCTTAGAGTTTTAGTCAATTACCGCAAGAAATATTATGAAAAACAGTAATACTTTGTCTGTAGTTCTGTTACTTGGGGAGAGTAATGATATATGCATGAGAGATGGTGGTTGATTTGGTAGGAGAAGATATTGCAGATGGAGAAGGAAAGGTGTTTTTCAAAGCAGTTAGAACTATTTTAATCCACTCTGTTACAGTGACATTGCCTCTAATCCTTTCCTGATATTTTATTGATAAGCTTTTCACAATGTACATCATAGTAGGATTCATCAGACTTGACACTTTATCCTCACAGTGCATTTGGGAAGCTCAGAAGTGTTCCATTTCCCATTTTACATTTACATTTATTTCTCATTTTCCTGACATTGAGAGAAAAGAGAGTGTAAGGCAAATTGTTTGAACTTGAGTTTCTGCAGTTAGGCAATAAATGTTCATCTTGTTAAAAATTAGGCCAAAGATTTTGGTCTCTAAATATAGATTTAAAAGTCTAATATTAGGTACCTCATATGGGAGAGATTGACCTCTGTGATTGACCAATACTGTGCAAAGGCCCTACAGTAAATCTCAGAGACAGATTTTTGATTTCCTAAAGCTTCATTGCTAAAAAGTTGCTTTTCCAGTGTTTTTAATGCAAATCAGTCTTTAGACACGTCTTAACAATGTGACATAAGTTGGCTAAAGCTGTGTGAAAAACTGAATTTCTTTTCAGAAGCTGAACCAAAAATAAAACAAAATAACTTTTAGTCAGTTGGAATGAAAAATATTAACTTCTTGTTTAGGGATTTTCTTCTGAAACAACAAATAAACAAAAAAAAAAGAGTTCTGGCCAGACAGAAGATGTTTTAACTTGGCAAAACCCACTCCATTTCTTTTTTGTGCTTGTATCTCTTTTTTAAAAATACTGAGTCTGCTTGTTTTTCCAGATGAATTGATTTTAGTTTTAAAAAATGGTATAAAAGTTTAAATTCAAAATTTTTTACTTGTGCCTTATTGTAAAGTAAGTACTGCCTCTGGTGAGTTCACTGTTCTGAGAGGTTTTGTATACACCTTTGTTTTAAAGTTATGAGAGCTTTCATTATGAAGCTCAATACTGTAACTTGGAATCAACCTACCTCTGTAGAAGCGCTCCAGGTTGAACCTCCTGTTACAAGTGAATTCTTCCTTCTCTCTGTTTTGGTGGTTTTTTGTTGGTTTGGTTTGGCTTTTTTGGAAGTATGATTTTCCTAAGGACTGTCATAATACAGTATCAGGAAAGAAAGGCATATTGCTGCAAATTAATTCATAGCCTTGGACAAAAAGACTCTGCAGCTGTATTCACAGCAGTCAATAACTTTGTGCTAGATCCAATATGAGCTTTAACAGGTTTTATTGTTGTTAGAAATAGTGTTCATGTTGAGTATATGAAAGTATTCTCATTGTTTTCATGCTCCAGTACATGATCATTGGTGATCTCTTAAATTAGAAAGATTGGTTAAGATGCATGCATTGTATTTTCTATTTGAGAGAGGCTGAGAAAGATGACGGGATTAGGTGTAGGGCTTTTTAAGCATTGGAGTTAGATCTGGAATTTACAGCTTCCCTATTTTTGCCTGACTCTTGATTCGCAGTGAGTGGGACTGGATGGCAGAAAATTTGTACATCATCATCAAGTTCCAGGTGTATTATCTATCATATGCAGTCTTTAGAATCAGCTTGCTGCATAGCTATCAAATTTGTTTTTTCCTGGGGCACTGGGAGTAGCATTAGTTTATGGTACTCGGGGACATATGTGTGCTGAGTTGGTTAAAAGCCCTGCTGGCCAAAAGCAGAACCTGCAGACTGTTCGGGGACTTTGAATTACAAATTATGATTAGGAAGTATCTGAGTAAAGTTAACAAGAGTTGTAATTCAAGACAAGAGGAATCAAATCTGTGTTCATGATGGATCTACATTATTGCATCTAAATTTGTAAAGTAGTCTGTGCATGTTTAACCTGTGGAAAATTAGCATAATTATGTTTAGGTGTCAAATGGACAATCCATTCTTTATATCCAGTTATTACATACTTTCCATCCAATATTTTCCTCCAGCACTACAGTTATGAAACCACACGTAGAATAAACTGTATATAGTGGGTTTGCAAAAGAAATCCTTAATTACACTTACTCCTCAGAGTAACTAAAGTTTTTCTAGGGAAGAGAAAAAGCTATGTCACTTCTGAGATATGTTCAGCATAAATATGTAACTGGCATTTCATTAACTGTCATTCCAGCACCTTGAAAACATTGAGGAAGAATTTATATCTAAATGAAGCTTCACTGATTTTGTGCCTTGGTATTCCATTTATGTTGTTTGAGGGACATAATCTACTTCAGAATAGTTTTTGATAATGATTTTTTTTCCGCTGAGTTAGCTTCTAATATTATAAAATGAAACAAATGTTCTTGATGTGTTATTATACACTAGACTTTGTTTGATAATATTTTTTTTCGAAAAGAGAGCTGTCATTTTTGCATTTTTCATATTAATGGATTCATTTAAGTCTTAAATATTGTTTAATCATGCCATAGGAAAATACAGGCTTATATTACAGTGACTGCAAGCAGTATGATAGCAAAGGTAATGAAGCATTCCCTTCTGAGACTATGAAGTAAGTAAACTTAATAAACCTCTTCAGAAAGTTTTACAAGTAAAATAGCAAAATTTGGCTAACTATTGCTTTTCTGAGAGGGTGAATTCATCAGCCCAAGATCTTTCTTGACACAGTTTTAACTATTTTTGTCATTTTTCTGACTCAGTTTGTCACTGAATCACATGAAAAAGAGTTTTTAGCAGTTATACACAGATTTTATCTAGCAAAATCATAGAAGAACTGTTATGGGACTAAGGAAAACGATGATAGAAAATAAGTCTATTTTCTGTTGCTCAGATGAGTTCTGTAACTCTGGTAACTGATCTCCGTGCAATTTCTTACTTCGTATTTGCCCCAGTGGGAATGACAGAAAAGACAGGTCTTAAAGTCTTACTCTGTGGAATCGGAGTACTAAAACAAACAAACAAGCAAAGCCCCCGCCGCCCCAAAAATTCACTTTAGTAATGTTTAATCAGAATCTCGATCTGAACGTACATTTATATCACAAAGGCAGTATTTAAGTCAATAGAATGATCTCCTTAACTGATCAAATTGTCCTGGAGCGTGGTTGTCGTTTCATGATACTGAAAGTGATAAAAGTCATCATTTTCAAAAGTGGAAGAATTTTCAACTCTTTCCCAAACCAGTGTGATTTGATTTTAAGCACCTCCTTGCTTCTAACGAGTCCTTACCTGTGAACATCTGGGTTCCCTAGTTCTGCCCTCAAAGGGCAGATTGATGAGAGCTTACCAGAAATGCTATGATCCTAGCGTAGGAATAAATACAAGGAATTTATTTAGGAATAAAGGAATCAACATCATCTGTTCATCCTAAAACTGTTCTTCAGTAAGGCCCTCATTACTTGTGTGGGGATATGTGAAAGGTCTGTGGGATCCCATCATAAATACTGTACATAGCCTTGCGGTTGATTCTTGTGCCTTTGAGAAGAAACAGTTTGTCAAGTTTGAGTACACCCCTATGCTTCCAATTATGACCATGCAAGGTGTCACTCCTGTTAGAAGCATCACTGTATATTTACTCTGGAGTTCTCATCAAAATACACTAAGTGGATCCAAGTCTGTCTTGATTTATGTTTAGCAATTTCCTTGGAGCTTAACTGTAGTTTTGTTTCAAACCAGAGTTTGAAACATTCATCTTTGCCAACATGACTGTTTTGAAGGAAAAGGCTACATTGCTTTAAAACTTTTCATATCAAGGCCAAGAAACTTATTGAAGATCATGTGATCTTCTGTTATTAACCATTGATTTGGTCACTGAAATAAAGAAAAAAATAATCCTGTCATTTGCAAAAATGCAGAGACTAAGCCCCGCAGCTTCCTTCAAATGGAAGGTGTTGATTTTCAGCTGGTTTCCATAGGCCAGGTAGTAATCTTTAGAATAAAGGGAAGACCTTACTTTCTTTGAAAATAGCTTGCTCCATTTACTGAGAAATTAGTGGCGTGTCAAGGATTTACGAGAACAGGATAGAAAACAAAAGTTTTTGTGGTTGGTGCAACTTGCAGTTGGAGCCAGCGTTTCCTCGTTGTCTGTTTCACCACGAACTGCTCTGAGCAGGACTGATTCTGGGGCTCTTGTATGAGACAAGATGGCAGTCGTGACAACTGGGGGAAAAATCAGAAAAATCATATGCTAGGCTAGGAAATCTAAAAGTGACAAAATGTCACATTCTACTGATAGAATGTCAGATACACCATCAACATTAATTCCATGTAATCCTACCTTTACAAATCTTTTTTATCTAACCAGATGGATTAGCCGGGGAAAACATGAACAGAGATGTATGTTTAAAAAAAATACACATTTGGAAACCAGCTTCTGACTGCTTCAGTTCCTGGTGAATTTTGTCACTTTGTTCTGCAAATACTGATCGCAGATTCTGTAAAAAACAATCAAGATGTTCACAAACAGGCTCTATGTAAAGTTTTTTTTTAAATTTCATTTTAACATGGAAGATCTGTTGAATGACCTTTTTAATGTCTCTTCAATTTCCTAGATTTAAATGTGAATGATATGATCAACTGATCCTCAAAGCATTTTTTTTCCTCAAAAAACAGACAGAAGCATGCATTGGTTAGTCAAGTGCCTGCCTGTCTCCAGATGATAGGTAGTCTGTTGCTTACTTTAACACAACACATTGTGCATCTTAAATATCTGTGTTTATCTCTGTTGCAAACTTAGGCCAGTATAGACACTATAATCTAGCTTATTAAATAAGTTGATTAGTGTTTATTTAATCGGATAACTAAGAAGGTAATAACACAGAAAGCTGAAGAGCCTTAGTAGTGGAGTCTGACAGGAGCAACAGATAAGAAAATCACTAGTACGGGGAGTTGGGTCTCATTTAAAAATGAAATTATACAAATCCATTAAATTACCTTGAATTAATTCCTAAGTGTGCACATGCAAATTTGTGAAACATCATCAAGATCCATCACTGTCATATTGATTTGAATTAATTGTCTGCAACAGCAGAGATCCATTTTGTAAGCTAAAAAAGCTTTTCAAGAGCTCTGTTCTCAAGTAATTTAGCACAGAAAAGCAGGGAAAGACGAAGAAACAGCACCCAAAGTCAAACCAGTGACTATGGTGTGATACACCGAGCTCTGGTCTTCTGAGTCTCACCGCAGCAACACCGAGTTCACCACAAACTGCAAAAACCTGGCCAAAAGCAGAGTAAATTAGACTTTTTTTTCTGCAGGACTGAGAGCTCTTAGTATCTGAACTGGTTAGTTTAAAAGAAACCTGAATTTCTGTACAAAACCTTCTGTGATTTGTTTTGACTGCACAGTAGGTACCCTTGAATGACTTCACGTATTTCCCTTATCAAATCATCTAATACTACAGGAATACAGTGTGCTTTGTGACTTGAAAAGAGTATTGTGTGTTAAAAGGCAATTTTTCCTTTTGAAAAATGCTAGCACAAAGCACCACTTCCAATCTTTTTCTTAGAGTGACCTGATGTTACTTGTTGTCAAATTCTGATGCCTTAGAGGTATATGGCATAATCATTTTTCCTTGAAAGGGCAGAAGACTCATAGAATTTTTGGCTGCTTCTGTTCAAGGCCATTATTCCTTTTGTTCGGGATAGCACTTTGTCATTGCAGGCTCTGGTTCATAACCTATTCTTGCTGTAACTGGAAAAGTCTATATAACATAGTTTTCATACAAAATTACAAAAGGACCTTTCAAATAAATTTGAATACTGGTAGTATTAGTAAAACAGAATTCTGCATGCTCACAGTGAAGCAGCTTTATGTGACTAAATATTTATTACAACAAATAAGCTGCAGTTTTGAGAAAAAAATCATGGGTAGAAAAAAACTCAAAAACTTCACCAAAAAAAATTCACAAGCAAATGTCACAAATGGATTTAGATTTTGAGTGATAAACTGGTTTGAGACCATGCTTTTTGGTGCTTTCCTTATCATTATAAAATCCCATGTAATACACTGCACACCAAATGTGGAAGTTGCTTTTTTGTAGGACAGATTTAACCAAAGCTTTTAATAGCTTTTTGAGTTTTTAGTAGTGTTTAAGCCCTAAACTGTAGTCTCTTCTATAACCGTATCTACACACACACACAATTTACGTGTAGCCATTCAGAAAAAAGCTAGAGGGTAAATAATACATGAGCTGGATTGAGTTACCAACCAGTTATGTTTAAAGAGGAAACAAAATATTAAGGATTATAGTGTGCTGAAATGAACATACTATCTAGTCAGTGACTATAGGAACTACTTTTTGTAGAATCCTTTATATGGTGAACTGGAGCATTACTGCTTAGTATTGATAGAGGACTTAGAGGTTTCTTTTTATAGTCAGTGGGTCATTGACAAAACAGACTTTACCTGCCCCTGTTGTGAAGCCACTTTCAGCAGAATTATTGAATGTTCATATTACTCACAGAAAATTTAGAGGAATGATGTAGCCAAGTAGTATTTCTGTTAGGAAAAATCTATTTTCTGCATAGGGTAATTAGTGAGATGTAAGAGTCAAGTGAGGACAAAACAGGCTCTTGTTCTCTTGTTTTCACATATGTGAGGTCAATGCAAAGAGTTTGTGGGAGCTTAGGTTTTATATTTACTTGTTATGCATGGGAAGGCTGTAAGATGCCTTTGGTACCCTGGGATGCTCTCTCGTTAGGTACAGTGAATTAGACAATGTTCTATTTGGCATCAAAAGCTGGCTCCCACCCTCTGTTTCCTAGATTTTTGAGTAAGCACAAGACAGGAGCTCACTGTAAACATCTGCCCAAACACTTCACTAGCTCCTTAAAATCTCCTTTGTCTCTTGACAAATGAGGCTGCTGCTGAGTTGTGTTATACTGTGTGGTCCTGACCAATAACGACCCCTTCTCTCTCCTGGTGCTCTACCATCTCTTCCCCAACCTTGCCTTTGGCTTACATGTTAGAGTCCTGGAGAAGAAACTGGATGTTTTATTCCCTGTCTGCACTGTGCCTGTTCCTGTAGCAGCCTAGCTCATGACTACGCTTGCTGGGTGTCATTACGGTAAATGCAAAAACTTGATTTCTTCATCTATGATACTGTTAAATGGCTTCAAAATGATGGTTAAGGATTACTGACAGCTTAATACCAAATGTCAGTATCATGACTTAAATTAAGTTAATGTTAGAGATGTAATTAATTTCACAGAACTGAAAATGTGGAGATGATTTTTTTCTCTTTGTTGTTGTCTCCCTTATCCCTGGCTACCTCCTCTTTTCTGATATCAACCACACCGAGGCACAGCACATAGAATAAACACATTACTTAAGTATGTGTAAATTAAATTCAACGCAGAATAAAAATAGTTCTCATAGTAAACAGACATTAACCTGCTGAATGGGCTGAATTTATAAGAACAGTTATTTCAATTTTCCGGGTAGATGGTGACTGAAAGTCTCTTATTCTTAATTCACCTAGTTCTATGAGGGACTCCCCATCATTGTGAGTTACCGCAGTACTTGTGATTGGTGCATTCCAGCTCTCGGTCTCCTGGGCTGTATTTGTGGTGGTACAAAAGAGTGCTTTTCCACCAAAGACTACCTGTCATGTACCCCTACGAGTCTCTTTCTTTGACAGCCCTGAAATGTGTGTCTGAAATGTTACACTGCGTGTCCACTGCAGTGTTGTAAAGTGAAGTGATCAGATCTGCAGCTTTGGAAACCAACTTATCATCACTGCCACCAGCCTGCTGCGCACCGTGTGAAAAGCTGGTCTACTACCTTTCGCTAAACTTTTAAATTATTTTCTTTCAAGTTATTTCTTAGAGTTGCTTGAGTCCCTTATTTATTTTTTGCAGTTGAGATGGGTAACTTCCAAGCTTACAGGCCAGGATTTTTAGATTGGGATCAGAAAGAGTAACATTGTTCCCTGTGACACCAGTGATGCATCCAAGTTAAAAGGGTGAATTTATGCCACATGTACTTATTTTACAGAGAAAAGAATTCAGCATGTGTTATTCTGGTTTTCACTATGGGAGAACTGTTTCTGTAAAAGTTACAGGAACATAAAATAAGGGGCTTGTAATGAATGTTGCTTTCTAATCTTGTGGTGTTATGAACGCTATGATAGTGGCATTGAATGATCCATCTGTATCAATTATGGCAGTGCTGTACCTCAGTGTCGTGGTTATCTTTGAGAATGCTGTGGAGCTGTTACCACCTAGTGCCAGAAACCTTTGAAGAGACATGTTTTAATTCAGAATATATTGGTATAACAGAGTGGGCTGGCCAGCTTGAAACTGCTCTGTTCTTTTCAGGGGAGGTTTTTTTTTGAGGTGAATATGTTCGTACTTAGAATATATTTGTTGCTTGGAAGTTGAATCAATAAAGTCAGTGGGAAATCTAGTAGATTAAATGGCTTTTCTTCCTTAAAAAAACCCCAAAAGCGTATGTCCTTACTGTATAATATCAGAAATCCAGCCCTGTCACTGTAAAACACAGAATAGCTCTAAATGTTTCCAGCCTGAAAAATCTTTTAAAATGTCAATAAATGATCTAAATTTACAAGGTTGAATACTTATCTGAAATTGAAGGGGAGAAAAGCACCTAACATATATTTAAGCAAAGAAAAACCACTACTCTAGTCTATAGGAAAATAATTTACTGAAATATTTCAGAATGTACCGAAAAGGATAATGTCATATTATTAGGAAAACTCGCAATTAGGATTCAAGTAGGCTGTTAAATTGGCTTATTAAATTCAATCTGCAATCTGAATGGCACTGAAGGTTTGGAGGAAAAAATCGTGTCAACTAGTTATGTCCACTGTTGCTGTGACAACAGGATTGGAGAACAGTCTGATTAAAACAAAACAACCTCTCCCGAAAATAACTACCAAAAGCAACAAAAGAACATTTTGCTGGTCCTGCTAAACCCAAATAACCAGACATTAAGAACACAATGGCATTCCAACTTAATGAAAATGAACCATATAAGTATTGAAATTGTCCCTGCTGCTGTTGGATTTGCTAACTTGGATAAAATATTAAGTGTAACACTCAGTGTGTGTTTTACTAAATTTTATTGAGGAATGTGTTTGACCTACTGTTCCATGATGCATGGGTGCCTTGCAAAGCAAACATTAGATGCCTCAGACAAGCCTTGTGCTTCTTAACCATGGCTGGTGCAGAGCTCTGTTACAGGCACTTCAGAAAAATCTGTTGACCATTTGGGTGTCTAAGTGGAAATGGACCTCTGTGTCTTGTCCCTAGCTGCTACATGAATTATTGTTATCTGCATTTTTCATATAAGATTTTATCTCAGATTTGTAAAGCAAACTAGCTGATTTACCTGTTGTTTTGGTGCAGTGACCTCTCTATTTTTAGCTCTCTACATGTAGCTGGATATTCCCAGTGTATACTAACTGTTATATCCAACAGCAGGATCACAAGCCACAGCATGGTAACAACGGCAGGCAAGGGTCATTATTTTCTTAAAATTAATTTCATCTCCTTAAGCCAAATTACAGAGGGAATCTACAAGTTGTGAGGCTGAGGGCAAAGATGGACAATTATTCTAATTTGAATTGAATGAATTTGCTGATTGGGGAAGTTCTGGTTGTTGGAAGCAGAGACAAAAGGGAGAGATAGAAAAGGCTAAATTTTATACCTGCCATTTAAAATATGTCTACTGAGCTGTAATTCAACTAAGCAGCAGCAAGTAACTTTAATTAATCTCTAATTAGGCCCATGAGTTTTAGCTGAGAGAGGGTTTGGTTTCTTGCAAATAATAATAAAAAAATCCCTCCACCACCAAAGACCGTTTTTCCAGACTCTCCTAGCCTTAATTGCAGTCCCAAACACCTCAAGCAATTTTCTGGGCCAATTAAATCAGGGCAGTGGCTAGATTAACACATTGCTGTGCCTCACATTTGGTGTAACTCTAGCTTGCTTGCTAGAGTTAAATGGTTCGAAAAGTGAGGAATAGCCTGGCGTCCAGACCTAGATCTTGCGGCTGGCATTGCTATGCAATTGTGGTGGCCACTTCAGATCTTTATGGGTAATATTTTTTCTACTGATGCCTAAGGAGACTTAAAAAGTAGGAGGAACAACAACAGCAAATAAAGAGGACAAAAGGTGAGGGGAAAAAATTGAGCCCTTCTTATTAATAGAGTTTTTACGTGCATTCTACTGAAGAAGGAAGAGTTCTTCCTTCTGTGCTCTACCTGTTATACTGCAGTACATTCAGCATTGTTTATGTTGCACATATAAAGGAATGAAGTTTTGCAATGACGGTTTTTAATATACATCTACCCTAGTGCTACTTTGCAGGATGATTCACTGTATAGGAGCAGATATCAATAATTAACACAAGGCAGTATTTTCCCTGTGTTTTTGGAAGTATTTAAAGTGTTACCACCTTTGGAAGAAGGGGCAGGCAACTCAAGAAGAGTATAGGGATCTAGTTAGGTCATGCAGAAAAAACATCAGAAAGGCGAAAGAACAGCTAGAACTTAATCTGGCCACTGTCGTAAGAGATAACAAAAAAGGTTTTTACAAATACATTAACAACAAAAAGAGAGCCAGGGAGAAACTCCACCCCTTATTGGATGCGGAGGGGAAGATTGTCAACAAGGATGAGGAGAAGGCTGAGGTACTTAATGCCTTCTTTGCCTCAGTCTTTGATAGTAAGACCAGTCATCCTCAGGGTATTCAGCCCCCTGAGCTGGAAGACAGGGATGAAGAACAGAATAAACCCCCCATAATCCAAGAGGAAGCAGTTAGTGACCTGCTACGCCAACTGGACAGCCACAAGTCTATGGGCCCAGATGGGATCCACCCGAGAGTGCTGAGGGAGCTGGCGGAGGAGCTTGCCAAGCCACTCTCCATCATTTATCAGTGGTCTTGGTCAACAGGGGAGGTTCCAGATGACTGGAGGCTTGCCAATGTGACACCCATCTACAAGAAGGGCCGGAAGGAGGATCCAGGCAACTATAGGCCTGTCAGCCTGACCTCAGTGCCAGGAAAGATCATGGAACGGTTCATCCTGAGTGCACTCACGCGGCATGTGAAGGACAACCAGGGGATCAGGCCCAGCCAGCATGGGTTCATGAAAGGCAGGTCCTGTTTGACCAACCTGATCTCCTTTTACGACCAGGTGACCCGCCTGGTGGATGAAGGAAAGGCTGTGGATGTTGTCTACTTGGACTTTAGTAAGGCCTTTGACACAGTCTCCCACAGCATTCTGCTAGAGAAGCTGGCAGCCCGTGGCTTAGACAGGTGTACTCTTCGCTGGATTAAAAACTGGCTGGATGGCCGAGCCCAGAGAGTTGTGGTGAATGGCGTTAAATCCAGCTGGCGGCAGGTCTCAAGCGGTGTTCCTCAGGGCTCAGTTTTGGGGCCAGCCTTGTTTAATATCTTTATTGATGATCTGGACGAGGGGATTGAGTGCACCCTCAGTAAGTTTGCAGATGACACCAAATTAAGCGGGAGTGTTGATCTGCTTGAGGGTAGGAAGGCTCTGCAGAGAGCTCTGGACAGACTGGATCGATGGGCTGAAGCCAACTGCATGAGGTTTAACAAGGCCAAGTGCCGGGTCCTGCACTTGGGTCACAACAACCCCAGGCAACGCTACAGGCTTGGGGAGGAGTGGCTGGAAAGCTGCCTGGCAGAAAAGGATCTGGGGGTCCTGGTGGACAGCCGGCTGAACATGAGCCAGCAGTGTGCCCAGGTAGCCAAGAAGGCCAACGGCATCCTGGCTTGTATCAAGAATAGTGTGGCCAGCAGGAGTAGGGAAGTGATCGTGCCCCTGTACTCAGCGCTGGTGAGGCCACAGCTTGAGTACTGTGTTCAGTTTTGGGCACCACAGTATAGGAGGGACATTGAGGTGCTGGAGCATGTCCACAGAAGGACAAAAAAGCTGGTGAGGGGTCTGGAAAACATGTCTTATGAGGAGCAGCTGAAGGAATTAGGATTGTTTAGTCTGGAGAAGAGAAGGTTGAGGGGAGACCTTATCGCTCTCTACAACTACCTGAAAGGAGGTTGTAGTGAGATGGGAGCTGATCTCTTCTCCCAAGTAACTAGCGATAGGACAAGAGGAAATGGGTTCAAATTGTGCCAGGGGAGGTTTAGGCTGGACATTAGGAAAAAAAATTTCATGGAAAGAGTTATCGAACATTGGAACAGGCTGCCCAGGGAGGTGGTTGAGTCACCATCCCTAGATGTGTTCAAAAGTCATGTAGATGTGGTGCTTAAAGACATGATTTAGTGGCAGACCTGGTGGAGTAGGGTCAGTGGTTGGACTGGATGATCTTAAAGGTCTTTTCCAACCTGAACGATTCTATGATCTATGAAAAGATGGCAAAATTTGGCAGTACTTTTCTCAGTGCATCTGCAAACTTTGAGAGTCTCCAGATAGTTCTGTTTCTGAGACCTACATCTGCTGTGTATGTGATTTATGTAATGCATTTTTCTGTTTTCTAAAGGGTTAATTAAGAAAGGCCACTAAAATAAGCTAAACATGCTGTTTATGTGAGCTGCTCCCATTTCATTTGTTTCATGGAGTCTTAAAAAATATTGTTACACTGCCTGCTTCTCTGTTGACCTTAGATTACTTATTTGCTGCTGCATTTATATTTCATGCAACGGAAATTGAACCAAAGAAGTTTCATGCTGTAAAAGTAAAGAAAGAGGACACAGTAACCTCAAGCACTGATGACAAATGAGAAACCAATGTCAGAAAATTTGGATGGAAATTATCTTTAAAATTAGGAAGTATCTTCTACAGCAATAGAGTGAAATGAAGGTCACAGGAATATACAAGGTCTATTTTAACTTCATGTGGGGAAGGGAACTTGCCAACTCTAAAGCACGTTTAGGTCACTCAAGTACCATGATAGGCACAAGCCCCTTTCTTTCCATCTAAGTTGTACACATATAGGGTCTAAGTGCCTGTACAACCTTCTAGACACCTACATTTCTGCTACAGTGTAATTGTAGGAATCTTAGACTTTGACAGCTTAGCATCTACCTTATACACATGTCCTGGTGAGAATTTACAGACTGGGAATTTCCCTGCATACTACTTCACTTAGGAAATATGATACAGTATGTGTGCTCAGATATAACCCCAACAACCATCTAATGGTACTCAAAATTTTAAATCCTTTCATCTTCCTGATTTAGAAGAAAGACTTCCTCATCATCTGCTCTGTAACACTGGGTAAGGAGATATTCAGGGCTGGTGTTCTCTAAAATCATCCTGAGTTCCTGTACTTAATTTAAAATATCTTAAAATTATTTGGGAAATAGGTAGATAAACACACTTGATGGTCTGGGACTTAGTCTTTCATGGCTTCAGCACTATAAAATCAGCATCTCACAAACACCACCGGATAACACTTCCAAAGTGTGAGTAAGTCAGACCTATTCTAAAATAAAAAGAGAGGACGAGCATGTGATTAAATCACTGTTTTAAGTATTGCCCAGAAATTAGCTTATTTTCACGGTGTCTTTATAAGGTTAGGAAGTGTTAGCTAAGATTATTCTTATTTTTAAGGCTTGAGTAGAGGCAGCGATGCATTAAGAAGTGGTTTGTCCTCAGTCTTACCCATTTTACAAGGAATTACACTCCTGGTACCCCATTGCTAAAAACTCTATGGATTGTCTGTGGGTAAGATGGACACACTGTATTCGTACAAGCAAATTAAGTTCGAGATACCCACTTTACACAATGGGAGCCTTCCAGACCATTGGCCAGCACAAGCTTAGGGTATTAGGTGCCATCTGGAAAAGAACAGGGTAATTCACGATTTATCACAGAACAAGTCTTGAGAAGAAGAACTGTGACTATTTAAGAAAGAACAGGTTTTCAGTTCTCCTTGTAGTCCAGGGCAGCAGCATGCTAACCTTTTCTTAGGGCAGGTGGAAAATTCAGACTCTCCCTCCAGCAGATGTGTGTCAGGTTACACAGCAATCCTGTGACATGGATTGCACATTTGCTGCACTGGGGCTCCGGCTGTGGAATGTTTTTTTCCACTTCACAAAGTCAGTCTTTGATGAGGATGCTGAAGACCAAGGTGATAAAGATTGTAAGAACTATGGGTAAAAGTGTTCAGCATTTCAGAAGACACTGAAAGAGAAAGGACTATGCTGAAGGAGGTCGGGAACAAGATGGCTCGTCCTTTGGAGACAGCTATGGTTTCCAGGCATAATGAGTTGTCTTAAAGACAATGAGTCAAACCTGTAAATATCCCAGACTTCAGCCTGTGTTTAGTAATTCATGCCTTTCTGAATTCTTACTGTTGTAGTGTTTTGCTGTTTGTGTCTACATGGAATCTCTGAGGATTTTGTCTCTTTGTTTTTCCTCTAAATTATTGACTGTTCTAAATCTCTAACCTTTTCTTAAAAAAAAAAAGAAAAACAACCAACCAAACAAAACCCCACTTTTCTTTGTCTTTAATTTACATTCTCTACCCCAAATGATCAGCCAGAAGTACCAAGGCAGTCATGCTAACCTGCCAATTACCAGTAAAAAGGCCACATTCAGAGAGGTTGTGTACTAAAGCAACCAGGCTGTCCCTGGAGTTCACAGTACATCATGTTGGGTCCAGGGAGCCTGCTCTGGTACCGCCTCCTGCACACTTAAAATATGCAATATAATGGGGGAAAGCATAAAAAGCAAATGACAAGGCCCTTTTTTTTTTGGAAGAGGAACTCCGTCTTTGCTGCTCTGTCCTGTCCACCAATTGCTAGTTACAATGTCAAGGGTATAGAAGATGCCGCTGCCCCCAAGGGCTGCCCAGCTGCACGGACCAATTTTTTTCCGTCTGTGGCTGTATCTATGCTATACCACAGCACTCTCGTCCTACTTTTCATTTCTTCTCATGATAACATCTCATTTTTTCTTGCAAACATCGCTGCTTTTTGGAGGCAGTTTCAAGATTTTTGAATGCAAGCTTGATAATATTTTAAGTAATTTTTAAGACAGGACACTTTGTGATAACACAAATGATTCTTTAGGATTTTTAAATAATATGGTTTGGTTTCCTTGTCTTAAAGCAATGGTACTACTAAAAGAAACTGAGGTAATTTAAAAGTAGAAAGAACATGACTGATGACATTTGCAAAGATATGAAACTGGCACTCCAATGTCAGAGTATTTTTAAAAATGCATGCCTCTTGAAGCATTAACTAGCAGAGGTGTATCTCTTTGTAGTATTATTAATGCAAATTCCCTTTTGAACTGCAAGATTTATTAAGTTTGTGTCACTAAATCAAACAATAATACATGAGAGATATGAAATGCAGACCAGGTCGAGTAGTGTGACCCTTTTGGATAGCCTCAGATTTTATATGCTTAATTTCTTACCTTCATTCTCCTGAATAGATCTAGATTTTCTTGTCCATTAATAAGCATTTAAGTAAATTGCATGTTCTTATGAAAGTTTGTGGCAGTGAACTTAGCAACATTAAAATGGCATTTAGAGAGAGAGAAGAGCAGCCTTCCATGGCTGCCCCGATGAAAAGGAGTGTCAAATCCATCTGGTATTATCTTCCTTTATTTTGTTCCAGTTGTTATTTTCACCATTATTGAAAAGCACAAACTGGCTGTAACAGGGTCTGCAATGGGTCTTGCTATGACTTCTGCTGGCTACTTTATTTCTTTGACCAGGAGAGCCACTGACTTCCTCCAACAGGAGATGCTTTGGCATGATTCATCTGTGATTGATGCCACCGCCAAACAGTACTGCTGAATACATGTGGGTGGCTTTACAATGTTGCCTTACAGAAAGCAAGACAACATATCATCCTCCATTTGAGGGGTGTGGAAGGCTGACTGTAGTTCTATTTGCATGTGAGCACAATTTTTTTACAGCTTTAAAAGAAATTAATGTTTGTTTGAAATTCTTACTTAGAACGTGGGTCTTAGCCTTTTTTACATGACCTGATAAGAACACTAGTGTAGTATGTGAGCTCTTCAGGCTGTGTTAGAATTGCACAATCAATTGATTTGATTGTATTAGGCAATGTCTCCATCAGATTCCATCTCAATAAAAACTGTACTGATCTCATAATTGTTTAGCAGAACAGAACAAAACCTCTTCATTCTTTGACACCAATGACAATGTATGTTCCAACTTCTTAACCTGAGAGGATGCAAAAAAGCAAGGCATAAGAGAACTCCCATGATGAAGTTTGTTAATATCCAGAAAATAAATATTCTAAATATAAGGAAGAAGCGAAAAAAACTCCTGACTTCACTGCATGAGAGCATGTATGCAATGTGTTTGCATTCTGCAATAATTATCTCTTTCCAACCGTTTTTCTCCCGCATTTCTCTGTTGTCATAATACAGCCATCAAAGAGTAAGTAGATATACAACTGGGCAATCTGCTAAGCAGAAAAGGAAAGTATCTCCTGGGAGAGAGAACCAGTAACAAAAATTGGAATTTGCTACTCCCTTGGCATTTCTCCATCAATGACATTTGAATATTAAAGCTTAATTGGAGTCATTGTCATAAATTCCATACAGTAAGTGGTTCTTAGCCAGGTCTGAGTTTTGTCTAAGTTCCTGTGTAATATGTGGATCTCTGGAGATTAACTGTTAATATTTTAACTGTGTTAGGAGTTACTTTTCCTGATGTAATTTGTTATTTTAGTGCTTGAGGATTTGCTGCCCCTGACTGTTTTGACTTTTAAGTGAACTTAAAGCTTAAGATGAGCTGAAACCAAGCTTTACTTGCTTAAGGGGGTCAAAAAAATTCAGTTCTCTTGTACTGGAAATGCCCATTTCTAATTTTTTCTGATTTGATACAAAGAGTGGCGTAAGTATTCCTGGCACCAGACTGACTATTGTGTGTGGGATAAAGTCTGGAGCTGGTAGAAATTTTATGACCATGTATTGGAATAATTTCCAGTCCAGAAAAGGCTTCCTGTATCAAATCTAGAGTTAGACAGTAGTTCAGAGCTGCATGAGATAGATAGGCAATAGAAATTATTTATTCTAAATGAACTTGAAGAAAAAGAATCTGGAAAGAACAAAAGAAAGTTTTTGTTCAAACTTTTGGTACTATCCACACAAACCAAATTAGATTCATGCTCATGCTTTGTTCTGGCCTTGCAAAGTCCTTAGCAAATTCCTCAAAATAACCATCTGTGTGAAAGGCAAAGTGCAGCAATGGAAAATTGAGCATGATGGTAAAGTGCACAGCAGAACTGTGCACATGAAATACTTGCTCAGAACCCGCTCTGCTCCATGACACTGCCTCTGCAAAAGGAGTTTGCCTTTTATATGCTTTTTCATCCTTTGCTGAATGTTAGGTGTTTGAACAATGCATCAGTGTGTGAGTCAGTGCAATCGGTCTGCTGAAATATGTAGTCATAACCCCTCAGGACAGCCCAGCCTTGTTTTATTCCCAGTTAATAGGCTACCTTACATTTCCAGTAGGGTTAGACAATCACTTGAAAAGCTGATAAGAGCAGAAAAACAGGGTTGCTTCACGTGCAATTTTATTAAAGTCTTGAGCTTTAAATATAGATAATTTAATTTGGGGTGATGTTCTGACTGAACAATTTGGATGTTTTTAGAAAAGTTGTAACTGCTCACTGCTAATTAAGTGTTTAGAGCTTGAATTTTGAGAAAAATTTCATTGGCTGTGTGCATGTGAAGAACTTAACAGCTCTAAATCTCTAAAAGGTGCCTTAATGTATCTGACATTTACACAGAAATGTCTCTCATTCACTTAGAGCTTGAGTTTTTTTCAGTTCTGACCTCCTGGGGATATTGAGTCATGGCTCAAAACCTCACTGCTGGCTTTTCGCATCCAGGCTTCTGGTTATTAGGCGTTGTGATGCCTTTTGCCGTGTTTCCTTGATCTGCTTGCCATCAAGCTCCATCGTAAATAATTAATTCAGTATTTTTAAGTCACACTTGTTAGAGATGGTTTAATTCTCTTTCAGTAGCCCTAATCAAACTAATTTTCACGTGTTTAATATACTTTTCACTGAAGTACTCACGTTATACTCTCTCCTTCTTAATGCTGTTGTCTCATCCAAAACAACCCACTAAACATCTTGAGATTTGCTGAGGTGAATGATTCTAAGTTCTGGTAAGAATTTGAAGAGTTCTTGGTACTAAAAAAGTAATATTAGGATCTGAGAACTCTATACAGAGGTACATAAGACATTATGATGTCCGTTTAAATCTAAAAACCAAAAAAGCTAAAGAAGCTTGTATAGTACGAGCCTGAGTGTTTCCTAGGGCCATTAGCAGGCCAGATTTCAGAACTTGGCTTCTACTTAGCTTCTGATCTACCCACTAACCTGTGCTTCCTCCCTAAAGTTCATTGCAGAACTGATACCAATGAGAAGTTTGTCAAAAATCTATACTTCAGCTACTTGTTTCATCTTCATACTAGCAAAACTTAAACTATTAAGCAGTTGCCCTTGGAAACTAAACCATGACATTAGAATGGCAAGAATATGCTGGTCCCCAGGAAAGGCTGTAGAAAATAAGCAGTAAATCTGTTAAGACAAGTGAAAAGCAGCATAAATGTTACAATCTTCACTGACAAAAACGTGTGTTGGTTTGGCCAAGATTAAACTTCAAAGCCTGGCTGTTCTGTGTGATGCGCTAAATTCTGCAACTTTGCTTCTGAGGTGAACTTAATCATGGAAAAGAAATTAACGGAACATCAACATCATGTAGGTCAGCTACATAGCTTAGATTATGTGCAAGTTCATGATTTGAGGTGTAACCTCAAAATCAGTAAGTCACCTCGGGGAACAGTATAGTGACTTAGCATAGCGCACATGCTGTGCTTTTAGCACCTGGTTTAGAGAGTAGCAAAGTTCCAAACACATTGCTATTTGTGTCCCCAGCTGGGAGTAATACACATTTTGGGAAGAGAGTTGTACTTTAGAGATTTCTTTTAAATAACGGTGCCCTGCAGTTTTACACCAGCTAGAGCTTTGGCCCAAACTGTTTGATCTGTCTTTCATGAGGTGAGCGCAGGATTTCTGTGCACGAGCAACTGCAGGAATGTTATGTAGGTTAGAACCCTTGGGCAGAGCTGCACTGGAAAGGTTCTAATGAGTGACAAGGTAAGCCCTTTAAAAATGCAACGACAAAAAAACCCAGAAGATCATTTGAATAGAGCTTACAAGAGGAAAAGGTAACTATAGAATATCAAAAACTGTAAAATAAGTAGTTCCATCCAAATGGATACCTATTGTTCTCAGCTCCCTTAATGGGCATATCGGGGTGGGGGGTGGAGATGAGTGGGGAGTGTTTAAAAAAAGCAGCATGATCTGTTTGGTAAATATCAAATAATTTGTAGGATGAGTTTCCTAAGTGTTAACAAGCTGAGTTCTTTTGTTTAAAAGAAAAAAAATCCCAGAAAATATTTACAGCAAGGGTTTCAAAAATCTCAGCCTAAACAGTAACCTGATTTTTTATCAGTGCTAAATCCTCAGTATCTGCTGTTACGGGCAGCTTGAAATGCCTAGTCAATTCAAACGCTGGAATCATACAATTTAACATCAGGCTTCCTGTCTGTGAAAGCTTATAGCCTCTTTGCTTAATATCCACATTAATTTTCTTCAGCTTAAAAACCTAAGAAATTGTAATTAACAATAAACACTCTCCCTAACATAGAGTCAGTGTTATGAGCAGAACCTGCTTGGTTTGAAAGGGGTATGAAGGCTGTTACTCTGTTGGCTTACAGAGGCTGAGAGCACTGTAGAGATGACACATTTGATTTCTGTAGGGAAGGGGAAAACTGACTGCTCTAACTAATGACATTCCCTGTTGGCCAGAAGTAGTGTAGAGAAAATGGCAAGTCTGGTACTGCGGTAGAAAATGTTTAGGCAATGAAGTTGGGCTAAAGAAAAAACTGTCATGAAAAGCACCCCACTCATGTATGTTTTAACTTCTTAGACTTTGAGATGTTCCAAACAAGTAAGAAAGCTCATCTGAGTGATTGATGGTACAGGAAGAAAATTTAAAAAAACCAAATAAATATATGGAGACAATTTTGTTATATAAGTTCCTTATATATGTTATTTCCTTATACAAGTTCCTTATATACGTTATTTCACTTTCTTGCGGAAGAAGGTCTGAGCTGTATAGATACAGCTAAGTCAAAAGGGCCTGTTGTGCTCAGCACTTCTGCACGTTGCCTGGCTCAGTGATGTGGCTGTGTATGAACTAATTTGTTCTTAGAGCACCTGGGATTTTTAGGGTTGTTATCCTGATTTGAACAGATATTTGTGTGTGTGTGTTAATCAAGCCGGTAAGAATCAGGGCTTTTATTTTTAGTGCTATGTTAGCACTTGGTCAAGCCTTAAAGCTGTGTGGCTTTTGACACAGTGGTGAAAGAGATGTGTTGATTCTTACAGTTGTTGTCTGCCTGGAGTTCAGCTGTTATGATCCATCTGATTATTTGAATTCAGCAGATCTGGGAATTAAATTATGCTCATTATTCAGAATGATTCAAATAAAGGTCCGTGGAAAGCGTGAAATTTCACTGCTTGCAACACAGAAGTTATGTCATAAGAAAACAACTGAAATCAGTGTTTGGAATAATTATTCTATTATTCTGGTGCATCAGTGCTTGTGTGGTGACGTGGAACTTACCCTTCACACTGTGATACAAATCAGTGGAGAGACTGCGCATGGCTGAGAGTCACAGAAGAAAATGCAAAATATACTCAAACCCCCTACGAAAATTGAAGCTACGTTGAAATAAACTTTATGGCTGCTGTAGGTGTTGCTCACACATACCCCACAGGAGAGGCAAAGGTAAGGTTGACAGGTTGATCCCTGAGGTGGCATCTGCTTCTGCCTCTGCTATTACTGCTGGCTGAGCAAAAAACTGGTTCTCTTTGCATCCTTCCCTTCCATTTTCCTTACTTTCTTTTAAATTGTCGGGGAAGATAGCAGTGGACAGTAAATGAAGAAGCAGATGAGGAAATCTTTTATTGTTGCTGCACAACCTGTTGCTGGGAACGGGACTGAGGGATGGAATAATTCACTTTATGCAGTTGACTCCACAGATTGGTTTGTTGAAGAGGTTTGATTTTTATAAGTCCTTGAGGATTTTCCTGCCTGCTCTGAGATTCTCTCCTCAGTTGTTCACATTCCTTGTGTTTTCCTCTCGTTTCTATTTTATTTGCACTGCTGTATATATCAAAAGACAATGAGATTTGATTTTACTAATCTCCTTGTGCCTATGTGTGTAGTGTACCCAATGTGGAATAAAGCGTGATTAAAGTTTCTTTTTAGAGGATAACGGAGTGAAGGACGTACAGCTTGACTTTGCTGTTAAACCTACACAAGTAGATGAGGAGAGAGCGGATTATCAGGATGTCAAGTAACTAAAAGCAGCTGAAGTGTTTTTAGATTATCTTTTCTTTTGTCAGAGCTGGAACTTTATGATTTTGTTTCCCATTTTTTTATCTTGCTGGTGTATTTGCTTTCTGTTTAGTGGCTCAGTGAGGAATACCCAAGGCCTCTCCAAGTTGCTATTCACAGAAGATGACCGTGAAAATGTATTTAAATTCAGCAGTATCTCCTAGTTTGTCAGGACCTCTATTTTTTATTTTTATTTTTAATGGATGGGAGAAAGAGTGCCATACTTCATTTTTGCCATTTTCCAGACTAAATCTGAGCAGAGCTTAATTGGTATTACTAGTTTGCTGTGAAATGAGTGAGCAGCCTGTGTATTGCTCATTCATCTTTCCTTAGATCACCTGCAGGACTTTAGAGAGGCATTACACAGCTGCTCTCTCTATCAGGAATTATGAGAACTACTCATCCTGCAAACATCAGGAGAGTTCAGAAGGTGTTTAGGAGATGTTGGTCCTGTTCTTGACTCGGGCTGTGATGAGTTGGGTGAGTTGAGGAAAGTCACTGTCCTTTCCTTTTTCTGACTTATTTAGATTACCAAATGGCACGTTTTGCTGCTTCTATGGGCCAAGTGGCACCTTTACAGCAAGTATTATACTAAACTGGTAGAGGTAATACATGTCACCAAAAGTAGCTGGTGCCAGGGCACTTGTACTTCAGCAGTAGAGATGCTGTTCATATGGACGCAGAACTACCCTGGAGGTGTTAGAACTGGATAGATGCAGTACTCATAAATTAGTGCACTATAGGCAGACAACCGGATCTGTAAAAAGGACTGTTTCTTGTTATATGTTGGCCTCGTACCAAATGAAAACCCTGCTGTGATGCACAAACCTTAGGAAATGCTTCAGTCCTGAGAAAGAACTCAAAACAATACAGTGAATATCAAAGTAATTGGAATCCAGCAGAAGAGATTTAAAATAGATTTAATTGTCCCACTTTGTCTAAATTGGTGATAAGAAGGAGAAAACTTTCTTAGGAGAAAATAGTGAGAATGAACTGCTGGAGAGGGTACAGCAGAGGGCTACAAAGATCATTAGGGGAATGGAACATCTTTCTTATGAGGAAAGGCTGAGGGACTTGGGTCTTTTTAGTCTGGAGAAGAGAAGACTCAGAGGGGGGATCTCATCAATGCTTACAAATACTTAAAGGGAGGGTGCCGGGAGGATGGGACCAGTCTTTTTTCAGTGGTGCCCAGTGATAGGACAAGAGGTAATGGGCACAAACTTGAACATAGGAAGTTCCATCTAAACATGAGGAGGAACGTCTTTGTTTTGAGGGTGGCAAAACACTGGAACAGGCTGCCCAGAGAGGTGTTGGAGTCTCCGACTCAAGACATTCAAAACCCACCTGGAGGCCATCCTGTGCAGCCTGGTCTAGGTGTCCCTGCTCTGGCAGGGTGGTTGGACTAGATGATCTCCAGAGGTCCCTTCCAACCCCTGTGATTCTGTGTGGTCTGGGAGGCAGAGTCTTAAGAGGCTGCTGATCATGGCTAGTGATGCAGGTAGGAGCACTGGCCCCTTCTTCTGTGTATCATCAGGGTACCTCTGGGGAATATGGGACTGAGGATCAGGGGAAAAAACGTGCCATCCACATATATATGTGGTTTTACGTGTTCTTCCTATGCATCTAGAGTCATTCTAGCTCCTTTTTTTCTGTTTAGAGTTCACTACATAAGCACTATACTAGAAGTTGTGGGGGTTTTTCTCTACAGATATGTAATGAATTCTGGTAACATAATTTTTTGCACCATTAAAACTAACAGCTTTTCATTAGCATATCCATTGATGTCAGCATTTTAGTGTCATATAATTTTATTTACTTTTTCACCACACAAATACACCCTGGGTTTCTGTGTACCATCTGCTGCAGTAGTGTGAGCTGGAGGATTGATGGTGCGATAAGACACTCAAACTGCTGTTGTTAGAGAAGGAATGTCAAGCTCTTCAGCCGTAGGCTCCCAGTGTAACACAAATATCAGGACTGGCAAAGAAGGCAAATCAGAGAGTCATCACAGCATAGCCCGTGTGGTTTTTTAGATGCAAAAGAACAGTCTGAATTTCCCAATTAGGCTGTCGCACATGCTTTGTGCTACATAACTCTTCCTGTTGACTGAATGCACCAGAGTGCGTGCCCTGACAAGCCCTGTGCAACCTGACATTCAGAAGTTGCGGTGGAATCAAATGAGCAATTTCCAGCTTCCACACTGGGTGGGTGGATATAAATAGAAAGGAAATGCAGTTAGGACTCTTATAAGTGGTTCCAGTGACTGTTATACAGAGGTCAATTCCATGAAATTTGGTTAAATCTTTAATGGTAACTGTGGAAATCTAAGTAGATATTTCAAACACTGACCACTTCCTTCTGTCTGCAAAGTCTCTGCCTGATCTAGTGATCTTACACACTGTAAAAAGGAGGCAGTTCTTTTTACCTTGGTGTTTAATATACCTCATGAGAAAAAACAGGGCATCTTTTTTTCTGTCTTTATGTTTAAAGAGAGCAAAGGATGCAAAATTTAATTAGGAGCTATTGTCTTTTCTTACACGCTTGAAATGCATGGACTCCTTTCTATAGTTAGATCTTTGAAAATCTGGTGAGTATTGTAGAATATATCACTGGTGAAAAGAACCTGAGCTTCATATTGCTATAAGAATTTTTGGGTTTCAACAAACCATTTAAAGAAGACTTTCCCCTGAAGGCTTGTTAATCACTGAAATTGCTATAAGCTCAATTTTAATGAATCGAGGACATCTTTAACAGCTTTATTTTTTCTTCAAATATTCATTGTATACAATAGGTTGAAAAGCAGATACAAAGTGGTTAATTGTAACTCTTCAGAAAACAAAACCAGACAGCCAGATATAGGTTTGCAATTTAAAATCAGGATGGGTTTTGGGTAGATCAAGCTTGTTTTCTGCTTTTGAAGGAAGATAGTGAGAACAGCATTCTTCTGTTCGAGTAGCTCTGATTGCAGACCGTGATATGCTAACAATGATTGCTGGAACATTCAGAAAACTGCATGGTAAGAACCCATTGACGCTTGGACATTTGACTGCGTATTCAGCGTCTCTTTAACAATGCCTTTTCTGAGGGTACAGATTCTTAACTTCTGCCTCTTCAATAAGGCCAACTGAGATGACCCCCTAGGGGGTCACTGTCCAAAAGACCCATGTCACTGCTAACAGAATTAATTTAAAAACTTGACTTTAATGCCATTCCTGTATCATCTGACATCAGTTAAGCTGTTGATGTGATGACACCACTTGCTTCCATTCTGACCAATACAATCACATTTCCTTAGAATACAGTTTCTGTACAGCTGTTCGTGTCCTCTTATTTCTTCAGTAGAAGTTGTTGAAACCAAGACACTTGGTTATTTGCGCTGCACTTAGTGCAATAAGGTCCTGGTCTATGGTTAGTGCTCCCAGGCTACATAATAAGCAATTGGAGCAGATTTCTGAAACAATATAAAGGCATTAAAGGAAGCCTTGGCTTCTCCTGAATGGAATGCTTTGTTGGGTGTCTAACAGGAGGTTGTGTGCATTCCTGCTCTGCAGTTCTCTTTTTTTGGGAGGTAAAACGCTGCATTTTGGTTATTTATTTTTTATTGGCAGTTTAGATAAGAGGCATGAGGCTCTAAGTAGTTTGGGGTCAAAACTTCCCTGTCTTATAGAATCACAGAATCGTCTAGGTTCTTATGTAACTGAAGAGCACTCCGCACCCACTGCCTTGAATAATATGTGAACAAATGTGACATACAAATACATTAGTAGTGAAGATCCAGCTGAGACCAGGAGTGTTAGGCACAGCCATTTTTGCAGTGTTCCTCCTACTTATTCACATGACAGAAGCTAATTTTGAAGAAGAAAAACCTGCAGAATTCCAAGAGAATAAATAAAGCGGAAAATGTTGGTACTATTTTATGGTAGTACTAAGCAGTATCAAACAGCAAGTGTTAGCTGGAATGAATCTCAGTAAAAGTTGTTTTTAAAAGTGCAATAAAATTCTAATATCCTCTGAAAGGTTATTATCCAAGTAAAGAAGGCATTTATGTATAAAGCTATGCCAATTTTTCTCGTCAGGATGGGGCTTTTCATGACACCAAATGCAAACTAATTCTCTTTTCACTTACCTTGTGAGAAGCTTTATTCCGATACCACCACTGAAGTCAGTGACAGAGCAGTGATTAAATTCTTCTCAAATAATAGCATGGAACTAATGGTAAAATGGCCATGAGATGGCAATTCCAGCTGGCAGCATTTACAAAGGAGACTTTATGAGGAAGTTGGATAAATTCAAAGCTGAAGTGCAGTAGAAAGCAGCAAATTCTCAATCATTAGACTGGATTTGCAGAAACAGAAAAATTTACTGTAACAAATGAAAAAACTGGCCTAAGTTTGTATTAGTGCCATTACATTTAATTGGTGGAATGCAGCAGAACTACAGAGTTATGAGCTGGTAAAGAGGCTTATGGAAACCAATTAAAGTACAAACATTAAGAATGGCTGTACTGAGTGGCTGAGAACAATTGCTAGGCATTTCCTGAGGTTGTGTTCTTTCATAGAGATGTTTTAAGTGCTAGGGATAGTGCTCTGAAAAGCAAGTAGCTTATTTTATTGCTTTCTGTTGTGTCTGTAGCTACCCACTTACTGGATTGTAAAGAGTTTATTTCTGCTGATTTGCTTGTTTGTGTTTCTCTAATTTGAAGTTATTTGGGGTTATTTTATTTCTCTCTGTATATTCCTTCCGTGAGGAAGATGGGCATTCACCTGTCACCAGAAATCCACCTGTCTTACTGTGGCTAGCTCTTAAAGAAGTACTATCACCCACAGAAGATGCTTGCATAGTAGTTCTGGAGCAATCTGCTCCTAGCTACTAGTAATAAGCAGCTGAAGAGAAGGCAAAGCTAGTGATTGGATTAATATCCAGTAACAAGCATTTCTGTCACTGAGTGGTGTTACATCAAATGAGTCTTTCCTGTGGGACTGAAATATTTTTGTGTCTGGACCTTTGTCTATCCTCATACTTCAGCTCCCCACTTGTAAATTGTGAATAATAGGAATGTTCCTCTTCACAGGCAGGTAACTTGATCTCAGAAGCATATAAGGAGGACAAATATTTCAAAGATGGAGGGACTTACTTAGATGACCCTCCTTATCATAATATCTAGCTAGAGTGGGTAAATACTGTCAAAATTTCCTTTCAGGTATGAAGATCCCAAAGAACCAGCTCCCATACAGTACTTAGAAATCTAAGAATGCTGATTTCCTAGACTGGAAAATAGAAAGGTGGGAGAGATGCACAATAAATATATTTAACTGATATAGTTCTATAGTTCAGGAAAAGGTGAGAAATTGAAGAAAAAAGTTACACGCAACCTCCTCAAATTAAAAACGGTACTTTTTTCCCCCTTAAAAAATGATACTGAACAAAGAACTAGGCAAATTGGCAAAGTTGCTGTAGGACTATGTGTACTCATTAGTTCCTGTATAGTTATATCTTCCTATGATTTTGTTTTATATGCGCCACTTTTGAGTTCCACCCCATGATCCTTGTGCTTCTGTCTGAGTGATGGAAAGAGTTCCTAATCCTGCTGCTCCAGATGTGTTGGCATTTTCATTCTTTATTCAATTTTCTCCACATTCAGGTCTATCTTCAGGTAAACAACGCTTTTGTGCAGTCTCCCTACGCATGAGAATTTTCCCATGCCCTTAACCAGATTTAACTAAGTCCTTAATTGTCTCATTATATCCAGTCAGATTTTCTAAAACGATCATTTGCATCACTTAGATGACATCGAGTGGTCATAATCTGGCTGCAAATTCCCTGTGGCAGAAACTGACGGCTGGACAGAATTTGACAGCTTTGAGTTTCCCCCTTCTCTCCAACATAGTTGATTTATTGGAGGGGAATGACAGAACCTGGGAGCGGGTGGATGAGATCAGCTGCGCTACATCAGTCCAAGGCAGGGAAAGAGGCCGGCCCAGTGGGTTTCAGCCACTTGTAAGATGCAGCGTTGTAAGAGTACCGCACTGGTTGTGTTTATTTATGTGATGTGAATGCAGTAGAATTTGACCACAGAAGTCTGGATAATAATTTATGTGTCTCAAATGGGTGAAATATTTGAGTGTCACACTCTGCAAATCCCAATGGCTGTGCTATTTAAGGCAAGTTCTGTTTTTATCAATAGATCATTTGTGACATATGACAAAAAAGAAAGAGAGCCTGCGGCAAAATAGATTGTAGCTAGGTCTGAATTAGATTTTATAGGTCAGCTATTCTCAGTTAATTCAATACCATCTGATTGCTAAAAAGGTACTTAATGAGGCTTAATTAGAAGGGATGTCTTTTATCGTCATTTAATGCAGTTGCATTTATATGAGCTCAAGGATTGGCAGTAGGTTTTTCTCTTTGTGATTCTTGGGTCTCAATCTAACAAAGACCAATAAATGATCTCATCAGCTCCCAGGTTTCCTGTCTGATGCTTGTAGTGTAGGCAGCATAAGGACAAGCTTTAGAGAACATATGAGCACTGCACAAAAAGAGTCTCAACCTTAAATTGCTTGCTAGCATGATAAACAGAGAAATAAAGCAGTAAATGCCATAGTAAGTTGAAAACTGAATTTTGCACTTCGAGGAAATAAGGATTTTATGGGAAATTCTACTGTTTGAAAATTCTTCCATGTTTTCTGTCTCATTCTATTCTCCAATTTTTAAATTCCCTCAAAATATGCTCCGTTAATGTTATAATGTGGCATAACAGCACAAAAAAAGCTGTTATCTTTCTAAGAAAGATTTAAGAGTAGTTGCGTCTTGGTATTTGACTATCATCGAACTTTTTGTAAAGATGTTTTCTGTTTGTCATAACAAGTTTGCCTCTTGTGTATATTGTGCAGTACTTCCTAAATATATTGTGAATATAAAAGAAGACAAGTATTTTAAAAAAAAGTAGATCAGGAAGTAATCTTTAAAGCAAAAAAAAAAATCTTATATTAAATTTCCAGTATTTGAGAGAGAAATTAATCCTTGAGTATTTGGGAAATAGTTTTTTTAGAACAAAGGCAATACCATCAAATGCAAAACCTTTCAAAAATACCTTGGTCTTGGAAAAACTCCAGCATTTTCAACGTTTTTTTAAAAGAAAAAGTGTTTGAAATTTACAAAATGTTTTCTACTGACCAGCCAGATGGAACGAGTTTAGTGATCAGACTCCTAAGATGCTGCTGCATTATTTTCTGTGAGATATGCCTGGTTCTGAACACCAATACTCTGTGGTCTTTTAAGTGAAGCATAAGTGGTGCATACATGTAACTAGCCACTGTGCAAGCCTCAAATTACCCAATGCACAAATGTGCTTTTACTCAGCTGAGAGTGGAAATACTAAGGGCAGACAGACTTGACTGTCAAAAAAAAAAAAAAAAGTGAAGGATGTTGACATGACAATAAATGAACAGGGTTTGAATTATAGTAAATGTGTCTTCATCAGGCTCCCAGATGTGCTTCTCTCACAGTTCAGTGCTATTAAATTCTATACAATAACAGCCTTGTTAAATTAAAATTAAATGCTAATTTAACACATCTAAAGGCATTATCACATTTTGTGCTGAATTGTGTTTTTTAATGACTTCAAATCATGTGTGATGTATTTATTACAAATTTCTGCTGCAGTTGTTCTGGAGAATTTGTTATTTTTATTTATTAAATTGCATTCGGTTCCCTGTCAACCTTTTACAACAAGCAAAGAAGTCACAAAGGTCAGTGAAGCACAAACTGATGGCATAAACAAGGAAGTGGTTCACACAAAAGACATAGAAATCTAATGACAAAATGAGGGAGAAATAAAATTGTAATGAAGAAGATGCAATTAAGATTTACAGAAGGAATTTCAAGTTACTCTTTCAGCCATCAAAATCCTGCCAAGTGAAATGGTAGATGAGTCCTGGTGTATTCATCTGTTGTTTAGAAGAAAAGGTGTCTTTCCTCTTTAATGAAATTCGGATATACTTCTTTTCAATACACCATGCTGCTTGAACAACTAACCTTTTACTAATGTACTAATGCCACTTCCAATTGACGTACCTATTTAAAATGAACAATGCTAGTGACAGAATACTGAAAACAATTAAGCTGAACTTGTCAAAATTAATAGAAGAGATTGCATCTTCATCTTAGCCAGCAAAGGCTCTTAGAACCAAATGTTTTTCATAAGTAGACTTCGTAATGTTTGTGTGTGGTTTAGAAAAGACGCACATTTCACATTCTTGCCTTACAAAAGCTGGACTGAGCTACGTGATCTGAGTAGATCCCAGCTGGACTGAGGTAAGAGTTTCCTTCAGAAAACTCATATTCTTTAATTCTTTCCTTTCTCTGATGTTGCTAGTAAAAGGTACCCCCAACTTAGCCCTCAGGAAGTTAATAGGTCTCCTTCAGATGCTAGCCAGTATTGCTAAGCAGGTCTGACCTTTGAAGTGCTGATGGACTTTGTAGGTATACCCTCAGATTTGTTCATGTGAAAGGATACTCCATGGAAAATACCTGTTCATGAGGAAAATGAAAGAACATAATGTAATATGTAACATACTGTTCCACAAGCAACAGAGCTAAGTAAATTTAGTTTCCTGTAGATTTTTCTCCCATGTTCTTCTATCCAGCATCACACTAAGTGCCCTCTGTGAGCCGATTCATTACCACAGTACCATTTCCATCCCTTAAATCCCTCCATACTTGAAATCTTCTGCCTCACACTTGCTCTGGATCTCTCTTATGGACATTCTTATGTTCTTCTGTAAAATATGATCACCTGTGCAACTTGGTGAATAAACAGACTTCCTGGATAGTGCCTGCTAGCAGCATCTTCTCGCCAGCGTTTGTATCATTATTTTATTGGAAGAGATATGTAATTATGGTCTTTTTTAAAATAAAAAGCTGAAGTCATTATGCTAATATACACTAGCCAAACAAAGGTTGCAGTATATGGTTTAAGGATAAGCTGACTTGCTGTATTTTGCTTAGTGCTTGCACAATGTTTCTGGACTTACTCAATGACTACCTATACTTTGGTAAAACAACTGAGATTTGCTATGTTTCTCCCATCTACTGAATTAAAGACAAGATGCTCAATGTATATTGAGATCTTCCTATCTTCCATGTGTTCTGGCTAAGTCTTTGTAGTATTAAAAGTAAATCTTTGGAGTGTATTTCCACAGAGGGATAGTACGTTGCTATTACTTTTGGAACTATATTTGATGCTGTATAATTACTACTGTAAGCTCCGTGCTACCAGAAGCCTTCATTAATCACAAATATTTTGCTCTTCTAGTTATGACGCTTCCTTCCCTTGTTCCACTGACTTCTGCTTTCTTTCTTATTTTGTTTGAATCACTGGCCCAGAGCAGCTATAAAGTGTAGACGTTCATGGCAGAAACAAAGAACAGCGAATTCCACGCTGGGCAATGTAGGCAGTCATTTGTTTGTTTGCATGCTGAGAGACCTGCCAACAGTACCAGAACTTCGCTCTGGTGAATAATGTAATAAATTAGATTTCATCACCATGTAATCACAGATCCATGAAAATTGGATATAAAAATCTTTCTTCAAATATTTCTCAATGGAGCCCATCGTGCTATATACACTGACTCTGCTTGAAAACGTACTTGCTTATTAGAGGGCTCTGTTTGCTTTTCAAAAAAATCCAGTTTTTTTTACCTCAAAAGCTGCATGGAGGCTCTGCTTGTTACTGGCTAATAAAAATGCATAAAGAAAAGATGACTGTAAAAGTAGGGCATGTTTGTAAGCATCTGCTACATTTATATTTTCTAACTGTGTCCATTTGAGTAGGCAGATCCACAATTGAGCTGAACTAAAACAAGACCAAAAAAAGACTTTACAAATATTCTGAGTTTCTTTTGAAAATTTCACATTTTTAATACACCAAAATGTAAATAAATAAATGAGGAGGACTGGAAGTGTTGAAGAAGAGGCAATGGAGCTGATATGGTCTGGGAACCTGAAAGATACTTCTGTCATGTTTATTGACATGTTTTTGTCTTTAAGTACGCAAGCCAGCTGATGGAGGGCCAGATGTGCTGGGACGCATCAATCAGTTAAAGTATGTCAGTCCAACATTGCTGAAGAGCATGCTGATTCCACAACAAATGGAGAATGTGGCCTTAGCTTATGAGCTGATTTTCTGAAGTATTAGTTCCTCAAGAGCTATGTTGAAACTGTTAGCAGGGTTTGAAAACGCTCAACAAAGGAAGGTATCTGGTGGATTTACTGGTGTCCTACTCTTTGGCATGGAAGATTTAAGGCATCCTAAAGGAGATTATTTGACACTGTCCCTCATGACATCCTTGTCTCTAAACTGGGGAGACATGGAGTTGCTGAATGGACCACTCGGTGGATAAGGAATTGGCTGGATGGCCGCACTCAAAGAGTTGCGGTCAATGGCTTGACGTCCAAGTGGTGACCAGTGACGACCAGTGGCATTCCTCAGGCGTTGGTACTGGGACTGCTGCTTTGTCGGTGACATGGACAGTGAGATTGAGTGCACCCTCAACAAGTTTGATGACAACACCAAGCTGTGTGAAGTGGTAAACATGCTGGAGGGAAGGGATGCCGTCCAGAGGGACCTGGACAGGCTTGAGAGGTGGGCCTGTGCGACCTTCATGAAATTCAACAAGGCCAGCTGCAAGGTCCTACACATGGGTCGGGGCAATCCCAAGCACAAATACAGGCTGGCCAGAGAATAGATTGAGAGTGAGCCTGAGGAGAAGGCCTTGGGGGGGGTGTTGATTGATAAGCTCAACATGAGGTGGCAATGTGTGCACTTGTAGACCAGAAAGCCAATCACATCCTGGGCTGCATCAAAAGAAGTGTGTCCAGCAGGTCAAGGGAGGTGATTCTGCCCCTCTAGTCCGCTCTGGTGAGACCCCACCTGGAGTACTGTATCCAACTCTGGGCCCCCCAATATAAGAAGGACATGGATTGTTGGAGTGAGTCCAAAGGAGGGCCACAAAGATGATCAGAGGGTTAGAGCACCTCTGCTATGAAGACCGGCTGAGAGAGTTCGGATTGTTCAGCCTGGAGAAGAGAAGGCTCTGGGGAGGCCTTCTAGCAGCCTTCCAGTACTTAAAGGGGGGCCTACAGGAAAGATGGGGAGGGACTCTTTATCAGGGAGTATAGTGATAGGTTGAGGGGTAACAGTTTGAAACGGAAAAAGGGTAGATTTACATTAGGTATTAGGAAGAGATTCTTTACTGTGAGGTTGGTGAGACGCTGCAACAGATTACCCAGCGAAGTTGTGGATGCCCCCTCCCTGGAAGTGTTCAAGGCCAGGTTGGATGGGGCTTTGAGTAATGTGGTCTGGTGGAAGGTGTTCCTGCCCATGGCAGGGGGGTTGGAACTGGATGATCTTTAAGGTCCCTTCCAACTCTAACCATTCGATGATTATAAGGTGATAGTCTTTAAGTGTTTTTTAATACATAGTGCTAGGTACATATTGCATTTTGGTGATAACAATGAGCTGTCTGGAAGACATGGAAATGGGTAGAATGAAGGGAAGGTGCCTGTAGACACTCTATCCAACAAAATGTGCTTGACAGAAGACTCCTGTATTGTACTCTTTTCTTTTGTGGCATCAGCACCCTGTTTACAGCTCAGGGATCTATGGACCCTAAAGTTTCTTTGGTGCGTTCCTTTTGATATGTTTCAGAAAGTGGGTTTTTCTGTATGCATGCGTGTGTGTGTGTGTTAATTTTTGTATGTAGACAGCATTCTAAGTCTCAGAATCCTGTTTTATTGTTTTAAATATAGCTCGTTAGCATTATTTCCCCTCTTTTTTTTAATTAAGTGATAACTACAGCTTTGTGCAAGAGGCTTTTTCTTCTAATAGTCTCTTTTATTCTGCAGTTTAAAAGCAACATCTTTTTTCCCCCCTTCCTTTAATATAGTCTTGAAAATTTTTATACACTTACTGTGAGCTTCAAATAATGGTGTCTTTTAATAGTCTTCCTATCATGGATAAGCTTTTTTAGCCTTTTAGCTGCTCCTTTTTTTTTTACTTTCAGAAAGCTGCTTCTTTTTCATATAATCCTCTCCTTGGAATTGAGAGTTACTGTGGTTAATTGTGTGTCTGTGGGGGGGCTTCTTCACACCTCCAAAGACACTGAAATCAATTTTGAATTGAAGAATTGTTATTATTTAGAAAGTGGATCTTCAGTAATTGCAGCTTGTGCTGGGTCCAGTTGCTGCTAAGGGAGTAATGAAGAATTGCTTTTGTGTTTCTGGATTCCCCTTTTTATCAACTAATAAATTAAGACATTTTGCTTTTCTGTCTCTTTGTCTTTTATCTTATCATGGATGTAAGAAAGGCAATATGGAAAATATTGTGTAGCGATGTTGCAATTCTTTGGACAGCTTTACTTTTTAAAATTATTGTTACCTTATCTGAACTCTGCATTCAAAGGATGAAGAGGGAGGAAAAGAATTCTGCCTGAACCTTCATCCATTTACCCATCATTGTTTCCCTAAACTGTAATTATACAAGGTGTTATAAGGTGGTATATGTCTATTAATCATCACTCAAAGAGGAAAAAAATGCCAGCATTTAAAATTAATAATCTGATTGAGTCTTTGTTTACTGAAAATTTTGCCTCGAGTCCTTCATTGCAGTATAGTAAAGAATATGCAGAAAGAATCTTACTTTCATGCAAGATGTACAAATTACTAATAACATTGAAAATCCTTATTTTCTTCAAAAAATAATCCAGGAATTTCCTTTTAAATTAATGTTAATATTTTATGTGATTAGAAATAGCTTTGGGAACATTTATCTCATCATATTTGAATATTCAAGTCCATGATGTATTTTGAGCAAGTTTTGGGGAGATTCATTAGGGAAAAAAATGCGTTGTTATTAATAGTAATTTGCAGGAACTTTGTTAAAGATTAAGTTCCTGTTAGACTAGATATTTTACAAGTAAGTGATAAATATAGTAACAGCCTTGAGAAGGTGTAAAATCTGAGACTTGAGTTAGTAAGAAGTTGCATCTTTGTTAGCTTCTCACCTTCCAATATTTACTAAGGTTGTTACCCTGATACAATAAACTTTGATAACACTTTTTTTCCTTTTTAGTACATTTTCAGCAGAGATGGGGCCGAGGTGGAGGGGGCAGAAAAGAAAAACCTCTTGTACTGTTAGTATTCAATTAAAACGTTCTGTACTCTCTTTCCAAAGTCTCCTTGGTCTAACACTGAACATCCAGAAGAAAGGTGAATCTGTTTTTCAGAAACAGGGATGTGGATTTGATATCAGTGCATAACACCTTTGGTTAGAAATAAGAGTTTTATTTTTTTCCAGTTCTTTAAAGCATGTGGAATGTGCTGGGCCAGAGTTCTCAATGAGAGTAATAGCTTGGCTGAACCTCGTGAGCAGCTGAGCCGTGTTGTTTCACTGCAGTCATCTCTTTTCCACTTTCTTGTGGAGAAATAAGAACTCAGTTTAGTATGTCCTCCTACACCAAATCACACCAGGCCACTCTTACAGGAGCTTTGGCCAACACTTCATGCATATTTATAATGTAAATTATGAATATTGAAGATATGGTTGGGAATGCCTCTAAATAAAATGCTGTGATAATTTTTTTTTCTTTTAAGGCATGTGATATTTTCAAAATTAATTTGAAGATGTTTTGCCTGTCATAAAGCATGATTATGTTTAGATTACTCATTTTAGAAGATAGCACTTTCAGTTTAAAGTAATGAAGAAACACCATGTAATTTTTCTCTAACCATTTCTAATGATTAATGCAGTTAAAATTACCTAATGTACCATTCATTGTTTTAGGATGGATACTATTAACCAGAAAGGAAGTTTTTTTGGACATAATGCAATATAAGTAAGAAGTCTGTACACATGCTACAGGAAACTATACTAAAAAAAAAAAAGATGGATTTCATCCATTCTACATGTATTACTTCTTGGAGTTATGGCTGATATATTTCAGAGGCACTTCTCTTAAAATGGCAGAGACAAAGGTGCTTTGATTAGCAAATGATAGTACAGTAAACAGAGTTCAAAGCCTATAAAAAAAGCATTTGTTTTGATAGCTGGTTGAGTGTGTTGTCTAATACAGGGGCAGTGAAGAAAACAGTTAAAATGAGAACAGTTAAAAAAAAGCTCCATGCAGGTCATCCATTCTTATTTTATGATTTTCATCATCAATTGCAAGATTCCTTTTTTTTTTTTTCAAATGAGGCAGTCCATTTAAATAAAGTATCATTTATTCTAATAGATTGCTAATTGGACTAATTGGCTACTGTAATTAGCTACAGATCTAGTACATCTTTATTTTAAATGTTGAAAGCTTCATTAAAATTCCTCCTTGTGGAGAGGGGAAGAAGAAGGTACCATTAAACTAATTGTTTATGCGAAGTGAAAATGTTCTGCTCTTTTATATGATATCAAATATTTCAGCACTTAAGGATGCATCTTGGGAACACTTATCCATCCAGAAGGATTTGCCTTGGGATGTGCTATGAGTAGTGAGGATGTGGTAACCACATTCCAGCCACTTCTGAGCACCACAGCACCATGCAGAAGCCAGAGTGGGGCAAGTGTTCAACTTGAAAACGTTAATGCCTTGTCAAGAGGTGTAAAAGAGAAGCAGAGAAGGTGCACAAGATTTCTGTTAAGAAAACCTTGGTTATGATATCTAAGATTTGGCTCAGCAGAAATTCGCATTAATATATACGAGGAAATAACCTGAAGTTAGAAGTTAATGTACATACTGTAAAATGTTAGGTTTTAGTTATCTACTAATTTCAATTAGAACTTGAATGTTGAATAAGAATAATGTGTGCTGCATTTCAGTTTATTCATTTTGCTAAGCTCTGAAGACATTGTAGTGGAATTGTAGTTTTCTGTTGTACAGTGGGAGGTTGGTGTTTGTGCTCATAGCTCACAACTAAGAAATCAGCTCCTCATTTTTCCAAATAACAGTGAGGTCTAACTTCTGAAACTGGCAGTGTAGGTCAGAACAATTACCTGAATCTTTTTATGATAATTAGTTTTTTCTACTTAGTAGCAAATGTTTTTTGAATTGCTTGAAACATCTATGTGTGTTTAGTGAAATTTCTTGGGACTGATCTTACACCTTCTTTTCTTTAGATGACAGAAAATTGAGCTAGCAGCCTGGTAACACTCTTACGTATTTCCTTTTCAAAGGTAGATACAGCTAGAATTACCTCAGAGTAGCTGCATTATGTCTTTACTGAAGAGACTATCTATTGCCAGGCTTGATGGGGCAGATTAGAGGCAAGAGCTCTGAAACATATCGTGCACGTACTTAAGAGTTTGTGAACAATGAATATCCTGCGTTACACACACAACAGAATGTCATTGCAGGACAAAGTGTTAGAAAGCAGGCATTATCTTAAAAGTGAGTGTTTGGTTTTTCAGCATCTAGGACATTTTTCGCACGTGAACCAGCAGCGTGGCTGCCGGGACGTATTGGGAATGTTATGCACAACTGTCATCTGTCATGCAGTGTTTATCAGGAAGAAGTAGGGACTTCATTTCTATCAACTTTTGGCAGTACAGGTTACAGCTATCTTTTTCTTTAGGGGCCACTATAATTTTTATCGTTAAAGGAAATAATTCCTATATTGTAACAGTGGAAAGCCAATGGCTGCAGGAATTTCGCTGTGAATACTAATCCTCTCCTGAGACTAGCTCCCACAAAGCAACAAAGGCGAGCGAGTACATACTGAAGTGCTCTTAATTCAGCTGGGTGCTGTGCAAGCCCTCAGTTTAATTCTATTTTCCAAGGTTTGTATTTCTAAATGTTCAGGAAGCAACAATGAGGGAAGGAAAAGCCTATATAACTGTGGTCCTTTTGTCTCAAGGTATCTCTATCCCAACACAAACCATGGGAAAGCTGGTATCTTTCTCTTGGGAACTGAGTGGTATTTTTGTTTCCTGCAACAGTCCCTTCTGAGCAAACCATATGTAGCACTGAAATCTGGATTCAAACAATCCACTAATCCACCAAGATCCTGCACTGAGTTTTATTGAAGTGATTATTTGCTAAAGAAAAGGAGTAATTCAGTTATTTAGAGATTGCTGTTGGGCAATGGAAGATGCACGTTCTCTCCCAGTTTCTTTGATGCCCCCATGTAGATTGATTTTTAAAAATCCTAAAAATACAGAATGTGAAATTATAGTAAGAATGTTGTTCTGTCAATTATTTGTTAGACACACAGCTGGCTAGTGTATTGACTTATGATCTTGTATGTTGTGAGTTTGCAAACTCTTTTTTTTTGTAACAGAAGTGTCTAGGAGGGTGGTTTAGGGTTGATAAACTAATTAGCTTGATCTAAAATGACTTACTCGTATGCCTTATCCTTGAAAGTTTATATGATTTATATATATGTTTAAATGGACAGTATTTATATGAGGCTTCTTATGACTAAAGGATGGCTGATCCCTGGAAGCTTAGAAGTTCCTCAGATGGAAATTTAAATATGGGTTAAAATATAAGGCAAAAATGAAATGATAAATGTTGATCTGAGATAATATAAGATTTTATGCAGAAAAACTTTGTCTTGCAGCCATTTTTTGATTCCTTCTCTTGTACAAGTATCATAAATAAATCAACTCTGTTTGGAACAGTTTTAATTTGGGAATTTTCACATTCTGCTTCGATAGCTTGAAACTGTAGTATAAATTTACAGTAATCCATTCATTCTTCCTCTCTCATGTGCAGTCTGACCTCACATAAACTGGTATAAACAGAGAAATTACTTGTGCCAGCAAATATACTGTAATTTGAGGCTGTTGAAGTCGAGGTTAGAATCTGGCCATGAGTATAAATAGAATGTAATCTACTTCCCTGAGGTCTGCAGATTCAGTAACTTTTGATATTTATGAATTCAAACCCTAGCAATGGTTTATGCTGACATGCAGCTCCTTGATGCAGTTTAAATTTGGGTGAAGGAAAATTTATGAGAGGAATGTATGTCCAACTTAAGGCTGAGTCTGGAGGGTAGGGCTGTGAAAGTGAATCCTTCATTCCTAATATACTCCATCCCATCCCTTGCATGCACATCTCTGCTCCTATTTTGTATGCCTATAGTCTAGATATTTTTCTGCATAACTTAGCAATAAACTGTGGGACTGAACTTGTTAAAGGACATTTTTGCCTTTTGAAAAAAGCATCAAATCCACAGTATCCACCAAAATCCTCCCCTTTGCAGTTTTCTACTGGGCTGTTTTGCAGGAATGACTTCCAGGTTCATTGTAGAATTGCATTTTCTGAGATGCACTTTTTTGCTTTCCTCAAATTCCTCACTGCTGCAGTGATCGCAAGGACATTTGTCTTGGGGAAGGAACCACTGATCAGGTAGAACAGGTGACTATAATTTTCGTCTCTTTCTCCCTAAATATGATGACTTGGCCCTATAAGCCGCAAGAGTCCCAGGGGACTGTCAGGGCTAGCCTTCTCATCACAACAGACATCACCAGAGCTGAACTAATGCAAATGTAATGGTGAGAGAGTGGAAGAAAAATAAGGGAGTCTGTGGTTTGGACTTCAGGCTGTGAAATAGAGACTATCTCATCTCCCAGTCACGGTAGTCCTTCCATCAGTTCATTGACAGCCTGCAATATCTTTAACTGGCCAAATACCTTGCAGTTATTTCTATTTGTTGAATCAGCCATGCAGAATACAAAAAAATTCATCTCTTACAGAAACTAAATTACAGGCAACTCTCAAGTGTCTGTGCTGTCAGTTAATGACAGTAGTATTAAAAAAAGATAACCATTTTTATTATATTCATGATTGCATTTTATGCCTTAACTTCATTTTCAAAGGGAAATACTCTTAGAATTTTTTCATCTGTTTTATATATGTATGGTTCTGTACATTTTCTGCTGTAGTTGTTTGCATACAATCAAGTTTGCTATCGTAGAGCTATATCGCTGTGGTTCTCATTCGAAATGAAGGGAGCATAAATTGTTGACTTGAGCAATGTAGTGTTTCTGAAATTTGAAGTAAATCCTACTTGTATAATTATCTTTCAGCGTAGTAGGACCAACTAAATCATAACTCTGCCATAGTAGGCATGATGTGTGAGATGGCTTTCATTTTGCCTGATGCTGCGGAAAGACTGAAAGTTTCTACAGCTTGTACGGTGGACCTAGGATCTCTGTCTAGGTGCTATAACTCACACCCTTGAAGGTCAGAGGTGGTGTGGAGAGGATGCATGTATACACCACTGTCCAGAAATTTTGGGAATGCCTCTCTGCATATAACCTAAACTTTTTCAGTCCATAGTGGCTCAAACAACAAATGAATCCCGTCTGGTGACAGAAGCCAGCCTGGATGAAATAGCAAGCGTGGAACCAAGGACATTGGAGCTAACCTTAGTGATTTCCAAAAAGTCAACTAAAATACGGTAAAAGAGACAGACATTGTCTTTAGATAAAGGCTAGACAGCATATGTGGGAGGGTTAAATATATGCATAATATGAGAGTATGTATGTAAAAAATAACTGGTGTTTCGAGGAGACAAGGTAGATATACAAATTATGAGAAATGAAGAAATGTCATTACCATTTGCAGATGTGAACTGAGTTACAGGAAAATACCTTGCATGCAAAAATAACGTCATCCTAAGTTTGCAGACAACCAGTAACAGTAGTTCTGAGAGTTGTGACTTGCCATACTTCTGGCAATGAATCCACATCTAGTTTTATCCAAACATCACTGTTCATTAAAGTATTTAAGTGAATAGAAGACTTATTCTGCTTTGAAACTTCTAGACTATGCTTTCCAAATTTCCTTGGGATTAATTTTTAAGTAAATTGAATAACTGTGATCTCCTAGGCTTTACATAAAAGTGAAATGATGGAGACAGATCTTGATTGAGTATAGAAACGTTTTGTAAAACTCTGTTACTATGTAGGACAAACTGTGTATTCTGAAATTGCCCTACTCTGAATTATAAGCATTCCAGCAGTCAAATGTACCTCAGCTTGGAGTGAGGGACCCCAAGCAGTGGGACAGCGAGTTCACTTTAATAAGGAGGTAATGGTGAACCAATTTGGTGGGTTTATTTATTTATTTATTTATTTATTTATTTTCTTGGTCGTACTAAGCATTACTATTTGGGTTTGCCAAAATATAGGAGCAAAATGCTACTGTGCCTATTACTATGTAGCTTTGGCATGTGATAGAGCGTATTGGAACAACCTATGTTTCTGTTTGAGTAACTGGAGTATGAGGAGCTCCTGTGAAAGGAATAGTGTGATCTGAACAACTGCTGCTCAACTTGAAATTGTGTTTCAGTTTTCATTTAAAGACGTGCGTTGGGGAGTGGAAGTTTCTAACAGACAACGTTGAGATGTCCTGCACTGAGTACCTCCTGTTTCCATAAACATTAAAAGTGTCAGATGACAAATGTGACTATCTTCAGGGCAAAGAGGCAAGGGCACAAATGAAGGTGCTCAGTTGTTTTATGTGTCTTCAGCTGAGCTAGACTTGATATAAGAAGCTTTGTGTTCCTTGGATAACTGGCTGAAGCAATTGCAGATACTTTGCAATGGAAAAGCCAGTTGAAGTTCCAGTACCTAAAGAGACTAAACACAGGGCCTTTTTTTTTAAAGAGTAATAGATCTAGGAAATTTTACATCAGTCAAGGGAAATTTTACATCAGTCAGCTTAGTTTCAGTTCCCAGAAAAACACAGGAATACAGAAAGGTAGCTGTATGGCTTACTTTGCTTACCTAATTCTGTATAGTCAACAGAGAAGGGTTTCACCAGAGCGTAATTCAGAGCAGCAAAGCTAAGGCTTCTCTGAATCTCTCTCTGAAAAAGTCTCTCTTTCCTTTAATGCACAAGTCTAAGGTGACTGGCCTTTTAAATGGGCTACCTGAATTTGTGTATCACAGGTACTCATCTAGTTATATATCAACAAAATATTGTAAGCATTGTCACCTGGATTAATCATTCCTGATTTTAGGTATTTGAAAAAGCAGCATAACTGTGGTCCTACTTATCTTTAGGCTTCTTTATTAGTGGTGAAAAATAAGTACTGATAGGGACAATGTTAGACCATAAATGGGTCATGGGAATCAAATGTAAAAGGGAAATTTCAGATTACATACCTAGAATTTTCTAACTGTAGGAATAGCTAAGTATTGGAATAAACGGACTGTGGAATGGATAGTTCTAAAGAATATATTAATTAAGTAGTTGTTAGGAATGGTTTAGGAGAAGACGATCACTTTGGATTAGGACAGGAATACAGCAACTTCTCACAATACTGGCCCACCTGGTTTCTATGGTTGTTGTTTGCTAATTGTACCTCCCATTAGACTGTGGACAGGCAAGTTGTGACTGAGCCTGAATGTTTTCCACAGCAGAAACAAGTACCTCATTAATGGGCTCCAAGGTTGCCTGATGACTTCATTTTTCTGTTCACTGTTGTTTAACTGTTAACTTCAGTGGTTTCCTGTGGTGTGGAGGGATATAAATAATAATAGAGATAATCCTGTAATAAGCAGGGGAGAACCGTACAACTGCACAGTTAAGGCTGTGGTCCTCTAGTATCTTTTGGAAGATTTACCTTCTCTACAGTGGTTTACTAAAAGGCACAGTTGATCTTATGAGTGCTGTTAATAGCCATAAGAAGTCATTGCACATGGGTTTCATACACGTATTTCCCATATTTAAGATATCTATTTACTTTCTGCTGAAGCACTAATGAAGGTTGAAGAAAAAGATGCTATTCTATGTTCCTGATCACATAATCAAAGCTGGAGTTTTTGATACCGGACAAATCACACTAAGTGTCAGGCACTTGGGATTCAGAGGTAGCAATGTCTCTATGACCGGTCACAGTGGGGAAAATAGTAGTTACTAATATGAAAAGAGATGAAATGTAGGACTGAAACAGCCACTTGTCTAAATTTCTTTCATTTTCTAGCCCTGTGAGATAGACAGACAGTTAGATAGATAGCATTTTATTTCATTTCTTTAAGTGCAGAAGAGTTTTACTTTTAATTGTAAGAGTGCAGTGCTGCTCCTGTCAGTCAAATTTGTGAATATCTGAGTCATGTTCTGCGTGACTAGGGGACAAAATCTGAAGTACCTAATATCTGAAAATAGCAGCCATGCCTTAAATTAGGGTCAAAGAGTGGGGTGAGGGTGCTTTTCTGGAAGCATGTATTACTAGATAAAGCTGAGTGTTAGATCTATGACTATCACTAACACAGAGATAAAGCTACAGTTTGGTTCTCTTTAGAAGTTAAATGTGCCATTTATGCACGGATGAATCAGAAGTCAGATCTGAATGTGCCAAACTCCTATCAACTATCATTAGGCTTTTACAACTTCATTTTTTGGGTTTCTTTTTCAAAAGTTTTCCAGCTTTTTTTCATATTTGTTCAGCATAAGAACAATGGGTCCTTAACAGCATGTGTTTGGCTCGATTCTGCTCTATTATCAGCTTCCTGAGCAGAGAGCCTTTTATGGGCTGTGACACAATTGTTAGTTATGAGTATCGCTCTGCTCATGCTTTGGAATACTAGTGGAAGATTAAGTGATTCAGAGAGACATAAAATTGACCCACCTTGCATCAACGTGGCATGAAAAAGGTCTGATTTGGGAAGTCAACCTCTTGAATTCAGTGATATTTGGAGGAGTACAAGTTTGTATTTCTGGCTCATGTATAATGGAGTAGCAAAGACAGGCTTGATTTTGCGAGGTGCGGTGCTCTCCAATATCCTGAACTTTTCTACAAGTGGATTTTTGTTTCCACAAATTTTATTTCTGTACCTCTGGCTCATCAAGGAAACCCTATGGATTCTGTTCCTTTGTGCACAGATATTATGGAAAAGTTTAGTGAGTCTGTTCCCAAAGTCCTTCCTAGAGGTGGGTTGTAACGAAATGACAAAGACACACAGTGGTTGGAAATAAGAAGGGCCACTCAGATGATGCTACCAGCTGGTAAAAGGCATGGGGAAGCGACTAAGAGCAGGAGGAGGAGCAGCATGGTCAGTGCAGCTCTGTATACGGAGGTAACCCTGGTGCTGAGCGCCATTCACTCGTGTCCTAAAAAAGGCATACCCTGGGGAGGAGCTGCATTATTTACTTCTTCCTGACTGAGCTACCACAGCCTATGGGTGACCGATGCCTCTCATGCAAAATCAGGTGCCCTGCCATTTTTCTATGCAATACCTACTAATAAGTGCAAAATAAACACAAACAAATAAGCAGATATTTTTTGTTGTGTGCAGTATAAGTAAAACAATCAGCACACTATTTTAGTCCATTTCTGTCTTGGATTTCAGCTCTCACATAAACACAACTTTCCATTCAGAGACAGTATTTAGCATAGCTTGAAAAGTGGGCTTGTTTATTTTTAGTGCTTAGAAAGATCAGCTCCCAGACAATTCATTTTTCATGCTAAACCAACTCATAAATTAGTAGGATGCTAGCTCAGTCACATCCCAAATATGCCAAACAAGTGGAAGGCACATAGTGTAAATTGAAGCTGTCCAAGTTCTACTGGTTTTTGTGTTTGTATGCAGTGGAAGGGAAAGATCCATATATATATGTACATATATATGTGTGTGTATATATATATTCTTGAACTGCTTTTCCACTCCAACTGCAACCCTTAAACCACTGTGGGAATACAATTTCCCTAGTGAATAACTGGTGTTGGTGAGTAATGCCAATTCAGGCTGAACTGGGCAGGGGAGTCAGACTAGGCCACTTCTTTCTACTCAATAACTTTGTAAGAAATGCGATTTGCATGGGTTATCATCATCAAAAAAACTTGGCCTTCAATTGTTTTATTTATGTTGTAAAATTTAAGGAAAAAAATCCCACAAAACAACAAAAAAACCAGCAACTCAGCAATTGAAGATTCACAGTAGTTTTGGAAAAATGACAAGGTACATTTTCTTTTTCTGCCAACAATGAGTCTATGTCATTGCCAACCACAAACTCAGCTACTAATGACAGCCTTGGGTAGTCTATTCAAATTCCTAAACTCTCTAAGTGATAAGAATGTCTTGTATTGTCTGCTTAAATCATGCAGTACCTCTTAAAACAGATTAAATAATCAATTACATCAGAAATCTCTTGCAATTAATTCACATACAACTAACATCTTACAGATTACAAGCTTCCTAAATTGCACACTTACTAAGCAGTTAAACTTTAGACAGAATTCAAGTTTTAAATTTATTTTTTTAGAAGACCTCTCTTTGCTGAGTACTGGAGTACTGTGTACAGCTGGGGGCTCTCCAGTGCAAGAGAAACAGGGAGCTACTGGAGAAGGTCCACTGAGGGGCCACCAAGACGATGAAGAGATTGGAGCAGCTCTCCTATGAGGAAAGGCTGAGAGAGATGGGGCTGTTAAGCCTAAAGAAGGCTCTGGTGGGGAACTCATGAATGTGGTTAAATATCTGAATGGAGGGTGTAAAGAAGACAGAGCCAGGCTCTTTTCAGTCGTGTCTAGTGAGAAGACAAGAGGCAGTGGGCACAAACTGAAACACAGGGTGTTCCCCCTGAACATGAGGAAATGCTTTTAACCGTGAGGCTGCCAAGCACTGGCACAGGTTGCCCAAAGAGATTGTGGAGTCTCTCTTCTTGGAGATATTCAAAAGCTGTCTGGACGTAGTCCTGGGAAACCTGCTCTAGGTGACCCTGCTTGAGCAGGGGGTTTGGGCAAGGTGACCTCCAAAGGTCCCTTCAGACCTCAACCATTCAGTGATTCTGTGAAAAGATGTAGCAAACTTTACAATAAGAGAAACCACAAGAGGGAATGCAAACAAGACTAAATTATTTGTTCAAAGACCTTATTTACTGTGCAATGAAACTGAATATTGAGGGGCAGATTTTCTAAATAAGGACTGTAGAGTTGTACAGCCAAGGACAGCAGTTAGTCACTGTTACAACATACCATACCTCCTAATCTCCTCAATGCATGAGAGAGAGAAACAATTTTCCTTAAACCTCTTGAACAGATGCTGCATGTTTTGTGTCCCCACATGCCCAGGGCTTAGGGAGGAAGAAGTACTATCTCCTCACTCAAGCCAGCTCTTCCCCTAATGGAATGTTTCGGCAGCAAAGTTTGTTGTGTGCAAGGTCTGAAATACTGGCTAGCGCTTATGCGGACTATCAAAAGTAGGTAACAAAAATGAGGGCTATAGTCAGGTTACTATTTTATGGCCACCTTCATTTCACCCATGGTCTAATATTAAACAAGTTCTTTACTGTTTTTACAGGCCTTCATTTTGGTACATGGGAATTTTTTTATCGGAGCTACATTTGCAGACACATGTGGGATAGTTAAATAACAATTTTTTTTCCACCTTTACTTATATTTAACATATATTACTTCTATTGTTTTGTTCCATACATAGTCATAAATTAGTACTTTTCAGTAGGTTTTAGAGTATCAAGAAATTCCACTTTCTAGTTACATCATATGGACACTCATGTCTGAAAAATGTAAGGATGAAAGATCGGCTGTGGAAAACGGTCAGCCAAGTTGTACTGTTCACAGAGCTAGAGCTTGATCAAGACTTTACAGCTTTGGAAGTAATGGATTATTTCAAACAACAGATTACTTTTTTAGTTGTTTAAAGGATTTCTCAGTCTCTAAAATGACACTTTGATTTATGCCCCTACATTCTAATGGCTTACTGCAAAATATTTATCAATCAATTGTGAGACTGCCACAGAGGAAAAGTCAAGTGCCTATTTAGAATGCAAATTGGTATATACTAAAAACTGTAGTGTTTGTATGTCTGCGACAGCATTCTGTCCGCCTTTGTGCTACTAACATTCAATGCTGCTGAATGTTTAATTACATACTGAGCTAACAGACTGAGGCCTTATTATATTGGTCGTTAATAATATGGGGCAAAATTCTATTGTTCAGCCCTGGGTGCATGCAGGACTCAGTGATCTGAAGTTTAGTCTAAAAGTGATCTTAATACAATTGCAAGTGTGCATTTTTTTTTTTTACTCTCCAAAGTGTTTTGGGGCAAGTTTAAAGTGCAAGATCCTATATTTGTGTTAGGCAGTCCCAAGTATGACTTTCCAATATTTAGGCTCCTCCAAGTAGAGGAGTTGTGATTTCTTTTCTGATTACTTTAGTGTAGTAGCCTTTCTCTCTTTGTGATTGCTAGCTGTCCTGATTTTCTATAAGTGAACAGAATGCGTCCCTTAAAATGTCTGCCTGAGAAAGTGTATCCTCTGCACCAGCCATTCTCTTCCAGTTCACAAAACTTTCAAAGTCATGAGGCAAGATTAGCCCTTTTCAGAATCCCCAAGTCTGAGAATAACTGAAAGAATTCAGATGTATTTTTATGCCCTTGATAAGACTAAACTGTACTTTAATGTAGCTCAGAAAGTGAAGCTGCGGGAAAATATTTGGAGTAATTTTAAAACTATTGTTTATACTTTTTTCTCTGTAATATGGCACAGACTCTTTTTGTCAGGCATTGGGGGAAAAAAAATCTGCTTTTTGCTATGGCAACACAGAGGACTTAGAAAATGATCTCTCAGCATGGAAGAATGATGACTCCTAAAAATAGTGTAGAAGCACTGATAAAGAGTGAGATTCTCTCTCGTGCCAAGGTCTTTTCAGCTCAGGAATGGAGGTTCTCCCAAAGAATTGGCTGTCATTCTCTCATCATTAAACTTCTTTAAACGTAGAGTAATTTAGAGCAACCTATACACTCATCTAATTTATGACTGTCTGACTATTGTTTGCAAGGACCCATGTATATATTGTGAGCTGTCAGAGTGTGACAACACTTTGCCCAACTTTAATGCATCCCCAGTCTTCAAGTGAGGGGGAGGGATAAATAGCAGATGATGAGGATCCTCAAATTTTATACTGCTGGTTAGCTCCAAATAGCTGAGAGAAGTCTTAAGCTAATTAATGTTTTTAGCCAGTCCTTTGTACTGTTCAAAGAACTTTCTACGCAGGTAGAAAATTGATCACAAAATGCTTTAGGAGCTGGCTGTTTTGCTTCATTAATCCAAGCAGCCAATAATTTATGAATAAAAACAATGTCACAAATCTGTAAGGTGATGTTTAATAATACAGCACTGTGGTTGCCACCTTTGAATAAATCTAGAGGAAAGAAGAGATGGCTGTAAAGTTCTGCGAAGTTCGAGCTAATTATTTCAATGATTTTAAAAATGACTCTGAAATAACTCTCAGTGATATTTCCAGTAAATGAGAGTGAATAAAAATAACCCATATGCCAGAATTTTTTTATTGTTGACATGTACATTCCTTAATCAAAAGTTAAAATAAAAATAAATAAAACCCCCAAACAGTATCTTTTTATGCAAAACAGAAGTACCAAGGAGCTTTTTGTAAGGCTATCCTCTGCACCTTCTGGGAGGATCATATAGGATTTTCCCCATTTGGAACCAAAATGATGCAAAATCCACATGCAGGATTTCTGCATCATCCAGTCCAGTCCCTAACCTAGTCGTTCCCTTCATTCTTCTGTATGGTACATCTTACACAACAAAACAGTCACATATGAGAGAGAATAAAGAATAATATATTGAGACAATAAGATCTATTTCATATGCCCCTTGAGTTCACTGGTTCTAATCTTTTCCTTTTGTAATTGCGTGTTGTACAGTATTATCTCACAGCTTTCTCAGCTGTAATAGTTTATGGTCTACTAGCCAACTGTAGAGTGTTCTTCAGCTCATTTGCATCTCTGGCTGATACGTGTTTAATGGGACATAATTTCTGCTGCCATTCATGACACTTCTGTTTCTATCCCAACATGCCTAAGTGAAGAACGGTGTCTCATAGCTATCTTCTAACTAGGAGTACTGTGAGCATTCCTTATTGCGAGTATTTCATGTTATTTATTTCTGAGGTCAAAGAGCTGTGAACTGTCTCCCTAGAACCCTATAGACTGCTGGAAGTGGAAACAATTTGTGTGTCTTGTTTCTCAAAAGCTGCTTATCAGCTTCTTAGGCAAATGCAAGTATTTAAAGGAGTCCACTGACCCATGCGTATATACGATACACTGAGCTTTTTGTGTTCACACTGATGTTACTCTACATGGGTAAGCATCCTTTGCCTCCAGGAAAGGTTACTCAAAAGGTTTTTAGAACTGCTAGATTTTGCTCTAGCTTTGCTCTGTGCCTGTGCCCATATTATCTGAAGTTATTCAGACTTACACCTCCTCTTCACCTGTCAGCTGACATAACCCACAGGATGATTTTTATCTAGAGTCAGGGATTCAATCAATGGCCTTTCAGCATGCATCCTTAAATGAATGAATGCTTCATTCTGTGGCAACAGTGTCCCTCCGAACAAATCTCTCCAAACAGACATATCCCGTGTGGAGTTTACAAATCCTTCTGTTCTTACACAACTCAGCTCTATGAGCTTTCTGTATTATGAACTTTCTGCGTTCTGCAAACAATTATGTTTAGTGTGCTTGAGAGGCTTAGGGCTGGTCTACGAGTTTGGTTCTTTGATGAGGGTTGTGATTTGTTTTCTTCTTTAGTGCTGCAGTTGTGTTAGTACTGTCCCTTGAGTGGTTGCAGACATTTTGCCAGCAGGGTGCCAGGTTATTTTATTCACCTTTTAGTAAAGGTATAATCTACATACGTATAAACTCCTTTATGTTATTATCACTAAAATGCTGGCAGTAGGGGGAGTTACATTGTTCTAACTATTGCATTGGAGTTGAAAAGACAACAATTTTTATTTGTAGGCAAGATTGTGGGTATCAGTAAAAGTTAGCATTATTAAAAACTGTGTGCTAGAAATGGTTTACCATTAGGGAGGGGTTTGTGTTTTTCTCCGTCTCTTTACAAATGAGCTAGCTATTTGTATTTTATAGCTTGTGAGTGTAAAATGCCTCCATTGCTATCGAGTTCTGCTGCTGTCACAGGGCCAGTTCTCCCTCTGCAGAATCTATTAATCTACTTATCCTTTGTCTTCCATGTGGTTCTCACGTTAGCAGCCCCAGCTGAAGTGTCAGTCTACCATAGGATTCTCTTAATATATATATTTTTTGATCTTCTCCTTTCCCAGCTAAAAGGGCTCATTCTCTTCCATACTCTTTTAATGTAAATGGGACACTTAGGATCTCATACCCTTTGGAACTGGGATTAAATCTGCTTTGTTTTATGATGCCAAAGCTGCCTTGTTGCTTATCATTACCCATGTTGTATTCTCGCACTGATATTGCTTATCCGTGGGGAGGTAATTTCTGGAACGCAAAGTGCATTGCGGTGCTGACTTTCACTGGTGGCAGCTGTAGTTAACTCTAAGCACATTAAGAAGAGCTGCCCTCACATTTAAAAGGCTGATTTTACAGTCATGAGAATATTTGCACCCTTGACACTCAAAGATGGAAGCTCCTTATCTAGATGCCGCACATGTTGCATCCAGAATGTATGAGGTTTTGAATGAGAAATACAAACAAATCCTGTAACTAATTCGGTAAACTGAATGAAAGAAAAGTCATCTATGAAACTGACTGCAAAACATCTTTGGTAATACAGAGATGCTTATGCAGTCTAGAGAGATTGCTAAGCATGCTCTGTAGGACTGGAGTGCAATGATTCTGTTACATCAGGAGTTAATGGAAAACAATATTTTACAAATATGAGTATCACAAAGAGCAAGTATTTGGGCATTTAGACTGCAGAAGGTCCTTGTGCAGGTGGTCCTGGAGAAAACTCTGTCTTGTTATGTGAAAACATGGACTACGGGGGAAAGGGAGAAGAGTATGTCAACATCTTGTAATGTAAATGCATTATTTTAATCTCCAAGAGATGGCTGTTGATACGGTTCCTTGCAGACTTCCTTCACCCTTTCTGCCTGCATCTGGGGCTGCAATGCTTTTCTCCTGATGGTAGATCCAAGAGCATTTCCACACCCTGGTGTTGAAGAATCAAGGTTTCAGTTTGCCACACCTCTTATGCTGGTGATGGAGCTTCCCAAGAAGCTTGTTTTCTCCCATCTGCTCTCTTCATTAGGAAGAAATTTCTTGATAAACAAAGGACACCTGTACCATGTCTGTGTAGAGTTTTGCTGGGACTCTCTTGTCACAGAGGAGGGGTAGTGAGACTGCAAGGGGGAGCACTCCTAGAGCTTTGTTGTGTGCTTAGATCCTGCCTTTCCTCCTTCCAGTAGGTGTCTCAGTGTAATAGGACATGATCATCTCTGGTTTGAGTGTCAAGCTAGCTTACGGCACTTCTGTGAATTTAAGTTTCTAATATTAACCAATTATAGTGTTCTCTGCATTGTATGTTTATTAAAGATCTTTTTCCATGTGTAAAATGTTTATCTGCTTTAAAAAAGAACTCCCCACTCACGCACTCAACTTTTGGGCATTTTATGTAGGAACTTTATTTGACGTGCTATTTAGCTCTACTTGCTGACACAAGGCAGTCTCAGACTGTTGTGGAAGCAGAATCATCTCAGACACCCACAGAGTAGAAGCTGATTGAAGCTGCAGAAAGATGAAGTGGGCTCTTCTCAGCTTTGGATCAACCCTAAAACCAGAGAATTAAGGCTAATAAGATCTGGAGAGTCCCAAATGTTGTACCTCTGCGCTGGACTATTAGTAGTATCTACAATCAGGGAAAGCAATTATGTACATGGTATAGAAATAGAGTATGTATTTGTACTCAGAAAAATTTCTAGATGTACAATAATGAATTAGGAATATGAACGTTAGGAATATATTTCCTGTACAAGCAAGAAGTTCTGTCAGAAGTCAGAGACTTACATTTAAAATGAGTGCTAAGTGACTGTGTGACCACAATATGTGTTCACTACCTGCATTTTTATTCTCAGACATATAATAAATTTATTTCAATTATAAAAAAAATTAAGGAATACATAAAGCAGATACGAACGTAACCTCCTCAAAGTGTTGTCTGCACCTGTAATATTTCCAGGATCATACATCAAATGTTTTTGTAGTTAGAGGACCATTGAAGCTTTCTCTAAGCATAAGTATTGCATATAATATAATATTATTAGTGAAGAAATAGTCTAAATGTAGTTTTCTAGGTGTTCAGACAGCTGGTTTGAGTTGTCTTCATGTTGCTGCTAAGCAGACAGTCTGTTAAGGCTGATGCATAAAATACTGTAATTGAAAACACAACAACAGAATCTGAGGTTTATTACAAAGAGCGGTGTTTCTCCTTGGGGTCAGAAGAAAATTAAAGTTCAGATTTTTACAGTTCTACAAGTTTTTTGTTCTCTCCAGAAATGGAAATTAACATGTGGGAAGCATGCACTGCTGATTTTATTTTTTATTTAGTGTTGTTAAGCCGTTACCTAGCTGGTGAGCTCTTTCCTTCCAGTTAATGGTGGTCACTGGCCAGCAGCTTTACATTATCAGGCTGAGAGAGTTGGGGTTGTTCAGCCTGGAGAAGAGAAGGCTCCGGGTAGACCTTATAGCAGCCTTCCAGTATCTGAAAGGGGCCTACAAGAGAGCTGGAGAGGGACTTTCTACAAGGGCACGTAGTGATAGGACGAGGGGTGATGGCTTCAAACTGGAAGAGGGTAGATTTAGATTAAATCTCAGGATGAAATTTTTCACTCTGAGGGTGATGAGGCACTGGAACAGGTTGCCCAGGGAAGTTGTGGAGGCCCCATCCCTGGAAATGGTCAAGGCCAGGTTGGATGAGGCTTTGAGCAATTTGGTCTGGTAGGAGATGTCCTTGCCCATGGCACGGGGTTTGGAACTAGATGATCTTTAAGGTTCCTTCCAACCTAAGCTATTCTATGATTCTATGTCTCTTCCTCATAATTACTGTACTAATATTGAAAAAGCTATAGTATAACAATGGGGGCAGAGGACGTGTGTTTTGTCATATACCCATTAAGGAAGGTAGTTTCTGAGAAGAGGATCAGTAATTAACATTGTTCTTTCCAATGAATGTGAAGGATTGTGTAGACTTCTGATTGCACATAGAACCGGTAAAACTACAGGCTACTACCAAATGGGGTCTTCCTGCCTTCACAAAGGCGCGGGTGCCCTTGTTATCTGGCTGCAAATCTGTATTTGAGTATGTTCAAACTTTGTGGCCTGATGGATGAGGAAGAAAGGCAAACTTGCTGGAAATATTAATAAGTAACTAAATGGCAGAGCTGTTGATTGCCCTGCACAGCCACTGGTCGTTCAAATTTGAAAGAACTTGGTATCTTTAAGACTTGTTCTCTTTTTGCTAATTTTCTTGAAATTAGCCACATTGTTGGAAGTTACTGCTGACAGAAGGACAGGCACAAAATAATACAATTGCATAAACCTCATTTTATTAGAAAATCAGCCTCATGATCTGAGTTTTTAGAACAGACAGGTGCTTGATTCTTTCATAGATTTTGCGTCTTATGACTAGATAAAGCATATCAGAAAATTGCTTATTTAAAAAACCAGCTCTTCTAGAGCGTTGAGGGCTAACCATTCCTGGTGGCTGTGACCAGGATATGATAAGAGATGTAGATTACTGACTCTAAACTCTGCTTTCCCACCCTTGCAGTTTTCATACTGTGTGTGGTTACTTTTTCCAATTCTGTCGAATGTAGGCATGTGGAACCCCCCATTTTCTGTAGTATTCTGTGCTGAAGCTTATTACTGGCACTGAGGTTAATGGAAGTTTGATGATACTGGTTTCTAATGGCTGTTGGATCAGGTCTATGGCTGGGCCTTTAAAGATTAAGGTAGTGAAATGAAAGCTATTACTGCCTTCCTTGGGTCACAAAGAAAGTATCTTTAGGTCCTCATTCCAGCTCTGAGAAGGTTTGTTTCTTTGTTTAACTATTGAAATTTTATCACACCTACCTTTTTGGTATTGTTTTTTAGAAAAACATCTTTGGTATCTAAACCTGTAAACACACTAATAAAGAAATGCCTCAGTGAAGCAATCACAAAAACATTTAGAGTGAATTTGGTGGTACTTCGAGGCAGATTAGTTTCCTTGGTACATCCTCTGAATGTCAAATTCTTGCTTCCAGGAAAAGTACTGACAAAGTGTAAAAACAATTTTTTTTCAGTGATACATCAGCAACTCAGAAATGGAGAGGACAAAATGGAGAGGACAAAATTCTAAGTTACAGGTATTGGTAGACTTCTCTCTTACCTGACAAGCACTAGGGTTTTTTTAATAGAAAAATACATAATTAAAAAATAGAAAATGAGCTATGATTTGAAAAGTTCCTTATGCTATTAAAAAGAAAGGACAATGCTATTTATATGATCTTTAAAAACTAAGCAATAATGACACATGAAAGGCTCGAATGAATCAAACAAGGGGTGATTTGCTGAAGTGTTTCATAGAAATCTCTTCCCCTAGAAGCATCACTAAATAGATTAACTTATTAGGAAAGCACACATTTTCACTGAAGGAGAAGGCTTGTTATCCTTATTTCTGTCATTTATGTGTTCTGGTTGATTTCAACATTTTTTAATCAAAAGAAATTGTTTAATATCTTGACTACATAGAATAAAACATCTTGTTAAACTCCAAGTCAAGTAACAAATACAAATTGTACTGGCTATCTTTAATTAGAATGTTTTTTTTTTTTTTTAAATTTCTCCTGTCAGGCTCCAAGGAATCTATCCTTATAATCAAAATGCTCTCGGGGGAAAAAAAAGAGAAACCTGAACTACCAAAATTCAAATGAAAATGCAAGAAGTGAAATGGAGTGAGCATTACTATTTGAGATAAAGTGCTAATAAAACACTCAGGTGTTAGCTTCTGAAGGAGATTTTTATTTTCAGACAGTTAGAAAACCCTTGCAGCACTGGAAAGACTTGTATAATATTGTAATTGGCATACCTGACCTGTTTTATGTATACTGCAAGAAGGTTTTTCCCTACTCCTTTGGGAATGTCAATTTATAACTTGCAGAATGCTGTTTCTTGCTTGCAAAGTTCATGATAAAACAGAGCTCCCAGAATTCCCTGGTCTTTCTCTTTGAAGGTCTAAAGTTATTAAAAATACTTATTTAGCCTTTTTATTAAAGTATCTGTGGAGATACTGTGATGCTTACAGGTTTGGGTTTTTTTTTGTTGTAACATAGTGAAAAATGAGCGGGTTTGCCTGTGATACAGAGAGCATAATCATCAGGTGTTCTTCCCTGCATACACTTAGATAATAATTTTTGCAATAGCTTTGAAGAGAATTCCACTTAGCAGACTGTAAAAGCATGACCTTCAAAGTTATGAGATGTTACAATAATGTGTACAGTGCCCTGTAACCAAATCTAAAGCTTGTGCATTGTGTGTTTGGGTGTCATTTTTCAAAACACTTTTATTGCTCATCTAGGCCTGGAAACAGTGTTAAAACCAAATCAAGCGTTCATTCTTGCCAAAAGAGGCAAAACTACAGCCTTATTAGCTGTGACAAAATCAGCATCAGCTCTGGCATGAGGGGCATTACCAAAGGCAAAACAAAGGAGCTGCAATATTTGACTGAGATAATGAAGGTGCATAACAAGTATTAGCAATTTTTTGCAGGTAGGTAGCGTAATTACAGTGTTGAGGAAAAGATTTTCAGGTCAGGTCAGGTCCTTAATTTAGATAATTCTGTCTTAATATTCAAGGATAATAAATACAGGGTGGGTGATAAATACAGGAGAGCAATAGTATGGGCACAGCGTCTCAGATATCCCCTTTCTTTGCTACATAAGTCCTACGGAGCTGCAACTGTGCACCCACCCGTGTGCCACACTTGTGTCTGAAGCCACAGCGTTGACGTTGCAAGTCTTTCCCATTGCAGCAGAAAATACAGGTACAAAAATGATAACCATCGAGACATTCCCAATCTTAAAACATTCTTTCCTCTGTGTGAAATGACTGTTATTGAACAGTAAAAGAATAGGCTTGGCTTTGCTTCTGTTCATCAAAATCTCTTCCCCTTTCCCAGAAATTCGCTTCGACTTGACAAAATATATGGTTTTCTGAGTAACAGCCTATATTAACAAACACAAAGGTTAATAGAGTTTGAGCATCTTGAAATGTGATTTAATTTGGAAGACTGTAGTCTGTGAATATTAACTACTAACAAATTAAATTATTCAATGACAAATCACATCAGGCATCTACGTAGTATCAATAGGTATTGTCATTATAATAATTCTTCCAAACAGTAGGACGCGGTCAAACTCTGCATTAGTATTTTGGCTCAAGGTGTTCATTTGCAAATGAACAATTCATCATGTGAAGGAAAAGGCAAATAACTCCAGGCTTGTGTCAGATTGCCCTGGTGTTAACTGCTGCTCTTTGATGTGACATTGTCTGGACCTAATGCCAGTGGGAGTAATAGAGGGCAAGAGTGGCCATTCTATTATTTTGGATGAATTAAACTATTGGCTGCCACTACCCAAGTATAATGCTTCTAGTGATCCATATCCATAACTTGCATTAATGAAAAAATTTATATGCTAGGTGTTTGCTTCCAAACTTTAAAAATATATCCTCCATATACATACACCGTGATAAAATAAGTACCTAGGCAGTATCTTACAGTTATTTCTTTTTTTTCTATCTAAAAAAAAAATAAAATTAGAGCTGGTCTGAGCCAGGGCCCGCTGAAATTAACAGGAGTCATTCTTTTTTTTTCTATTGACTTTATATTAGCTTTTATAGGAATGCATTACTGAACTGCTATCAGGGACATAATTTATTCTGGCAACTATAGAATAAAATTAACAACTGGAGGGTTATTGCATGGTGCAGCATAAGGGAAAGAGGTGCATCCTTAGTCACATATTCTATATTCTATATAATGGTATACCTTATTGCCAACACTTATGCAGAGAGAATCTAGATAGAACAAGGCACAGGTTTGTGCCCCAGCTCACAAAAAATGAGGGGAATAGACTTTAGATTTACTAATTCTGTTGTAAAGAACTAGATTTTAGGATATGTTACTGTTTGTTTGAAATCTTTTGTAATTGACTATTCAACAGAAGAACATTTTGTATAATAAAATGTAGTTTGTCTGTATATGGTAAGAGACTAGACATATTAGGATTGTAAAGAACAGTCCATTTCTATCACAGAATACACAGCATATGCTATGGACTAACATCTAACAAAGTCAAAGTTATATTTTGAATGTCTCTGAATTCAGTCAGTACTTTGACTTTGTTAAAAAGAACCCTGATTATTTCTTAATATTATTAAATTCATGTCTATTGCAGGGCTACAAGCCAGGAAGTAGATACAATTAGTTCATTTTATTTTATAATGCTATAATGCTGTATAGTTACGAAACAAGACACACAGCTTCTTTCTTTGACCTTTTTATGTTTTTAATAGGCATTCTCTTTTGATTCTCAGGCAGTCGCTTATGAGATACGCTTTACCCTTTCTACAGATATTAACAGCCTCAGTGTAAGAGAACTAAATCCAACCAGAAACCTCTGCAAGGCCCTGAAGGTTTGTCTTCTCCATTGAGTTCCATAAATTTAGAAATAGTTTGTCTAAGCTGAAAACCAACAACACAATCTGCTCCAGTTACAAGGTGTCTTAGAGTAATATCTTCAATACTTTAACAGAATATTGATGTTACATGGAGAAGACATGCTAGGTTACCTTGACCTGCCAGTATGGGATTACAGCAGCGTTAGTATATTTGACTTCTTTGCCTACTCTCAAATGATCGAAGAGGCTTTTGTTTCTTCTCACAAGAGCCATCTGCACAGCACAATAGACTCGGGTTAGTCTTTCTTCTTCATTTATTGCTGTGTCTTTTGAGAATAGCAATTATTTGGTACCATCATAAGGAAGTCTTCTCCCTCCTTAGTATTCATTGTCCTATCATACGCCTCTCTTTTCTTCCTTGGGATGGTTTAAACACATTTAGATGCTTTTCACAGTCTCCCCATTCTAACCAGAGCAACGTGGAAAGTCAGAGCAAAATTCAGCTCCTGCTTTCTCAGCTTTGTCAGTCTTGCTGGTGCTCGGTCTACAGCAGAGTCATGTCAATGAGAAGCACTTCACATCACAACAATATGACATAAACCTGGAGCTATTTCCTTTCTATTTCACATGATGAATTGCTCATTTGTAAATGAGCACCTAGAGCCAAAATCTGAGTCCTGACTTTGACTACATTGTAGTGTTCAGAAAACTCTCCTAGTTTCCAATTCACTGCAAACTTGAAAAATCATACAGTATTTACTGACAGGTTAATAAAACATTTCTAGTCAACAAGGACAGAGTTTACAGAGTTGCACGGAATCACTGGAGAAATTGAGGCTTACCCTAATGTTGAGACAAAGGCAAATGAAACTCCAATACTTCAACTACACTTTGTTTTAAAGTCTAGGATTTGGTCTAGCACAAATGTGAGGCCACCTAGATCAAAATGTAACTTTTTTTTGAAGTAAAAAGGCCCACTTCCGTGATTGCAGAATTCATCTTTTCCAGTACATAATTCATTTTACTACTGTTGTTAAATTTATATAAAGGACTTAATAACTTTTCAGTGTCCAGAGCTTTATGTTGTCCTGTAGTTACTGAATCCCTGGTGTTAAATATCACCTAATTACTTTGCTAATTACTTTGATTTTCTTTTAATTTTCAGGCCTCTGAATGGTGATATTAGATAAAACATCAAAGCACTGCAGAATATTTTAGTTAATATCAAGTCATCGAAAACAAGAAGATAAGTTGTTTTACCCTAAGCCCTGGAAGTTTAAGAATTTAGGTGTAGTAGAAGCACATTTGCTGATACACAAATTTAGGTGTAGTGGAAGCACATTTGCCAGTGTACTAAAAATTGTTTCTCCTTGTTTTCATGAACAGGCAATATGTCTGTATGTATAAAAACCTCATTGCTTAGAATTTTGTGAGTAGGATTTGTATGCTTCTAATGTTACATCCATTTCAAGATACTCAACGCAGATCCCATGGGAAGCCAGCATTGCAAAAATGGTAACAAAATAAATTTACAAAGATACCTAGCTTCTTAAAGATTGGGAGAGTTTTGTAAATGCAATCCTAATTACTGATGTTAGCCTAACTAGCATTGTAACAGTGATTAAACAGCTAACATGCTTATGCTTAGCAATATTGATATGTTTCTATATCATTATTGATATGTTTCTAATATAAAACAGACCAACTCACAAATATTGCTAGGTAAGGAAAAAAAAGTTGTAACATACTCACAAAGAGCGTAAATTGTTCTCTCTTAATTAGTGTAGTTTAGTAGTGTCCTTCTGAACCATACTATGGCTGTGATTATAGGTCAAGATAACTCCCAGCACTCTAAGAGAAATTCTTTTCGTCACTCTTCTGAAATTTATATTTCTTATTAATGAAATGTCAAAGTCATTTAGGAACCATATAAGTCAATGAACTCCTTGTACATATGAAAATTGAGAAGATCGTACAAAAACCTATTTCATTTTTTATTTTTTATATTAAAAGTTTTGGGGATTTAGAAGAGAAATGGTATAAATTATTCAGCTTGTATGTCAATGGCATTATGAAATTTTTTGGGATACTCTCAATTCTCTTCTTTTTACTTACAGTACAAGTAATATCTAGATTTTGTTATAATAAGGGAAAGGAACCCAAGGTAACCTGGCATGGCTCCCCCACAGAAAATCATTAGTTAAGCTGAAGAAGTTGTGTGTCAGTAAAAAGTGCCAAGTTCCATCCCAAGGAATAAAGAAACATTAATGATGTCTATGACATCATACTGTGTACAGTTCTGGTCATCTGACTTCAAGAAAGATGAACTCAGAACTGAACAGGTTCAGAGGATGATAACTAGGATGCTTAGAGGAGCAAAGTACCTGTCTGAAGGGAAGACACTAGACAAGCATGGCTTGTTGAGCCTAATGAGAAGCGGGCTGGGAGAAGGGAGAACAACTGCAACCTGTGAATACCTACAGAAGTAAAGGGAGGAGACATGAAGGGTGTTGTGAAACACTTTGGCAGAGAGATAGCCAATTAAACATATATTGTGTCAAGAAAAAGTGGATATAAACTAGCCATTAATAAATAAGAAAAATATTGTGAACTATAAGAGTAATCAGATTCTGGAATAACCTTCCAGGGAAAGTTGTAGGCAAAAACACTATCACATTCAAAATAGACCTTGAGAAACTAATGAAAATGATGATATGAAAAAATGTTTGTGATAGCTGGGAATCTGAATCAATAATCGACATCCCTTTGTCTCCTGTCTTCCCGAATGATATCTTCTGACTTCACTGAACAGTCAGTGAGAGAAATCGAGGGGCAATCAGTTCACCGTACCCATTGGGAAAAGAACAATTCTGCCTTCAGGACTTGTGTTTGATGGCATATAGTAAATGAACTGTATTGGCTGCTTGCTGAATAATGGGGATATAATTTAATATTGACTAGTTACTTCCTATGGGGAGTGTGGACCTCCCCAAGCCTGAATGAGGCCGGAGGCATTTGGAAAAAGTAGTAGAGTACAAGAAGGCAGAAATACGGTTATGGGAGCATCATGAACACTGCTGTTCCATAACTTTCAAGTGCTTGATTTCACAGTATTAATATGATCTTTTTTTAAAGATCTCTCAGAACTACAGTATCTAATAGTTCAGTGGTCTATAGCGAATATCGGTCAGCAGCGGATATATACGGATGGGAGTAACAGTGGACATATGCAGAGTGATGCTTTCCTTCTTCCAGCAGTCATAAATTTAGAGAGTTCAGGTGCAGAAGGAGGCAGACCAGATGACTGCAAACTTCTGAGTTTAATTTGTTCTTCAATACTGCTTAGAGACATCTGTACTTGTGGCCTCCACAACACTGTGGGACACTCTTTTAAATTTATTTTAAATCTGCTGCCTGATTGTTTGTATGGGTGGGCACTACTTCTTGTATCACATAAACTAGCAAATCCCTGGCTTTCAGCATTTTATTGTGGCCTGTCATATATCATGTTTTTTGAAACCTGATATCATAGACTATTTATTCTCTCAAAGAGAAGGCTGTTCCGTACTTCTGATCATCTTCCTAATTTTTTTTCTGTATCTTTTCTAGTTCTGCTGTGGTCTGCTGTGTTCTTCTTTAAGTTGGTGTTATCAGAATTTCATTCAACATTCAAAATAGAGGGAACACCAGGGATGCACTATGTTTTCTTATTTGTTCTGGTTTTTTCTCTAGTATTTAACATTACTTGCCTTTCTGCGCCTATAACAGGTATTTTCAGAGAACTATCTGAAATGACTCAAATATTTTTTCTCCTGGTAAAAAAATTTGAATCCCATATTGTAAATGCTAGAATTATTATTATTGATTGCAATAATCAACATTGCATTTCATCTGCTATTTTATCCTGAATAACTTTTATCACCTGGAAATGTTTTATCTCACTGTTCACTCTCTTTTCCAATTCATTCATAAGTATGCTGAATAGCATGTGTTTACAAAACAGACCCCACTGGACCTCTGTGGCAGCCATCCTCCATTGTGAATACTGGCTATTTCTTTTTATCCTTGTTTCTTAGTATTTAATGAGTTACTGATCTGCAAGAGAACTGTTCTCTTTTATTCTATGAAAGCTTTCCTTCTTCAAGAACTCTGTCAAAAGCTATTTTAAAAATCCAAGGACATCTTATTGACCACACTACACCTATCCACATGCTTGTTGACTCCTTCAAAGAACTGTAAAAGGCTTGAAGGACATACCTTCTGCCTACAGAAACTGCATGACTTCTTCCTTTATCGTTATTCGAGTATCTGCCAGTTCTAGTTTTCATTCTGATTTTTAGCTATTTGCCTGAAAGTCACAATTACTTATCTATAGTTTCTTGTATACCCAGTGGAGTCCTTCTCAAAGGCTAGGGTTGCATTTGCTGCCTTCCATTCCTCAGGTGCTGGTAAGGATTTAAGTGACAGATTGTATGACACTACAGTTAGTATATATTTTGCTTCCTACTTATGTGTATTCAAGTTCTCTCTAAGGACTGGGGTGCACAGGAGAGTACAAAACAGTTGTTTAAAAGCTGCATTTTATTCACCTGCTTCACTGAGATGAGAGAGACGCTAATTTTTCATTATGATGTAAATCAAATATATTATTCAGCCAACGTGACCTTGCTGGCAGATTCTAAATATCTTCCAGTCCTTGAGATTTTGTTTAGTACAAATGGATCATATTCAGTATTAGCTGGAAGAAGATCAAATATAAATGCTGACTTACTAGTTATAAAAAACCATGAATGATTTATTAGGTATCAATAGGATATTTAGCATTTGCCTATCACTGTGTTCACAACAGATAACTAAAAGCACAGAATAATCAATACAAGGGAAAGTCACACTTTATTCCTTATTTCCATCTGATTTAATCAAAAAAGGATAAAAGAGCTTTATACTTTCATTAACATATTTTTTTCAGAGTAAGCAACTGTCCACAGGGGCCTTCACTTTTATTTTATAACACACATCTTGTCAGGAGCAGCAGGTGGCATGAATTTTACTAGAAGCACAATTCTCCTTATCAAAAATTTCTTCTTTGTCTGGGAATAATTCTCAGTTCATTTTAGCCTGCTCTCACATGATCCATGTTGGCTCAGTGATTTGAAACCCAGAGGGTTTTCAGCCCTTTTTGTTTATTTCTTCTAAGTCACAACTGTCTGCATTTTAATTTTTATGCTCATTGGTGATTGTTAACTGGTTTTCTTTACGCTCACACTGTGCTGGCCAATCCACTACGAATCAACTGCAAGAGATTTGCAGAATTTTGGGTTTTTTCCTTTTTTCCCAGCCAGACCAAGGTACTGTTGAAATGACTCAACCATTTTGCTGAAGAGAAATGTGCCTCTGCTAAGATGAGCTTGATTTCTTTATTTAAAAAGAAAAATCAGGTACATAGAACATCAGTCTATTTTGTTGGCTTTTTTTGTTTTCTCTTCCCAGTGAAATGCCTCATGTAGCTAGAACCATAGCATGGGTGGCAGTAGAAAAACTCAGCCTGCATTTTCCTGGCTCTGTAGCTGGAGACTGACACTTTCCAGCAAGAACAGTTCCCACCACCAGCTTTTTGACATCTTGCATTCTTTCTTTTACCAAGGGACTAGCTAAGTGCTGTACATTCGTTTCTGCCAAAGCTGAGCTAGTCAGGAAACAGAGTGAGTCCTTTACTGGTGTGACTAAGCTATGTCTCTTGCTGGAAAGAAAATGCTATTTAAATACTATTAAATCACACTTCATTTAAGAGAAATCAGAATAACTTCCCTCTAAAACTGCCTGCTGCCAGGAAATATTTTTAATGCCAGTATTAAATATACACTATAGACAGTATTTTTAGAAAGTGCGTACCGTATTGTTGAGGGTCACAGCGGAGTTGCCAAATCCAGAAGCTACAAATTGTGGTAGATTACATTCTCAGCTTTTGGAAAACATCTCAGACTTTACAATGCACATAGTTTACTCCTTTAATATTATAGAAATGGCTTTCAGTGCATTCCTGCAGTACTAATCCATCCTTTCTCCCAGTTACAGGACCCTTAATCACCCACAGCTTCAAACTGCATCTGTCTACCCTTAGTTCTTGGAGTTAACACCCCAATAACCCAAGAGTTTTTCTAGTGTGGCAGCAAAATCCATGAGATTCTGCAAGAAAAACTTCTTTATCTTCATTACCTGGAAGATCTGGCTGTCTATCTAATTCCTATTCTTCTCAACCATCTCCTTATCTCTGCTTATGCTGAAGGGCCCTTACTAGCTGCAACTGATCCTCTTCCTCTATGTCCCAATTTGCCCTTGTGAGCTTCTCTCCTTGAGCACTATCAGTTACCCTCTGGAAAGGCGCAATCTCTCTGGTCCTTCATTTAGCCCACATGCCAGCTCTAGATCTTTCATGGTAGCACTTATATCTAAGTGTGTATTATTTTAATAGAGTAATTAAAAAACTTCTGACTCTCCTCATCTCTGAATGGTAAGTGGGGTTAGAAGAAAGGAATGGATCATCATGCTTTGAAATTTCAGATCCATTATTAAGCATCTGTTGTTAAAATGTCATGAAGAACATGAACTTGCTACTGGATAATGTGTTTTATTGTGAGTGATTAAGAAACACTAAATATAAATGGAATGTCATCTGTAGAGTGTCTGGTAGCAAACCCCCTGTATTCCCAGAATATCACTGGTGTTAGCAGGAAGACCTGGATTTACACTAAGATGCAAATATATGCTCACAGGGAAATCTGTTCTACATTCAGGAAAATCTAAGTGAAACCTTACCAGGTATGGTGGTGTGACTGTCTGCTGTATGGGTAAATGTCTTCCTTAATAGCTTCTGGGAATGCTTACATGGGATCTCTGGTGTAATTAGGAATACCTTTTCCTCAAATCTATGCTCTCTCTTTATCTGTTGTTCTTCTTTATCTGACTGTCATTTCCATCTTCTTCAGTGTATCCACAGTTAGGTGAAATTTTTATCTTCTGGTAAGCCTTCTGCTTTAAGTACTGGAAACGTCTAACTGAGATGTTTGGTGAACAGCCAGCAGAAATCCACAAGGACTAGGGTATACCGATCCTTTGGAGGAGACCAGCAGAAGGCTTTGAAGGAGAGATGTAATGTGAAAAAACATCTAGAGACTGTAATCAGAAACAATATAAGAATAATTCAGGAGCTCCCCTTTGCCTCACAGTCTATCCCAATGGTGCCTTTTGAGGTTCCTTTGCCGTTTCTTCCAGAGAAGTCAGTTGTTCTCTGCTGATTTTTATTAGATCTATTAAAAAAGCTGAGTGAGGACAAGAGCATAAGAACTGATATTAAACATTGGACTTCTAGATTCCCAATTCTAGACACCAGAATGATCCAAGAGGAAAAACTGTATCTCATTTTGTAGTAAGCACAAATCTCCAGTCTGCAAAATCAAAACTTTTCTTGAGTCGAGAGTACATACTTCTCAACTTCAGAGACTCTGTTGCAGCAGGCTGGAAACGCCCTACGAATGTGTTGCTGTATCATACTATATTGGACAGGGTACATCATATTTAAAACTCATCTAGCTAGAAACATGCCAAAAATTAACTTACATCTGCAACAATACCACTCATTCAGGTGCTAGAACAAAAGGCTGTGTTTCCAAGCAAATTAAAGGAATGTAACAGAATAAGAAAACAGAGCAAAGCCATTACAAGGGATTCTATTTAAAAAAATGGGAAAAAAAAGCTCAGCACAAAAAGCGTCACAGAAAGATCTGTTATGATGAAATTACTGAGCTTTAAAAGCAAATCTAAACCAAAAATAAAATGACCTGTTCCTTTTGGTATGTGCCTCATGGAAATGCTGTTCTGAAATTGTTTTTCTAAGTGTAGAACAAAGACTATGCTTTATTGTCAAGCTTTTGATATTATATTAATAACCCATTTCCTTCCTATTCAAATTATATGTCCTGCTGTGCATGATACTTTCTATGTTAATAATATTAAAATAAAAATAGCACAAACTAGATATAACTCAGTTATGGCTCTTGCCCACTGTTGGAGTCTTCACTTCTAACCATTCCCTATGCCCTGCCTATCAAATCTGTTCACAGCAGCAAACACATTTTGTGCATTGCAGTGGAACTTCTCTTTTTTTCAAGCAACATGATTTTTATAGCAATTTGTAATGTTATAATGTTGATAATACGTAGGCCTGTAGGAACATAGAACAGAAAGGAACTTCTCCAAATAAGAAGCAACCTGATACACTTTATGCATAAATCAGATGGCTCCACTCAGACTATGAAAAGCAAGGAAGCAGCGACCAGAGGAGCTGGGTGTTATAGCTGGTTTCAGCACAATAGCACCTGATAAGTTTCCTGAAGTGCTTGAAATGTTTGTACTTATATTTAAGCCAAACTCCAAACTTGAGTAGAGTGAAGAGATTAGTTCCGGTCAGTGGCATGGAGTAGGAGGTTCTTTAGCTTTTTCTCCTTCTTCTGGCTTATTTACTTCTCTGTATAAAATAAAAATCTGAAATAGGATTATATGTAAATAACGATCTGTCTGAGTTCAAAATCCGAATGCCCTATAATGTTTTTCTCAGACTTGGTTTGTAAGTAGAATCATACTAAGACCTGAATTCTCCACCTGATTAGATATTCTACAACAGTGTAGAGAGGAAATCTAAACCTTTCACTTAGAAAGCAAATGTAAATAAAGCCATTCCCTGGAAAAGCATTCCTGTGTAAGCACAGGAAAGAAAAGCTGTTCAATTCACTGGTGGGAATGTTCAGACAACACTGAGTCCAGGAGACAGCAATTGAGAGGAGCTGATCCTTGTTTCTGGAGACAATAATGAAAATAGAAATCATGTTCCTTATAGATAGTGTGAAATCGGAAGCTCTGAAAACTGACATAGGGTCTTCGATGGATTCTTCTTTCTGACATTTTTGTTTGTTTCTCACAGTCTAACTAATAGAGAAAAACTTAAGGTGTGAAAACAAAAAATTCAGCAATAAGGCGTTTTCCTAAAGACATACGCATCAATTCAGTGACAGAGCTGGATGCATGACGACTGACAGGTCTTGTTCAAATGAGCAGAGGTTATAAAACTGATGGGAAAAGGCAGCACCTTTGGCCCTTTGCAGTGGTGTTTGAATACATGTTGGCTTACACACTTTGGACACTGTTATTAGTAGATAAGGTGAATAGTTATTAATATTTCTTTAGTGTAAACATCATGGCTTTCTGACCCATGTCAGTTCCCCCCAACATATTCAGCCGCTGTTTCCAACCTGACTTATGCCATTTTCCCAGCATTGACATTGACTTTTCTGTTGTGCTTGAATAACATTGCTTATTAGTCTGTGGTTCCCTTCGCTCATCCCTGTTGACCTCAATGTTTCAGTTGATATTACCGCCTGTAGCATTCTGGCACAGCCTATTGGAGTCAGTGATTTTTGTTTCTATTTTCTACAACCAACTCAGTAACATACTCCACTGCCGTTACACTTACATTAATGACCCTCTGTTAAAGTATGGGGTGGTTTGTCCTGCATTTCTTATCAGACCTAGTTCTGGAAGTCACCACCTTTCTGTATTTGTGGCTTAGGAAAGCTCTGAGATACAAATTTTTGGAGGCTGAGAAAATATTCTGAGGAAGCATCACAAACTGTTGACTTGTTCATATGATCCTTTAGACATCTGTTCTCAGCCATTTGAGGGAAAGGATGCAAGGAAATTGTGATCTTTGTTCTGATAGAAAAAGCCATTTTATGCATTCAACCTGTGATGCTTATTACTTTTAAGCAGATACTGTAGAGATTCATGGTCTTCATGCTTACCAATGTCTTTCTCCTCTATGAATCCCTTCAATTCTACTTTATAAGAGGATTTAGTCTGTAATTGTGCCATCCAGGAGGGACAGGGATATCCCTTCTGTGTTCCCCAGATTTGAAATGATAGGTTAGCTAATGTCAACTAGCAGTGAGTGTGGTTGAGGTTTGCTGAACTAGTGTCAGCTTCAGTGCTTCTTTTTAACTAATTTCTCTTTTTAACACACCAGCTAACATATAGGGAAAGTAACTGAATAATGCAGTTATCTATTGGCTGTAAATCGCTAGTTTGTATATGGTGACAGTTAATGGTGGTTTACTTTTTATAAAAGAGTTCTATCATCTTTGTGTCCAAAGGATCTCACCACAGAAGCATGGCAACATTTAGTGGGATACATCTTTCTTTCAGTTTGTTTTTTTTTTTAACATGGTAGCTAGAGTTGAATGTTAACCAACTCTATTTTCTGTGGCTGAGCAGTAAATCTGATCTTTCGTCATATATCTCATTTGTACCACACTTTTTGTCTTTTAGTGATTTAGTGCAGTTTAATTTAAATATGCAAAATAAACATGGTTTGCTGGCTACTAAACTAAAACAAATGTCTTTTTCCCACCTACCAATCTTCACATTTGCAATTAGCATTATGCATAACAAAACAGAGGTTGTGGAACATGTGTGAGGACTCAGCATTACTGGCAGAAGGAAAGCTTTTTAAATGTGAAGCACACCCACTGGGCAGTTCAGAATCTAGGGCAAAAATTGCTATTTCACTCACTCATTTCCTATATTTACAAATCTTTTATATAAAAGTCAGTAGCGGTTATTTGAAAGCAATTCCGTAGCTGGGTATTTTTAGCAGGTAGGCAGAGCATTTTAAAATTTTCAGCCTTAAAAACCAGTTGATGCTTGACAATGGATAGTGGCAAACAATTCAGTGCAAATAGGAAAAAGAATACACTGGGAATGGTTGCTGTCTCTAAAGGATGGCTTAATTTACTTATAGGTGGTTTGAGTTTGCACTGTTCCTGTCCAACACTCTGAATTTTGCAGACTGACGTGAATCTTAGACCTCAACAAAACCAGGTGTACACACGTGGGGTTACTAGCAGTCTTTGTAGAGTTCAATTCATCAACAAAGACATTTCACTTCACAAATGTGCCAGAAGTCTGCTTTGTCAACTTATAGAAAGCTTATTTGAATTATCCTCTTACAAATTAAGGAAAGTTACAGCCTATATATGGATTCTTTTGTCTGCAAACACCACCATTGTGCATTTTCCTCAGGCTGTGTATGAACCAGTTACAACGACGTGGAGGTCAGGGAAGAATAAGAGCATTTTTAATGGCACACTGTGAAGGGTCATTTTTAAAAATTTCTAAAAAATTCATGTTCTGCTGTAAATTACCTGTCATTCTAGCAAGGCCTGGTGGTGCCCCTATCAATAACTCTGCATAGTACCTTTGTGAGTGGCCTGTTGAGTCCCAGGTGGCTACTTCTCAAGCATGGCTCTGAACTGCAGGATGTGAGGAGGCTTCTAGGGAAGGGACTGGGGCACGGTCAAGCCCTTGGCATTTGGTCAATGGAAAATATGGCTTAATGTTAAAAAAATGAATGTTTTTTACTGTTGCCAGAACTCTGCTAATTATTCACATCTCATGAACTCAACAAGCTGTAAATAGCAGGCAATCATGCATTATCTGTGAATGGTCTCCCTGCGTTTTTACTTAGTCCTATAATACCAATATACACAGTTAATATGGAAACCTGTGAATCATTCCCAGGGAAGCATTGTCATGCCCTGTAGACACCTGGATTAAACATTTCCTTACACATATTTACAGATGCATTCTTTACTTTTTTTTCATGGAAACCAGATAATAAATCTTTCTCAAATGCTATAAATTGTTGATATCTCTGTAAATTAAATCCATTTGATTTCCTGGATTGTCAAGTATGGTAAAGGAAATCTTATCTTTCTATTGATTAATATTTTACTATAACATTGTTCTTTTTGTTCCAAATGCCATCTCATCTGTGGGAGTTGCACACACAGAAGCTGTAGGAAGTCTCATAGTTTCCATATGCATGCTTAGTGAGATGCTAGAGTTCTAAAATATTGTGAAGGTGTTCAGACTTCTTACCAGATTTTAAACTCAATTTACAAAAAACTTTTTATTACTGTTCTCATGTTTGATGCAACCTGTCTGAGATTCCCTTTCCTCAATTGCATGATGTATGTTGTCTTCTCCTTGTAGCAGTGTTAGACGAGGGATCTCAGAAGCTCTAAGGGTAAGGAACAACCACTTGATTATCTTCTGTAATGCTGGCAGGGCCTAGAAATGCGTATGGTATGAAATATGGATGAGTTGAGTCTCCCTTTTTGCCTCACCATATGCCAAAGTGCCAGAATCTTTTACAGATACAAGTCAAGTGAGTGGGCTTCTAGGAATGAAAGAAATGGTGAAGAAGTGCTGAAGAAGTATCACTTTTCTGTGGGAGATTCTCTCTTCTTGTGACAGTGTGCTTTCCCTCCCCTCCTTCTCCAGGCACCACCTGATCTTTATCTCCTGTAACCCTGCCCAAGCAATAACCACCCGTGGTGGTCATAATGGGTGCTTGTAGTCGTGACAGCGGCATCCGGGGCTCAATGTGGTTTCAGGGAAACAGATAACAACACAATAGCCAAGGGCTAACTCGAGCAATGCTGGTTCTGTGGTCAATATGCAGATATAGGTCAATCATCTTACCCCCATAATAGCGCACAGCCCAAGAGCCCTTTGAGCTCTCCTGAACGGCAGCGGGCTGCACGCCAGGATCCCCCCTTGAGTCAGGATGCTGCTCAAGGTTACTCCTCAAGGTTGAGAGATTCCTTGCCACAGCAGATCCTCAGTAAGTGACTAAAAGCATGCTGAACTTCGAAATCTTAGCTAAGTGATATAAAGGATTGATTGCGCAAATATAACCCTTTAGGTGTAAACCATTGACTAAGTCTGGGACAAGGACTGGATCCAGCCGCACCTAGACTCCTCTCGGAGAAGGAGTTTAGAAAGTCAAGGGGGTCCTTTCTGAAACCTTGACTCAACGGGAGGGTCTGCCCGACAGTTCTGTCTGACCCTGTCCTCTATGCAGTAAATAACCCAAATGTGCCTTGCCATCTCAAATCTTCTTAAACTGTCACATCTATTATCAACTTTATTAAATCATTGTTTTTATATCAATAAACATATTGCTGCTTCTCTCTTATAAGTGAAGTGCATCGCTCCATCCACGACAGTTCTGCTCTTCTAGCTTCAGGTTATGATTGCTACAAGGAGCCTAAATTATTAAAGCTCATATCTGAAGATCAGATTCTCTCTTTATTACCTGTAATGACAATTTAATCTTTTTTTTTTTTCTTAAAGACGGAAAAAAGGAAAACCGGTGGAGAGTTAAAACAAGTTCAGAGCACAATGAAACAGTGAGTCCTCACCAGCTTGGCACTGCACTGTAATCCACTGTTTTCTGTTTCTGAAAGCATTTGAATTGTTCCATACTGCCTTTCAGTGCGTTTTTTAATACCTTAGTCTAAATTTATTCTTTACAGGAACATATTCTCTTACTGGGGAAAAAAAAAGAATTCATAAATTCCTCATGATCCTGATTCATATTTTATGAGAATCAAGAAAAAAATGTATATAAAAATTCTAGAACACATTTTCCTTGACTTTCATAGCATTTATATTTTGATAAGGTGTTTTCTAGATTGTGTAAACATTGTGCTTGGGTCTCGATATGAGAAGAGACAGGAAATTAAGAGTTTCTTCCTGACAAGGAGAACTTTTTGTGTTAGGTGCAACATTGCTTAGTATATTTAGTAATTCCAGAAAAAGATGATGAATAGGAAGGCAGCAAAATTTGCAGAGGGTACAGGCATATTGCCTAGTCATCACTAAGGAAGACTAATTTATGGTGTGTGGGAATGGAAAGAAGATGTTCATATTGTTTTTTCCAGTTTAAGCATCAATTATGTGGTGAAGTGCTTCCAGACATAGCGACCCCGTGGTCTTATTCCATACTGTGTACTGATGGATGAGCTTCACCAGGATCATGACAGCAAATGAGACTTGCCATCACTACATGCAAAGTATTAAAACATCTTTGAAAGTGGAAAGGATTTTGAATTAATTATTCAGTTCAGGAAAGAGATTTGGATGTTGTTACAGACAGCTTAATGAAGACTTTAGCTGTGGCCAGAACTCAAAAAAGACACTAAGAAGCATAAGGAATAGGATGGGGAATAACATGTAAAATATTATAATTAGACCTGATTGGGAAATGTTCCCTCAGCAAATGGGTAATTCTGATAACTCTGAACAAACCCCACACCTTTATTTGCAAAAACCTCCCAATCATTCAGACCAAAAATTTAACAACATTCATAAGGAGTCTAGTCAATAACAAGAATAACAATAAGAAAAATGTTCAAAATTATTTTTGAAAGAGGTAATAAACTGGGTGTTCCATTTCCATGCTTATCCCAGTAAGGAAATATTAAATGGTGAGAATGGATTATACCACAAATCGTAAAAACTGTTGTGCTGGCCACTATTAGAGAAAGATATAGGATTATAAGGCTAAGTGAACCACAAGATCAAGCTAGTGTAGTGTTCCTATATTCTTGCCCTTTGCCTATGCTAGGTGAAAATTAAACCATTTATACATGGGGCAGTATTTAGACATGAGCTCTTTTGATGGAACTAGGGTCTGGGCAATGTGCATTAAAAGGTGTCTCATAAATCAAAGCAAAATGCTACAAAAATAAAAAAGAAACTGCAGAGAATATTATTAAACTACAGGAAAACTGCTGTGTGCTCTTGAATGAACGATACAAACATTTTTGAAATTTGGTGTAAAAAGAAAAGTATACTGAAGTTAATAATTAGGGCAAAGCAATATAGGACCTGCTTAATATAACTGCACTCCGTTGGCCTCAGTACAGTACAATATGCTCACTTCAATGAAATGATGTCACTTTTAATTTTAATAGTTTTATTAGGTATCTGCTTTAGGCTGTACTTGAACGGACACGGTCCAAATTCCCCGCTGGTGTAAATTAGTGTAGCTCCATGGGGATCTTAGTAATTTTAGCATTAATGATCTGATTCAAGCTAGCTTGAACATAGAATTTCCCTTTGACCTTGTGACAATTTTTTTATTATTTTCATAAAGAAAGTAAATACAGCTGAGCAGAGAGTAGACCATGCTACATTTGTAACAGTATTTTCCACAGGACAAGGCAGGAGTCGAAAGATCACAACCTGCATGAATGAGTAAAGGATATTGTAAAACACTTGGAATGGAAAGAATCACTCCTTAGCTCTGAGGGCAAAATAATGCATTGGTGTTTGCCTTATCCCCTCAGCTAAAGACAGTGAAATACTTGGTGCTTTGCCTTCCCTCTGTCAGTCTCAGTAAATTCTCATTTTCTTCTCTTGTTAATCAGGAACGTTTGTTTTCCCCTCCCATCTTTTGGCATATCTCCCCCCTGCCCCGTTTTAAATCCTCGCAATTCTGTATTCTTTACGGCTATTATATCTCATCTCCAGCTTCTTTTTATTTCCTTTGCCTTTCTTTCAGGCTTCTCTTCACTTTTTTCTCCCTTATCTTTTTCTTCCCTCTCTCTCTGGAAAGTTCAGTGTGCAAGTTAATCTAACAGCATGAAGCTAACTGATACGATCAGGACTTGTGAAATAGAAACTAAGCTCTCACTGACTTTTAGAGCCTACCTGTGGCAAATCTCACATGAACAAATTGGTTCTTGACATTTGATTGGGTCTGCTTGCTTCTTAAAATATGCTTTAAAAACAACCTGTAAGCCTGATTCTCCTTTTATTCTGGAAATGTTGTACATTTGTTTCACAAAACTTGCTTCTCTGTAGAACAGTTCTTGGTATGATAAATATAATCAAAGTCAGTCACAGGAAACTTACAGTTAGCTTGCTTTATTGTAATCCCATATATTAGTGAGAAGTTATAATCTCCTTCTGTGTACCTATAAAGATTCAAGCTTTGTAAGAAAAAAAACCCAACCTTCTTTACATTGTTAATATATATGGGAAAAGCAGACGAACTTTCAGTCTTATTAAAACCTGGAGGGCCCTAGGAGAGGAAGGTGGACAGCTCACCCCACTCATGTTCCCTGGATCACTTCCCTTTCTCTATGTCTTTGGACTAAGACAAGCCAACACTGCTGCCATTCTGATGACCCTGAATATACCTGCCAACCTGTTGTCTGGACAGATTAATTAAATAACTGTTGCCCCTTTAAGGACATAGAATAGGCCTTATCAGATACATCACAATAATTAGGTTCTTAATTAAAAGAACTAATTAGGTTCAAACTTATCCTACTGGGAAACAGATATAAAATGAGGCAGATCAGCACAAGCTAACCTCTGTAACCCATCGTAGGACACAGGATTGCAGCTCTTACATGCGTTCCTGATCCTGACACATGCAGCATCCTGTGTAGTCCTGTGCTAATAAACATGAGATGTGACATTAGAGAGTCTTTTCTCAGGCACAGTGACTCGGCCCTGCATTTCCAGTCTCTCTTTTGCACAAAGAGGTTCAGAGAGAGCAGCCAGGTCCACAGTCCATTCAAATCAGTGTGCAGGTGCTCAGGAGAGCTGGATAACGCCCTTAGAGTACAGATGAGCAAAAACTTTCATACTGCTTCAAGGACGCAGGAGACTGACATTGTTTCACTTAACACGTCATGTGTAAGAAGTTCACAGAGCGTGTTAAAGTGTGGGTCCAGTCGTGCAGCTGTGTGAGCTGTATAAAGCACTGTTCTGTGTGAGGCACCAGGCAGGTACACGGCACCAACGCTGTGAAGGCACGGCGGTGTGAGGGCTGGATTTTCACTGCAGCCGATTGGGATTCTGAATTGTACATCCATTTTCCAGAGGGTCTCTCACTCCTGATTTTATCTTTAACTAACAAGTGATTCCTGCTCTTTCCTCTCATATTCAGAGGATGGCATTGACCGTATGTCAATGCAGCAGCCCTACTAAATTTACCCACAGTTCCAAATATACATACAGTGTCATAACCATAATGCCCTCATTCTGTCATATTTGCTTGAAATGTGTGTATTTGTGTATTGGGTAGTTTTACCCTGACTAGAAAATTATAAAAAGCAGAATTAACTGTTTTTCAGTGTTCAGACAGCTTCATTCTGTGAGTACTATTAAAAAATAAAAATAATTGTGTTGAGATCAGAGATAATTATCTCAGAGGCATGTTGATATTGTTTTCCTTATCATTTTGTTTAATACAAATTTTGTTGTATTGGCTCAGCAGTACTTTTTAAACCTCCTATTCCAATGGAAATCATGTAAAAAGAGTAAAGGCTCTAAAGGAAGACTAAAACTTCATATATCTGTTTTGCCACAATGAAGTCAGTCAATGCCAAACAGACACAAGATACTAAGTTGGTGCCATAACCACCAAAATGCAGATACTTGACTGGCCATGGCATAAAATGGGATGTTATGGCTTCCATTTCAGAGGGAAATTATTCAAGCTTCATTGTACAGTATAGTCTCTACTAATACAGAAGCAGCTATATGTCATTTGAGCAATTTCCTTTGCAATAAAAGATGCGGTGGCTTTTACGTTGATCATCTTATGGGATAATTAGTGGATAGAAACATTTGATAGCAAGACGTTATTGAAGAGAGAGCCACTTTTTTTATATAGGTAAAGGTCTTGTTCAACCCCAGGCCCCTACAGAAGAAAAAGTGATTCCTCGGCTTGAAAGAGGGCAGAAGGACAGAGGTACTGAGGGCTCTTCCAGTCTGTGTAATATGTGCATTAAAGTCCCGTGGAAATCTCTGGGAGCTATGTGTGGTGGGGATGACATCCATCTTGCTGTGTCCAATGGCAAAATTTCCACTTATAACATTGGTGTTAAAATAGGCTCTTATTAAGTACGTTTTTTCTTTGGAAAAGTAGGAAGTGTGCATATATATCCCGAAACTTTTGTGTATTCACTTAATCAAGCTCTAAGATTTAAGGAGCTTCTCAAAAAGCAGTTGTAAAATCAACTGTCTTTAAGTTCCTGAACTGAACAGCAAAATCTTTCAGCAGCGGAGATTTGCTGAGCAGCAGAGGAAGGTCTGCTGCTCTAACGTGTCATATCTAGGACACTCATAAGGATTGCTAGTTTTTGCAGGTGTGATGTGATCTCACTGTGAAGCCGTTCATAGCAAGAAGGAGAGGTAAGGCAGAGTTATTCCCAGGCTGAGAAATACGGCCGTGCTGAGCAGTCTTCCTCCATGGGAAAGATGCAGGACCAGAAACTAGTGGCTTGGCACATGCTGCGTAGTTTAAAATTCTCTTTTCAGCCACAAATTCAGTGTCTCCTTACAAATCACTTTGTTGCTGGGAGGATTTTCAATTATATGAAAGCTTCCTATAATACACTGCTGCTGTTCCAGTAAAGTCTTTAATCCCTCTCCTACTGAATTTACATGGACTTCAGTGATACAGGATTGCGTCAAAAGGGTGCAACTGGCTTATAATATCTTTGATGGGTGGATTTCATCCTTTCTCAATAAGAAAGAAAAAAACGTAGATAATGGGCTGATATTTTCAGAAGAGTTGTTCCTACAGCCTGAATTTTCTTTTATACTTAGTGTGCCTTAGAGTGGAAAGTGAAGTGTATCAAATAACAATGAGCAACAATAACAACACATATTTTACACTTCAATAGAACTCTAAATACTCGCTGATGGAATCTAATGACTTGTGAAAAAAATACATGCCCCTTTTTTGCAAAGACAGGGGTAATTTTGTAATTAATATGACTCATCTGCATGACTTTTAAAGAACTGTTTTAAGTTACTTGGTTTTTCAGTTTGAGATTCTTGCTATGGAAGGAAATGAATGACATGCATATTTGTTCATTTACCAAATTTACATTCTACTTGCATTTGAATTTCCCATGGGGAAATCCTTATCTTCCTTAGAGTTCTTCAGGATAAGCCCACAATAATGCAATTATTGCATGGATCAATTTCCCTATTTGATCAGTTGATATCTGAATATTTTTTTTAGTGGAGCCAACGTAAATGAATAAGAGATGTGGTTATTGCCGGTTTTTTTTTATTTTATAAAGGAGAAGTGTGGATATGTATAAACTGGGAGACAAGAAGGGCTCACCTAAAGCAAGAGTACAGCCTGCATTGTCTTTCTGTCTCCTTAGTACAAAACAGAAGAGTAAAATATGCATCTTTATTATTACAGAGAGCAAGTAATAAAAAAGAATGATTATTTACTTGCTATAGAAAGTAATATCCATGGCTTTCCAAACGAAGATTAATGGTGTTGAATCTGTGAATAAGATGTTAAAAAGCCCAGTCAGGAAAGTCTTTGTTTTATGCATTGTATTACACATTTTGTCAGTATGGCTCACAAGAGGTGGATGGAGGCAATCCTGTTTGGGGAGGGAAGTCTAGACATCTCAGCTGCTTGATCATTTATCTCTCCTTGACTTCTGCAAAAGGGATGACTAGAAGTCACACAGTACAAACTGGGATTACTGCAGGGGCATCTTTTTCCTTATGTGAGCATCGTGGAAAGGCTGTAGCAGCTACTTAGACTCAGGATTCATCTTGGAAGCTGGGACAGAGTCCTCAAGGGATGATGAGGATTGTGTGTCCTTCCAGAACTGTGTTCCTTAATTGCCTGGGGCGCTGTTTAATGTGATTGGTGACAAAATACCAGCAACTGAAAAAAAGAGATAAATCACCAAATTTTATAAATTCACATGACTTGTCTGGGTAACAACAGCTCTTCACGTTTGCACTGAGTGAAGTGGGCATTGAGGTGTCTTCTAGAACTGCTCAAAGCTTGAGAAACGAATGAGCATTAGCTGCTTAAAAATAATTTGTATTTCTTTTATGTCCAGCTGTTCAAGAGGTAATTTATGGTTCGGGTTGGCACTTAGGCACCAGTAAGCCTTTGAAAATGCTACCTTTTCCTCCCAAGCATTTTCATTTACAAAGGGACATGGAAAAAAGATGGAGTGATTTGTTTCAGTGAGTAATAGCAAAGGGAGGTCACTCTTTATAAGCAGCAACTGTTATGACAGACAGCAGATCATAAAGCCATGGTTGGCTAGCTGAATAATTTTAAATACTTTGGTAGATACTCACAGCAATTGTATATGGCTGGCACTGCCTCAGTGATCAACATGAAGTTTCACAGCACGTGGTGGAATCTCTTCGCTGCTCACTGTTCAGTACAAAACCACTCCCAGTCCCCTCATGGTAGTGACTCCTAGGCATCTTTCAAATGACTCTCTCGTCTACTTCTCTTAAATCTAGTTGAATACATGAGATGCAGAAGTATCTTTCCTACTCTTAAAACTGCTGGATCTTTCTCTTTGTCTAAATATATCCAAATGTGGCCTTTAATAGCTGGAGAGGATGTAGTTTTCCTGCTGTTGTGACATGTGGTGCCACTGAAGGATTTATCTGCTACAAAATCTCATTTGTGGTTAGGGCACCTGTGTTTTAAAAGGACTACAAATCTCAAGTCACATGTCTGAAAAAGCCCTATTGCCTGTAACTAGTTTAGGAGGGAGATGAGGACCTATGAGTATCTATGGTATCTTAGGTATCTACGTGGGGTACCAGGATTAGCTGACTGTTGCTAAAAAGGTGGTTTTCACAGGAGGAATCTGAGCACAGGCACAGATTTGGTACAGCATTATCTGAGCCAGGTATCTTCAAGAAGGGAGGTGAGTGGAAAAGATTAAAGGCTCAGGGAGCCCCGAGTATTTGTGGCTGTGGGCATGAAGGAAAGAGGTGTAGAGGGCTGCATACCATTAACTGTATGCCCTTCTCATAAAATTGGTTTTATATAGGAGAACATTTATTTCTTCTTTGACTTGATTCTTTTTTTCTCTTGACAAGAGTTTCACCTTGCCTTTAAAGCATGGACAATTCATTTGTTTTTACAAGAAGCTTGAAGATCCCTATGGGTGTGACTTGAAAATAAAAACTGCTTTGGAGGTTTCATCTGTTTCTTGTTCAATAGGACTTTCAGCTCTTAATTTAACTTGGGGAGAAGACTAGTCTAACTAAGTCACGAAGGCATAGTGTGCAGACAATGACAATTCACTGAGGTGGGTGAGATGAATCAACTTGTGGTGGGGCTGATTTCTTCTGTTAACTATAAAAAGAACACAGATGATTAAACTAGACAAGACACCTCATGCTTAGGTAGCTACCGTTAAATGACATGAATCCCACATGAATGACAAAATCAAACAGCAAAAAAAGCAACATTTATTATAGAGAACCATCTGTGGAGGCAATAATGCTTATAGTTCATCTGTCAAAAGACTCCTATTATCACTGGAGTCTAAATCTCTTGCTGCACTGGACTAGAGAGTACAGTACTGCCCTGTTTGGTGTGGTTATCATCATTTCTCTACATTAAAAGGATAGATCAGTGCACAGTTTTTAAGAACATGTCAAGCACTGATTCCAAGGGAGCAGCTTTGCTTAAAAATTGATAGTGCTGTGTGACCCACTTTATTCCAAGGGCAGAGAGAGTCCAGTGTTCTTTCTGTCATCTGTGCTATCAGAAAGCACTTGGAGCCAGGGTCAGTTAATAAAGAAGACAGGGCTCATCTGTTCTTTCACTTTTGAGGTCAACAGGGAGTCCCATCTTCCTAAGTCTCTTGTTCAGGATCATCTTGTTCATATATTCGGGACAGCTGGAAATTTATCTCAGTATAGAAATGCAGGACTGGTTCTGTGGCATTCCCCATCTTTTCTACCTCCCCTCCCCCATTTAAAAACAGGTTGATTCCTGAACATGATATTGTTCATCCTAGAGGAACCAAAACCTACTGGAGTACAGTACCATGTGTTGGCCTGTTAACAGAGGAGGAGACTTATTATTTAAAGCAGTTGTGCACAATGTTTGCCATCCCCTGGGAAACAGTACTTAGCTAATAGGATGGTAGTGACAACATGTTTTCCTCCACAAGGGTTGGGGACTGCATTCAGAATAATGTCTGTTCAGCCAGTAGAACTGCACCCCGTGCCTCCTCCTTCAAATGCCGGGCAAAGTGGCAGTCTTATTTGTTTGGCCAGTCAGGTCCCTTAAAAGGAAGGCAGTGACAGATTTTGCCTCCCATATTTATATGTACCCTGTGACAGTGTGACTGTGTGGAGCAGTTGACACGTTGAAGGGAAGGGATGCCATCCAGAGGGACCTGGACAGGCTTGAGGTGGGCCCCTGCAAACCTCATGAAGTTCAACAAGGCCAAGTGCAAGGTCCTGAACACGGGTCGGGGCAATCCCAAGCACAAATACAGGCTGGCCAGAGAATGGATTGAGAGCAGCCCTGACGAGAAGGACTTGGGGGTGTTGGTTGATGAGAAGCTCAACATGAGCAGGCAATGCATGCTCGCAACCCAGAAAGCCCACCACATCCTGGGCTGCATCAAAAGAAGTGTGGCCAGCAGGGCAAGGGAAGTGATTCTGCCCCTCTAGTCTGCTCTGGTGAGACCCCACCTGGAGTACTGTATCCAGCTCTGGGCCCTCCAACATAAGAAGGACATGGACTGTTGAAGTGAGTCCAGAGGAGGGTCACAAAGACGACAGAGGGTTAGAGCACCTCTGCTATGAGGACAGGCTGAAAGAGTAGGGGTTGTTCAGCCTGAAGAAGAGAAGGCTCTGGGGAGACCTTCTAGCAGCCTTCCAGTACTTAAAGGGGGCCTACAGGAAAAGTGGAGAGGGACTCTTTATCAGGGAGTATAGTGATAGGATGAGGTACAATGGTTTTAAACTGAAAGGGTAGACTTAGATTAGATGGTAGGAAGAAATTCTTTACTGCGAGGGTGGTGAGGCACTGCAACAGGTTGCCCAGGGAAGTTGTGGATGCCCCCTCCCTGGAAGTGTTCAAGGCCAGGTTGGATGGGGCTTTGAGTGACGTGTTCTAGGGGAAGGTGTGCCTGCCCATGGCAGGGGGGTTGGTTTAAGGTCTCTTCCAACCCAAATCATTCTATGATTCTGTGATTTCAGTGGGTAAATTTGGGAGAACTCCAACTCAGCATGAGCAATGATGGAAAAAAAAAACCAAAAAACCTTTGGAAACTGTGAGAAACTTGTGATCTGTGCTCTTCTGGTGGCAGCAGTATCTGTTGTCACAGACAGAGCAGCAACATGTACCATTCAGGGGACTGTACTCCGGGATGCCAGTTTGTATCGTAATGGCTCCACCATTGGATTCCTCTTTGCGCTCCAACACCAAGTACTTCCTCTTATATAACCATTTTAATATTTATCTTCCTCTGTGCCCTTGTTGAGATGTCTTACTTATATTTTATCTTTAATAGTAGTGACTACTTGTTCAGTGCAATGAGATTAGGAGGGTCGGGGCAGACTCCTAGGACTCTCTCAAGATGAGCTGTGCGCGCTGTTCACACTTTTCCAGTCAGCTGAAACACACAGCACTCCAGACTGAATTCCTTAGCCCCGGGATTTCCAACAGTCTGTTGGATTTCTTATCAAATTAGTTAAATTTAAGGGAATGTAGACAGCTTTGAGTGGGTGGACATCAACCCCGTGCCACTGGCTGAATGTGTATGCCCTGCGAACAGTTCTTGAGGAAGCAAAAAGGCCAGGTGCCCGCTGTCTGGTTTGGTTATGCCAAAGCCCACCAAAGCCTGACTGTGGAATCTGGGACGGCATGTTGTGCTAGAGGAGCCTGACTGTATGTGTGAGTGAGGGGGTCCCTCCTAGTGCTCTCCTTCTTGGTGTCCTTGACCTTCTCTTCGGGGCTGTGCTTTTGTGTCTCTGTTGCAGTTCCATTTCTGTCCCTTACTTCCCCTTTGCAGAAGCAGCCTGGCCCTTACCCAGCCTGACTGCTCAGCCCAGAGGCAGCAAAATACAATTTATCAATTCAATTAATTCAATTAATAAGCAAAATTCAACAGAGCAGAGAACTAACATTGCAATCCTGTTGCTAAATGGTGTTACTTGAGCTAAGGGTATAGCCCCTGTTTCCGCATTCATATTTTATTAATTTGGAAGAAACTGTTATGGGTATTATTAAATTGGAATTTCATATAATGGCAAGTGGTCTGGAAAGATGCTGGCAAGGCTTGCAAAGTTTTGTTAATTTTGCTCAAAGCTTTCACAGCTTTCAGTGTGGCTTTTTTACAAAGCTAAACTTAGAGGATTAACATCGCTTTCCTCATGGTACTGTGTTTACCAAGGGAATGTTGGTCAAAGGGAGAAAAGTGGACAACTTCAGACTTTTCATGTCAGTGCTACTTACAGAACAAATATCCATTGGCAGGGTAAGAGCCCGAAGAAGAAGAAAAGAAGCTTTCTACCTATTGTGCAATAAATCAAAAGGTTCCAGTGAATTTCTTTGAGTGTTAGCAAAACTGCTTAATCTAGGATTTCAAAGGGTGATCAAAACTATTTTCAATTATTCCTGACTTGCACTTGTATCATTCCAGACTGAGCTGAGTCTTTTTCCCTAGTACATTCCTTTCTTTAAAGGCAATAGAAAGAAGAGAAAGAAGTGAATTTCAATGATCAGAATCCCAATGTGTGGGAAATATGACTTCAGTTCTTCCTCTGGAAAGTCTGAATAAGGCCAAATAATTACAAGTTCTTCACTAATAAAAAGCAGAGGAAAAAAGAAACAATAACAGAACATTTTCAGAAATTGGATTTTCGTTATCTGTAATAATACAGGAAGCTTATCTATTGTGAAAAGAGCAAGCCTGATTCTAATGTGGCATAAATATTTGCATGACAATAAGGTTATGTATTTTAGATGAAGACAATGTATTGCTCACAAAGAAGAAACAGCTGTGGCCATTCTTGGGAAAACATGACTTCCTAAACGTGACTTTGTGCATGTCCCAAGACTCTACAGCTAGTTTTCTTTGAAAGTACATTTACTGTTACCATTGATTACAGACTCACATCCAAACTCTGAGGGTGGCAGAATGGGTACATAAGAGTTGTTAAGTAGCTTTGATCTTTCAGAATAAGTAAGGAGTCCCAAATGGAGAACACAAAAATATGCCTTTCTGTCTCACTACTTTGTATTACTAACTGTAAGACTTAAGAATTAAAAGGGTTTGTAAAGCACCAAATGTATAAATGTATCAGCCAAAGAGTTTTATTGCAGAAATTGTTCATTTGCATCCCAAAATGAACTAGGTGGTGAACTTTCAAAGATCTCTTTTTTTAAATGTGACTAAAAATTCCAAAACAGTGGGAAATTGTGTTGGTTCTAAAGCAGTGAAATTAAAGTGAACAACATACTGCATTGCTTATAGTGCTGATCTGTTATCGGTATAAATGTTGATTGCTTAGGTTAAGAGGTCTGCAAAACAAAGTGGCTGCATCCTCAGCTACTGTAAACCACAACAGGGATGTTTATGGAGCTAAACACTATTTACAGCAGCTGAGGATCTGGATACCCTTACTTAAATAATAACCTCTGTTATTCTTAGAATAGAAAAGTTAACACTCAAAATCTCTCAGATGAACACATTAAAAGCATCATGGAATGTTTACATTCCTTGACCTAGATTTTTCCCAGAACTTAAAGAGAACAAGTCTTTTGAAGGACTATTTGAACTACTGCTTTTGATGTACTTCTGCTGGTCCAGGACAGATGGTTTACACTGCACTGCTAGAAATGTTTTGTGGTGTACCATGCATCTTATGTTCTGTATAAATAGCCTCTAAAGAACTGCCGATTATCTAGAAATATAACATTGTGCATGGGGTCAGAGCACTTACCACATCCAGCCAAAAAACCCCCATGTCATTTACAATCTAGAAACCAGGAACAATTGTTCATGTGTCCCATTTTATGAATCGGCAAGGAAAGTGCGAGCATCAGTCTTAGCAGTCTCAAAATTTAGATGGGCACAAAATCTAAACCTAAACCAGAATAACATGCCTCGCCAGTGAATCAATTTTAGTCAGTTAATCAAAAGCCAATTTAAAAGTGGAGGTGAAATTGTGGTTCCGTTGCATTGAACGGATATGCTGCCACAGATTCTTGTAGCATGTAGTTCTACATTTACAAATCAGCTCCCTGTTGCATGGAAGCATCCTCAGATTGCTAGGCATGACTTGTCCACATACGTTCTGGAAGACTGTCTGTGGAAAATGGTGGGCTTTCCAACACAAATAGTTGGATTTTACAGTCTGTCTGGGCTGTAATATGGAAAAATATGCCCACACTTGGCATTCTTTGGGCGAGATGTATTACAGTAACTACGGAGTAGAAAAAAGGAAAGGTTACAGAGTACAAGGAAGAGATGGAAAAGGAAAGCTGAATGAATTTCTTTCTCTCCCCAGAGTGCCAGGTTCTTATTTCAGCAGCTGTCTGCCACTCAGCCTCTTTTGGCTCACTTACTAGCGTAACAGCTGTCTGCAATAACCAAACTGACTTCACGCAGAAAAAAGGTGAATAAAAAATAACCGGTATGCTAAGAACTATTGCTGAAAGGATTCTATAGGGCAGAAGAAGACAAAGTGATTCACCTCAGCCAGAGAGGGAAAATTTAGGAGATGGGATACTGTGCATTTTCAACAGTTCAAAAACAAACTGTAGGGTTTGGGGTTTTTTCCATTTCATTCCATGTATGTCATCTCCTTGTACAACGAGATAGTATTTTTTCCCTGTACAAGGTAATCTTCATGGTCTGTTTTTAACTGTAAAAACAGAAAATCAAACTAAAATCTAAAATGTACACAACGCTTTCTTAGATCAGAATAACATATGCCAGGGAAAGAAGCAGTAGACTATTGCTGTATTTGGATGAAGCTATAAAGCCATAAGCACTTTGAAAAACAATTATACTTAGCATTTCTTATCAGTAAATCTCACTAGACTAAGGCAGAAAGTATCATCCTCCTCCTTTAATGATGTAGAAATTAAAGCACAGGGACGCAGGTATGTCTTGTGCAAGGTCGCTGGCAGAACTAAAAAGAGAACACTAATTTCTCAGTTCCCAGCAAATGAGCTCTTAACTAGGCCCACTGCCTCCCCATCTAGAGCAAATAAATAACTAAACACAATATTATAAACAAAGTCCTTGGTAGTTCAATTTTAGGCATTCACTATGAATTATCCATTAGGACTCTACAGGACCTAGGAATTATTCCCACACATTACTTGGAGAACAACGAGAAGCCATGGAAAACATAAGCCACCAGCGAACAAATTTGTACACATTGCGTTATGGAAAAGAAGGCCACACTAATAAATAAGAATTATCCACTCATTTCTGGTAAGTAGCTTATGAGTTAGATGGGATGGTAAATATGGTCTCAGAAAACACAAGCTAAAAACTACACTGCTAATTAAAGTGTGAACTGTAGCATTAAGCATTCTCCCCACTATCGTCTTCTCACATGAGCCGTGCTTATGTCTGAATTGCAGTAAATCTGGTAAAACTTTAAGGCTTGGATTTCTCAGCTGTCCCAAGAGAATTGCCTGTCCAGCTCCCTTAGCCATTAGGAAAGCTGTCTGTGTATCACTTCCCTTTAGAAGTTCCACAAAAAATAGGCACTTGTGTAAACTCTTTGAATTATGAGTGCCGAAGTCCTTAGCTTTCTGGTAGCCTCCTTTTAACAACTTGACAGTTAAGACAATTATAATCTACCTTTCCCTCCCCCCCTCTTAATAGCCTTGCACTC
>VYXH01011868.1:780463-791179 GCA_013397275.1 Burhinus bistriatus | reverse complement strand
TCCCCCCAATATCTTGCAAAAAAAGGCAAAAAATACCACACAAGTGTTCTTAGGTTTCCTTCCGATTCACTGATAATCATAATAAGCCCCTCTGAAACCTTCAGAAAAAAAGCCCAGAAAATTTGGAAGGCTTTTCCCAATCTCTAACTCCCTCTCTCTTTTTTCTGTTGTGAGTAAGACGGTAAGCTGAATATTGTAAGGTTTTCCGCAGATACTTATTAGTGTGTATGTATTTCAAGTTGGAATCCACCTGACTAGAAGCAACAGCTCAGCAGAAGACAGCAGATGTGATGGGAGCAGTAAAGCTTTGGTAAAGCTTTGCTCACTTGTGTGGATCACTGAGTTTCTGAAACTCTTCTCAGCGGTTCAAGTCTCAGCTGTCCTGGTACTTGAGGAACTTGGCTACTTGTGAAAGAAGGTGAAGGAAAAACAAAGACTTAGCTAAACATATTCCATTTGCCCTCCATAGCAAGAATACAGTCAGGAATAATCGAGAATTACAATTTAGCAGAGATATAATAAATTTGAGCTTCCAAGCAAAAGCTCACCCTCCCAGGAGCAGGAAGGTGATAGCAGTTAAGATCTTGGCCACACTTTAAGCCAAAAGGTCACATCATGGAGTACTCAGACATTACTAAAAATCTGATACTTAGTGACTCAGGTATAAACTTTCTTGCTGACTTCAGATTTATGTGAATGAGCATTCAGTCTGGAAAACTCCCAAACGGCATTTTAAGTAATGGTGAGAGGACATAACTGTTTTTCTCTGTCCTCTGCCATTCACACTTTGGTGAGTTCAGTGACTGCCCGTATTTGGTGAGATTCTTGTCACTGGTGCCAATCCCAAGGGACTCCACTGGAGCCACTCAGGTGTAAAGCTAACAAAGGTACTCTGCGTCTAAACCTGAATTGTGCAGATTTGACTGTACCCTGAAACCTTTAAAAGTCTCTGTGACAGCTTTGCTTCAGTCTTACGTTGTTTGTTCTTTTGTGATTAGAATTACATGTAGTCATAATGTAGTCATTACTTTTTCACAGTTCTCTCAAAATTTTCTGTTCATTTTAGCTGTCCACCTAAGATACTGCCATGTACCAAGTCAGCAACGAATCCCTGGGGAGAAGGAAAAAACTTTATAGCATGGGAAAAAACTGCCTCAACTCCAATTCCTCTGCCTCTCAGACAAGAGGCTCTGAGAACAAAAATCAAGATGTCTTAAAATAGACGCTGACATATTATCAGTGATCTCAAGGGTATTTTTTCCAGGTTTTTGTATGGAAATGGGTCTTATCTCAAGAGGAGATAACTGCAACAGGTCTATATACATTAGCTGTGCCTTTTCCAATGCAGACAGCATTCTTAAAATGGCTGTGCTGCCTCCTACTCAGAAGATAATTGGTGCCTAACACTTTTGGCTCTGGGGAGCAATGCACAAGCAGGGCGAGAAAAGAAGATACAAGGAATCTGTGTTGCTAAGACGCAACTCTATACTTGTTCTGTCACCATAAAGAATCCTGATGTCGTATTGCAGACACTTCATAATTTTTGGTGTAATTTCTGTTATACCGCAAATATAGATTCACATTATCTCAATTTCTAAATGGTAGTGCCACCTTCCTTTTTAAGATCAGCAACAATGTTTTCATTGCTTTTGTTTTGTAACTAGCCACATATATTGATCTGAACGGTTTACTGAAAAGTTAGTTTTTACAAAGGACCTTAGAAATTAAAAGACTATGGCATTAATTACACAAATGGTTAATTAATTGTAATTTTAAAAATAGACATAAAAAAGATTCGGGAATACTGCAACTATCTCTAGTCTTCCAAACTTCATCTTGATTACTTTTTCAAGCATAGTGCATCACCAGTGGTAATTTAGATGCATGCACAAATAGGGTAACAATCAGAGATGAGAACCAAATTCTGAACACTTCAGTTACCTGAACATCCTTAAAGATAATGGAGGTGCATCTGGCCTCCAATTTCATCCCTGCAAATGTTTAACAGCATGTAACAAAAGTCACTGCTGTACTCAGATGAGAGTCCTCCGTGTTTATAATCTCAGGAAGAAAACCAGTTTTATGATGTCTTGTTTTTCAGACTTCACTCATATTCTTGAGTCTATTTGGTCTTTAGAATGACTGCATTTCCGATTGCAGCTCCAACATTTCTTTCATTCAAAATGATCTATTCATCTGTATTCATAAACATGTCAATCTACTGGTTCAAAAAATCCAACCAACCCTCCAATAAGAAAAAACAACAAAAAACCTTCTCATTAATCCACCTCCCTCATTAGCTAGGATTAAAAACCTTAGTCAAAATGATTGGCCTTGTGCCCAGAAAAGCTATGAGATCAATAATCCAAAGAGACTTAATGATCCTCTTACAAAAGAATAACTTTTGTACTTCTCTGACAGAACACTTTGAAAAAGTGAAGGGAAAAATACAAGAAATGTCACATCATCTGCATAAGTTAATTTATCTGTTGGTTTGGAGTTGTACCGTTGGGGGAGGGACTTTGGAAAATACGGTTTTTTTCTTCTCTCTCTGTTAAATGACATTTACTGTCTGCAAAAACAGTAATATGAAAAATCACAAACTGTATCAGTGATTAGCCTGTAAGAGCCTAAGAAGTTTCATTAACATTTCCAGTACCCCATTTCACTCATGAGCGGTTTAAAATTATGGCATTTGTATTCCTATGCAAGATCAGTATTCTTTAAAACTTTTATTTAGGCAATTTAACTTGTCGGTATCCTTATTTTGACACTACTAATTACAGCTTCTAACTTTGAAAAGTTTGATTTTTATTTTACAAACTCAAGCATTGATGGGAAGAAATAGAAAACCAAACTAAACCCTACAGTATAGTTCTCTGTCAGCACAAGAAGGTGTTATAAAAAGCCAGTGCCTTTGACTGAAGCAGGCTATAAATCCACGGGGAGCATGTCTCTCATGGACAGAATGGAAATGTCTTGGGGTAGAGACTGGCAGATACTCAACAGAACATATACGTTGCACGTGGGTATGCTAGAAAATGATCAGGCTGGGCTGACTGCAGCTATGTGGGAATTAGCTATCTACTCAGTCCTTATCGTTTGTCTTCTTCACAGTTACTGGAAAAAAGCAGGCATATCTGTAGCCCAATTCATGCCATATATTTTGGAAGGGAATAAATCACCTGTGAATAGTCTGCTTTTTGCTATTTACTCTAGAGACCCTACACAATCAGTTTGAGTCTTAAATTTTAGTAGCTAATTTTGGAAAGATTAACCCATGCTGAAGACAACTTGCTGAAATTATGGCAAAGTGTGATGTCATGCCAGTAGCTTCAGATAGCTCATCCATTTGTTCTTACTCAGAAATGCTGCTTGCATAGCCAGGGTTGGCACACGGGAAATCCTGTGTGGAAGCTGAAACGCTATTTGATCCTTCTCTCCTCTACTCAATGAGTGAAAGAGGGAACAGCTATGCAGACCTTCCTCTGGCGTGGCCCCCAGGAATACCNCTCCTAGACCGTGGTGCCCAGAACTGAACACAGTACTCAAGCTGTGGCCTCACCAGCACTGAGTACAGGGACACGATCACTTCCCTACTCCTGCTGGCCACACTATTCTTGATACAAGCCAGGATGCCGTTGGCCTTCTTGGCTACCTGGGCACGCTGCTGGCTCATGTTCAGCCAGCTGTCCACCAGGACCCCCAGATCCTTTTCCAGCCACTCCTCCCCAAGCCTGTAGCGTTGCCTGGGGTTGTTGTGACCCAAGTGCAGGACCTGGCACTTGGCCTTGTTAAACCTCATGCAGTTGGCTTCAGCCCATCGATCCAGTCTGTCCAGATCTCCCTGCAGAGCCTTCCTACCCTCAAGCAGATCAACACTCCCGCTTAATTTGGTGTCATCTGCAAACTTACTGAGGGTGCACTCGATCAGGTGTCTCATTTCACATGGGGCTACTCAGCAATGTCACAGGAGGAGGTAAGGGCTGAGCTGTTAATGGAGCAGGGACATCAATTCCCTTCAAGACTGAAATAGCGCCTCTAGAGCTAGCTAGGGAAGAAAGAGCCTAGGGGGTCAGATATGACGCGAAAAGTTGGGGCATTATACGGTGAGGACTTGGGAAGAAGATAATGGAGATGAGGTAGGAACTGAGCAAATGCTGGAACCCAAAAGGATGACATCTGATGGAAGAGAGAGACTGCAGAAAGAAAGACTACCAATGGGAATTTGGAGTGGCTCTGCAGCAGACTTGAGAACCCAGATAGAAAGTACAGACCCTTTTGTAAAAAGCAGCATTTGTTTTGCGGGGAGAAAAAGGGAAGGCAACCTGTTATCTTCTGGGTGTGTTCCATTGCTAGCAAATCCACAGCATCGTCCCAGGAGATAGATGTCTGCCTAGGAACTGTAGGGCGATCTGGGCAAAATACTGTAAGGCTAGCATCTCTCTCCATTTTTGGCATTGAAGTTACTTATTGAAATCCAGTTTGTAAGATCATTGCTAAACTTTACTTCATGCTTACACAGATCTCTAAAAAATGTATTCATGCATTGGAAGTGTACTGCCCCTCATTTTCACTGGAGATAACTGCAGAGTTTTAACAGTGCTTCAGTCTGCACCGTTACTGTTTCTGTAAAGGTCATTATGTCCATTTTCACAAAAGAAAACTCATGAAGAAAGGAAACTATCTGCATCCCATTTTCCTGAGGAAAAAAAAAATAATTTGCTAACCTGGTTACATAATTTTCACAGTTCAACTTTTCAAACTATGAAGGAAAATTTTTTCAGACTCATTATCAAGCCATAACTCAGGCAAGCAGCTCTGCCCTAACAAGCAGCAGCTTCCAGGGCTGCACAGCTAAAGAAATGTAGAGACCTTCTACACAGCAGCTGCCGACACACTTTCCCCGTTAAACAAATCTCTTTAAGCGTAACTGAAAAAAATCTCCTTCTCTCTCACCTAGACACACTATGAAAAGAATGTCTTAATAGATGTCAGCTGAAGGATATGAAAACAAACCTAGAAGATCTACGGCAATAATGATTTTTAAGTTGGTAGTGGTGATGCAAAATAAAATCTAGTCACCAAATAAATTCCACTAGGAAAGCTAAGGAAATCTAAAGCAACAGCAACCTCTGTAAAATACGGCTGTGCTGCCAAAGCAAACATGTTAAGACAGTCTGAGACTCAAACAGTAAAAATAAACAAGATAAAATTACTAGAAGAATCAATTCTCTATCTCTGTTGTTAGCAAACACTAGAAAATTGAAAACATTTTTGTAGGAAAAATCAGCATTTTTCTGAGCAAAAAACCTGCAATTGGTTCTGGTTCACTAAAGAATAATAAATAATAATATCCTAGCCACTAGGGTGCCAGATATAACATGGTACTTGTTTTGCAGGCAATACTAAAATCATACCTGGAAAGAGTTAATAACTTCACTTTAAAATAATACTTATACTTTTCTTAAGGTTTCAGTAATAAATGCTTTTAATTACCCAGGGAAAGGAGCCATAATAAGAGAATCAGTACTGGAAGCTTTCAAACAAGTACCTCACTCAAAGATGGATGCTATTCCAATCAAATGTTCCAAGTTCAACTAATGTGATACCGTTTCGCCTCCGTCTTGAAGTGAGACCATTTTGAAGACTGATTCTTCAGTAGTTCATTGTAGCACTTCAGTTTTAAACCTGATCTAATGAAGAGCCATAGATGCTATGGACTCTAAACATAAAGAATTGACATGTTAGCATATTAATGTACTCAGATGTCACATAAATCATTAGAAGACAGTTTACTTAATGACTCAGATATCTGGCAATATACACGCAAAGCCTCTTCAGCTCTTAAATATAAAGCAACTTCCCTTTTGGCAAAGTCCTGATTAGAACAACATTGATTGTAGTTATTTATAACTCAAATGCTATTGCTGAAAATTTCTCAAAGTTGTAGATACTGTATTATTAACTATAGTAAAGCTCTAAAAATCAGTCAGCAGAGGCCACTTCAATCTCCGCATGATAATAAAGGATTATTATGTGCAGTAACCTATTTATGAAAAGGAAACAGTGTGCTTCTTTCAGACTCCATCAATTGCTTTAATAAGGAATTGAAAAGCCTGGCCTACTTTATATGCAGATCACCATCCCAGTTGCATAAGGATTTACAATAGACAAAACAAAACTGTTTTTGTTGTAAATAAGGGCTGTTTGTTTAAATCGCACAATAATGTTTGCATCTAAAAATTATTTAGAAGCTAATAAGGCTTAATAAAGTTTGACTGTATACTTGTTAATGAAAATGGTTTCAATATTCTCCAGGAAGGAAATGTAAATTGAAGGTGATAACGTAAAGCTTGAAGTAAAACAGGCCTGAGTTACTGGGCGAGGAGAAGACTTACTGAGTTTGTTCAATGATGGGCTTAAGAAAACCAACATTGAGAATGGAATTCAGTTAACTTAAAGCATTTTATAAAACTCAAGATAATGAACTTAATAGTAGTTTGGTAGATTAGAATTATTGCAATATTACTTTTGCTTTAGAGACTGAAAACTTGACATAGTTCAGATTACTCAAAGTTAGTGTGACGCACACACTGATTTCTGCTACCTTGATTTGGAGGACTCCTGAGACCCAGGTTCAAATTTTACCTTTGGCATTGGTTCATTTGCCTGTATGTTAATAAATTTAATGAGGTGTGGGATGACCCCTGCTGGTGTCCCTGCTTATAAAAAAAATGTGTATCTGGCAGGAAAAGGACATGTTAATTGCAGTCCAAAAAGTTACAAATATAAACTCTGTCATAAAATGTATAAAAATACCTAATTTAATGCATAAAATATTATGAGTAATGTTCTCTTAAGTATGAAAATAATCTTAAACCACTGAACATTACTATGTTAGAGCTGCAATGCCATGTATTAAGAAGGACATTAATTGTTCAGTTCACTATGATACTGTGTTAAACGTCTTTTATTAATGAGCTGTTACTCCCAGCTGAGGCATTTCGTAACCTCTAGTCCATTGCTAAATCCTCTCAGTGATTCACTCTAAACAAACCTAGAGGGAAAAAATACCCCAATAATTTACATTTGAGTCTGTAAGGTTCTAGAACTAGATTCATTTAAAGAAGGGCAGCTTTCCTATAAATCAAACCTTCTGATTTAATGCAGCTGACATATAGATCTATTTTACAATTTTTTTTTAATTTCAAAAATACAACACATTAAAATAGGTTCAATTTATCAAAGCTAAGAGCAACAATTAAGTAATAATGTACTTAAAGTGCAAAGGCACTTTAACACAAAAAAGTGACGCCCAGTGGCTATACTTGGTAATTGAAACAGCAGTACTGTATATTATTATTTACAAAAGAAAGTCATAGTCCAGGAAAAAAGATCTTTGGAGATCTTCTACATAATACATTAAGTTTCCACTTCGAAATGAAAAGAAAAACAACAGAAAACCCAAAGACCCCCTTCCTCATTTCTTTCCAAAGTAAAAAGAATTATGCAAGATCTATTACAGAAACATACATTTGCAGTGACAGTTCCTACAGAAGGGTCAATAGGAGAGAGATATAGAAATAACTTAAAGGGAACGTTGCAAAAGCAACACCGTATCCCTGCTATTCTGTAAGGGTTCCATTTCTCTCTCACTCCCTCTCTAATTTAAAAAGTGGAAATGTTGGGAATGCAACAGATGACATCAGCACTGAGTTCAGACTCAATCAGATGTGATGCTGAGCTCATTTAAAAATTTTGTCTCCCACCTCCTCCCTCACAGCTGACTGATTGCAGTTTGTTTTTCCAGAACTTCGAGGTAGTCTGGTTCTGTTTGTAGCTTTCCTTGGAGTAAAGGATGCTCGGGTTTAGACTGTTCTGCAAAATATTTCCTGGGAGTTCCATATAAAACAGTTTTATTTATCCTGTCCTGGTTTTGGCGTCTTGATTCGTATGAAGGGGCAAACTGCCTTTTGGGTAAGGTGCAAAAGTTATAATGAACTAATCCTCCGGCGGGGAGTTCCTTGACCCTTTCTGCAATATTCTGATACAGAAGCTCTGGTTCCCTTGGTGAGGATTGCTTTTCCAGTAATTCAGCTGCACTGATTGTAAATGCAAGACTGGTGGGGTCTTCCTTTTTGTGGTCAAGATTGCTATAGCTAAACTCATGGAGATTCCTGTAATAGGCAACTGGATCCCCTTCCTTTTGCATGTAGATCGGGTTTTGGCACATCTGTCCAACAGGAGGGGGAATGTAGTTATAAACATGTCCTTCAGTTTTATCGTGGGTCTCAGTGTTGTAAGACCCGTACTGGAGCTGAAATGAACTTATGTCTAAGTTGTTTGCACTGCTGGGCATGCTTTGCACCCCCTTTCGGCGCTTAAGGACAAAGACAAAGAGGCCTGCCCCAAAACAGACTGACAAAATAAACACAACCAGCAAGCCTAAAATTAAGACAGACAGTGGAACTTCAGTGTGTATTTCTGGGTAGGAGCTGGGTGAGACACCAAGGAGATGGGGTGTATCTGTGTTCTGATTCATGGAGAGGAGAGAAGAATCTGACAAGTTGGGGTTCTCTGGGCAGATGGCTTCTTTGCTCAGGAATTTCAGATGCTCTCCAGAGTGCTTGGTGGGAGACTCGCATATGACTTCGTTGATAACTACGGGGGGATTTGACTGCTGGTTGTTCTGGTTAGTGACTTGCTCTATCCAGTTCCTCAGCCCCAGGATGTCACATGTGCAGTCCCAAGGGTTCTCCTGGAGGTCTATCTGAATTAGAGCCGAGAGCTGGTCCAAGACTCCTCTCACAGGCAGGTGTGAGAAATGGTTGTTTCTAAGGTTGAGTCTGGTGAGGGAAGTGCCACCAAAGACGTTGTCAGGCAAGGATCTGAGCAGGTTGTTATTGAGAAATAACAGATGAAGATTACTCAGAGCGTCAAAGGTGCGTGGCAGGATCTCCTTGATGACATTGTACTCTAGGTAGAGATATTGCAGGCTGTGCAGCCCGTTGAACATTGATGGGTACAGAATCTCAAGGTAGTTGCCATTAAGATAAAGTCTGCGTAAACTTGTGAGGTTTGTAAAGGCACCTTCTTGTATCACTGCAATTCTGTTATTTCCTAGATGTAACAAATCCAGAGAGCTGTACTCTACAAGATCGGTTCTATAAATGACTTGCAGATAGTTACTGGTAAGGTAAAGTTTCTTTGGACTGGTTGGCCTAGGGTGGAGATCGGAGATGTTGCTTATCTTTTTCTCTTGGCAGTTCACATTTAAGCCGTTGTCTGAGCTCTGTGAAGTACAGATGCAGCCAGCTGGGCAGGTGATGGGCACAGGAGACTTTGTCTGGTAAACCATGATAGGTCCGAATATTTGCCTGTCTTTCGACACAGTGACACGGGGTGTGGGGCGGTTCCTGGTTTTGGGTGGCCGGCTGGCTTTTGGGGCTCTGGTAGGATTGATGGCAGAGTTGGCGGTGGGCGATAGCCTCGAGATGTGTGGGTCTGAGAGGACAGGGTGTTTTTCCCTCTGGTTTGAATCACTGGAGCTTTTCCTAGGGCAGAGATCTTGCCTGGTGAGCTGGGTCACATCTTTCCCATGAAGCCTGAAGGGGGTTTCACACACTATCTCGCCCACGAACACAGTGATGGTGTCTAGCCAGGCCTTGAGTGGCAGCAAGTCGCAGGTGCAGTTCCAAGGGTTTTCCTCCAGCTGGATTTCCATGATGCCTCCAATGTGCTCCAGCACACCAGCAAAAGGCATCATCTTCAGCCGGTTCCCCCGCAGGTCCAGGTGAGTGAGGAGCACGAAGCGGAAGACATTGCTGGGCAGGGACAGCAGGAGGTTGTCATTGAGAATCAGCACCTTGAGCTTGTTTAGCTTGCTGAAGGCCCCTGCTTCAATGGCACTGATGTAATTGTAATCAGCCTGCAGGTACTCCAGACTCTCCAAGCCCAGGAATGTGTCCTCCTTCAGCACTTCCAGCTTGTTGTTATTGAGGTGCAGCCTCTTGAGGGTGCGGAGGCCGCTGAAGGCTCCTGTGCGGATCTCCTGCATGTCGTTGTTGCCCAAGTGGAGGGTCACGGCGTTGGAGTAGTTGACGAACTCATTGGGGAACAGGCGGGTCAGCGCGTTCCCATTGAGGAACAGCTGGTAGATCTTGGACGGTGGCGGCAGGAGGAGGCTGACGGTTGTAAATCCTTTGTTTTCACAATTAATGTTCAGCACGTTCTCCTTCTCCTCACAAGGGCAGCGGCTCTTGCTGCAAATGTCTTTGGCAGGTTTGCGACTCTCTGTCTGCGAGATCCCAGCCACTGTTAACAAACTGAGCAACCAAACACCCTTCAGCATCTTTATGCGCCGTCGATCCCCGCTTCAGTACCTACAGTCAAACCTTTTGAGATAGGTAAGGAGAGAAAGAAGAAATCCCCAGTGAAAACGGCCAGGAGCGGGGGCTGCAAGGGGAGGGCAAAGCAGGATGCAAGCTTGGGGGGGAAGGGGGGCGGCAAGGCAGCGACTTGCCAAACTCCTCCGAAATCCCCGCTCCTCCGCCCCTCCTTTTCCTCTCGGAAAGCGCCTGCGGAGCTGCTGTAGGGGGAAGCCCCGTCGGGGAGGTCTCCGAAAACGGGGCCCCCAGCGCTGTCCCCCGCCCGAGCCCTCGGCGGCCGCCGGCAGAGCGGGTCCCTCCCCCCCCGCCGCGGCGCCGCCCCGGC
>VYXH01011868.1:757770-780090 GCA_013397275.1 Burhinus bistriatus | reverse complement strand
CATCACACGCACACCCCCACCCCCCCCACACACACGCACCGCACACGCACAATCTGGCTCTGGGAGCAGGGGTGCTGCAAAACCCGGATCTGCCATCACCATCCATCCCCCCATTCCGGCTGCAGCACCTCCTTCCCCCAAAATTGTCGTGCCGAGCTCTCTCCAGCGCGTTGGTGTTTTTCCACGCGTCCCGGGAAGTTCAAGCCCTTCCACCCAAGGGGGCTGGCAGGTAACAGCAGTGGTGTGCCGGAATCCCCCCACGCTCCGCAAAGCTCCCCCGAGTGCTGAGCAGCTAAGACCACATCCAACGGGATCGTTCAGACTGGTTAGAGTAGTCCCGCTGCCAAATTACGGTGTTATGGTACAGCGGTTGGCTGCACTTGGAAAGAACGAGACGTTGGATGTGGGTTATTGTGACTTCGCTTAAGCACTGTGCACTGGGCACACATCGGTTTGATGGGAAAGGATCGCTGCTCTTGATGTGTATCTGGAAGGTAAAACTTTGGATGCACAGTGGGGAAAAAAAAGAAAAAAAAAAAAAGGCACTTCACAATGAATTTTTAAAGTGCTAATATGGCAGGGTGCATTATTATCAGATTTTTATAGGGAACTTTATGCACTTTACTTAGTCTTTAGAATGTAGAGGTTTGCTGCCAAAAGAGTGCTGGGCTTGGCAAAAGCGGTACTGTTGTTTTGTGTTATTTTTTAGCCGTTAAGTGTCAGAGCCCCCATTTTAGGAGCAGCAGAAATTTATTGTCTTATTCTTATTGGGGGGCTTGAGATTGGAAAAGGTAGCATACTACAGCACCAAGCGCAGATGCCCTTGCAGTGCTGCTGGGCAGGAATAGTGCTGGAGTTTGCGTTCGGGATTGGAGCAGCTGCAACTTCCCTGCCTAAAATTTGCGAGAGGTTGTGGAAAAAGCAGGAGTATCCTGCTCTGGAGCGTGCTTTTCGATGCTGCGTGAATTTCAGCAGGATTGGGATTCTGAAATGCACTCAGAGCTGCTCCATTTCTAACTCTATCCAGCTGAATTCAGGAGCAAAAATTGCTAAGGTCAGGAAAGATGTATGTAGCAGATCTGGGGTTTTAAAACACTAAAACACCAGCAGCCAGATTATTCTTCTGCAAGAATTTTTGCTTTTTTTCTGTTTTAAACATTAGAATATGGTGTTTGGGGAGCAAAATTGGACTAGTCACAGAACACAGCAAATGTTATTTTCAGATCTTTCTAAAAAGAGAAGGTAAAAGTAGACCCAGATTGATTTTTTGTTTTGCCTTTCAGAAGGGGACATTTTCATACACACACCCGCCCACGCTGACGCACACATAGGTGCACACACCCCTTGTGTAGCCTACCTTCAAGGCGTCTCACCTGCACAGCCCTGCACAGCGCTGCCAGCCCTCACAGGGCTCGCTCCAACACACAGCAAAAGCTGAAGGCAGAAGTAAGTCCAATGCATTTTTCTCCCGTCTCACAGCGTACATTTGTTTCATATCCCTGGGTTTCAGTGATGTGTTCAGTTGCTGGAGAGCAAGGATCATGTCCTGGAATTGGCTCGTGGGGCGACATATACTGTCCCACTTGCCTGTGTTTACTAGTAAGTAGGAAATGTGTTTGTGGTAACTGCTGATGCTGCCTGGGAAGGGAAAGTGTACGCATGGCATGCCTCAGCAGTAATTACCAGATCCATGTGGGATGGAAGGAACAGCATGTTAGGGGATTGCAACAGTAATACGACACAGAGATGATACTGATTCTATTACACTGCAAATGCATGCATATAATAACCACTGTTGTAGGAGGAGGAACAAGGATTTAAAAAAAAAAATAGCTACAGTTTTTTATTTAGGAACAAAGTCATGATTTCTCAGCATGCCCGAAGTGTTTTATAATCCCTTCAATTAAAAACACAGAGTACAAAAGAACAGCTTTTTTTTCCCCACCCGTTTTACTGCCTGTTTATTTTGCATGTTGAACACAGGAACATTTTCAGGCTGTGACTATCTGGGAGCCTCCAGGAATGGAAGGCCAGGAGGCAGGTTGATACAGCAGCCTATGAGAGTTTGGGAAAACTCAGTGTTACGCCTGATTTGTAAGCACTGTGATGGTTTCTTTTTTTCCCAAATACTATACTGCGTTCCCTCATCCTCCTGTTTGGACCAAAGTTATGAAGACTGAGTACAGATGCATAAACTTAATCTGAACATAGATAAGGCTTAGTGGAACCATCGTGGCTTTTGGATCTTGCATAATCCAGGCCATCAGCTAAATTGGAATTAATTCCTGTTTAAACTAGATCATACTTCCTAGGAAAGAGAAAAACAAAAAAGTGAAAAAACAATAACATATCCAGACGTATTTTAGCAACTGCCTATGATGAAAATCTGCCATAAAGTTTGGTAAATTGTTCCAGTAGCTTTCATCTCCCACAGGTAAAAAAATTGTGCTTTCCCTACAACTCTGCATCTGGCTACCTTCAATTTGAAATTTTTATCCTTGCGATATCCTTGTCTGCCAGCTTAAGAGCCCTTAATTATCCCGTACCTGTTTCCCATGGGGACGCTTCCAGACTGCTGCAGAGCAAGCGTGGACTAAATACTTGCCTGATACCAGCCTTAACCAACTTCAAATAGCCTGTGTTAGTCCTGTGCTGGTACGTACCCCAGAGCAGCTCCTGCATGGTCCTAAAGCCACCACTTTATCTATCTGCTGGCAGGAAAAAATAGAAGTCAGACCATGGCATGAAGCATAAGCACATAAAATTTGGCACAGATCATTACCCTTCCTGCCTTGTGCACGTCATGCTGTTGTCCTTCTATGAGAGTAAATATCAAGGAGCAGAATAAGTCTGGAAATGCAGAGATCATTTTCTTTCTCCACATTGTATCTGCAGATGGATGCTAAACACTACCTACACATCTTTACCTACCAGTTTATCAGTTTCTGATTCTCTGTATATAAATGAAGAAGGAACAAACATATCCACCAACTCTCATGGAATAAAGAAAAGAATGAAGCAAGGAACTAAGAAAAAAATCTCTGCAAATTGGATGAAGGGCAGGATTTAATCATTAGATTGATCCATTCTAATGATCATTGATCATTAGAAACTATCAACGTAGCCTGGGTGCTGGTGGTGGGTAAGGAGGGATTTATTCACGTAGTATAAATAGATGCCAATATTGATTTTTGTGAAGAAAACATGATGGCTGATGTGGTGAAACAATGGGAATTTGTAAACTTAGGTATTTAGTGACCTCACGCATTCCTCATCCTGTGATCCTGAACTGCATAATACGGGATGCCTGCTCCATGTCAGCTTTTAGGGTTCTGAGATAATCACCATTACTATTCAACAAGTACCCTATATTCTTGCTTTCCAAGGGGATGTTTCTCTGTAGACCCATGTGTGTGTATGTGTGCCGATTTGCCACTGGAGATATTCTCCCTCTGTGAGTATGTACATTTCTGGAATCTTCCCTGTACTGTAAGTGGGATATTTTTGTGCCTCACTTAAAAGTAATTATTAAGGAAAGAAACAGTTTCCAGATTTAGCAGTGAGCAGTATGCAAAATAATTGTTACTTGTAATCCAAGGTTTTATCTCATCCAGCAGCACTGGTAAGTATGCTGTAAAGGAGAGGGTGAAAGAGGAGGCTCTGGCTTTCACTTTCTTTCTTTGGGCAAGGGATGGGCAAGGGATGAGTGGAGGAGGGTGAGCATGAAAGACAGGGAGGAAGGAACTGGCAGGCTCTGCTCTCCATGGCCCTGGCGTCCATCCCCACTCACCCGTGCTGCCCAGCAACAGCGAACTGGTGCGATGCATGCCCAAGGGAGGCAGAGGAGAGAGATGTTTGTGATGAAGTCTCCATGGAAAAGGAGAGCTGGTGGATGCACGGGTCTGTGGGCAGAGGGGCACTCCTGAGTGACAGTGGCTTCTGAATGTGTGGTGTCTGCTGAGCTGCTGTTTTCTGGCAGTCAGTGATGACCTTTGCTATTACCTGTAATGAATTTCTTTGGTTTCCAGAAGCATTTTTTAGCTCAATTTCTCCCAACCATTCACGCATCTGGAGAGCCATGGGCTACTTCAGAATCTTGTTTATTGACACTTCATGACTACCTGCTGTATAAATAAAATAATTTAATGAACTATGAGTTAAAATCAACATGCTTTGTAATTCTTCTCTCAGTTGCTCCTTCCTGCAAGGACTCGGATCCTGGCCAAGGATACACATTGTTGAGACCCATCATTTAATTTCAAGATAATTTTTTGCAAAGAGACTTCCCCATGATTTATTTCAGTATATCTGGGGTAATCTGTTTTGTAACAGCACAGCATGATTTTACGCTGGTGGTGCAAAATGCAGCAGTAAAACTATCAGTTTCTGATTGTTTGTATCATTAATATGGAATCCTAACTTTCTTAAAAATAAGAAGTGAATTTTGTGAGTTATAATACCAGTAGTATTGGTTTCATCAGGAAATGTGATACAGAAGCTGTCTGTCAGAAAGCATCCCAGGTAGCAAGTGCACCAGGGATAATGGCAGGCTTACCACTAGGTAATTAAGACTGTACTTTATTTTATCTTTAGCCCAATTTTTTATTTTTTTGCATGGAAAAACAAATCTCCCCTTGCCTTGTACACATACACCCCCACCCCTTTTAGCATAGGACCCAGAAAAGTACTGTAAGACACTTGATATTTATGGATGTGTTCATCCTATTCAGCAAAGTAGTATGTCTGATCCAAAGCCCTTTGGTGTCAGTGGAAGGACTTCTACTGATTTCAGTGGGATTTGCATCAAATCTTTGAACAAATGTTTAACTTAAAAGCATGCACTTAGATCTTATTGAGTGGGTTAAATATTTTTGGAAGTGCTTTGTTTCATCATGTCAATGGGTCTTTTTCTGCGATACGAACAGCGAGATGATCTTCCTGATGATAGATATTCTGTGATGACATTGCTGAGCATCAAGAACAAAACAGCAAAGGATTTATAGTTCCTTTCATTTCAAATGGGTGAATGTCTACAGTAATATTTACCACTACCATTTATAAGTGCAATTTTTCAAATTTCCTCCGAGTCACGATCTGCGTGTTACGTACTGTGAATGTTTTAACTGGAAATGTCCCATCATGCAAGCATAAGTGCGCACAAGTGTTCTTAGTCATTCAGAGAGTCTTATTGAAATTATCAGGTCTTCTTGCTTTGCTGAATGGACATGCCTTAGTAATGGGGCTCATATTTGCATAATGCAGTTGATGCATGGGTATGATGAATGTTCACTGTTGCAAGTCTGGTGGGTTGATGTGAGAGGTTTCTTCCCTTTATTTATTAGTGGTAAAAGAAACATAATGAAATCTCTCCATATCATTATTTTTATGGCAGTAAAGTTGAAAGAATCCAAATCCCGCTGTGCTAATGACATATCTAGCAGTATGTGAGGAGCAGGAGCAATGGGTGAAATTCAGTCCTGGGCAGAGGGCCAGCCCAGAGTGATTCATCATGAAAGCCCCCAATTAAGACCTCAAAACAGGGCTTAAGTGGGACTCCAGTGCCCTATGCCTTGAGCTGGCTTTCTGCAATGGTGTAGGGGGGAAAGTTCCTCCAAATGAATTATTCATCATAAATAAAACATTCTATTAGTTTAGCCTCTTTTTCTTGATTCCTTGAATTTATTTAATTGAAATTACTCACCAAATAATTTCTATGAATAATCATGGCCTGAGGATTATTTTTGAACAGTTCACGGTGAGCATTTCATATTCCATATTCAGTGAGAGCCGTGTCATTGAGTTGTCATTATGCACAGAGGTCACATATTTCTGGGTTTGCTTCAGAAAAAAAATAAGATGAGTAGAAAAAAAATCAGTATTTTTTCCAGATTCCATGTGTTCCCAAAAATTCCTTCCATTAAGTTCATTCCATGAGATGTTTGTGAACAGATGGCGACTGAAGAAAAATTTCGGCAGTCATTGGCTTTTGTGTTTTTCACCTGGTTTCTAACAGAAATGTAGTTGTGCTTTATGTGTGTGCACAGTATGTGTATATGTCTGGCTGTCAGTCAAGGACCCCTCCCTTCACAAATATTTTGAACCAGATTTGATGAAAGGCGGTGGCCATTACAGGTTTCAGTTTCCCACTTCTTCACTGAAAGTAAGTGACTGAGAATTGCCCCAACCAGAAGAAGGGTTGCAGCCTGGCCTCATCCGCTGTTATCTATCAGAAAAATCCACATCAGGGTTTGCCTCAAAACGGAAAATTCATGTTTTGGTGGCTCACCCAACTGCCTGTCAGGAGCAGGGAGGGGGATGTGTTCTTAAGCATTTGACTTGTTGTCAGGCTCCTGCAAGACCGAGTAATAATGGATTGGAATAACCCTGTGGTTTGAAAATGTTTTCAGATCAGACGCTCACCATTATTTGTAGGGCTGTTTCAAGGTCTTGTTTCTGCATAGGCTCAATGCGACTACTTCACTGTGTAAAGTTACGTAGGTGCAAAAGAGGTTGCGGGACTGTGAGATGGTGGTTTCTGGTGTCAGAGGTGAAGCTAGTTTAGGGCTGGTCACTCAACACAGTTGAAGCCACCTTGAGTCGACAGGAAATAAGAAATTACCCTGAAAAAGCAAGCCGTTTATCTCTGAAAGGGGGGTATAATAAATCAGAACAAAAAAACCCAAAACAAAACAAAAAAGAACAGTGATGTAGCTTTTAGGAAGAAATAGTTTCTGTTCTGGTTTTCCAAGGATAGAAAAGTTAAGTGTCTGAGAAACAAGGACTTCTTTTTTCAACTAAAGAAAAATACTCCCTGCTTTCCTGCAATCTTTCCCACATCACTTTAGCCAGAAACTTTGCTGTCTCTGAGCAGTAATCATTTACCTGAAAAATACCCTATAATATTCCTCTTTGTGGAGGCCGGTCGGTTACAAATAATGACTTTGAAGCATGATGTATAACTCAAAGTGGCATGAAAAGAAATGGATGAGACAATTAGAACTTATGAGAATGGTGGTTGCATTAATATGTTGGGGAGAATTACTTAGAATAAAGAATTCCAGAGTCCAGGGAAACCTGAAAATTTATTTGGCATCTGAAGTAGCTCCCTGAGTTGTTATTGCACAAAACACAATACAAACATACATAAAATCCTGACCTAGACTTCAGCCACTGACAAATCTCTCTTTGACTTCACGGGGCGAGGATTTCAGCTGACTTCTACTCTGGGGGGTTACACACAAATACACACAAATGTCGAGTATCTAATATGACATTTTATGGTGAGATTCAGGTGCTCAGGTAGAAAAGAGGCATACTCAGAATCTCCTCCCCTATTGACAGCGATCAAATTCTGATGGTGCTAAAAATCACTTGATATCTCAATTTTTAACATTACAGTTTGCCTGGGCTTGAAGTTGTTTTCCTGGGCATCCTCGGAGCCATCTGTCTTGATAGACTCATTTCACAGCAGAGCAGGGATGTGGCAAACACGGCGCATTAACTGGGAGGACAACAGGAAGGGAAGAAGTTACAATAATACTCCTGCTTTATATTGAAGTCATTGTGGTCCAGGATGCTGAAAATATTTAGTCATCTCCCTTCTCGCCTAAATGCCAGGGGATGCCAGGGGACATCTGAACCTGTTGAACAGTCAGTGGGTGAGTATGTGTCCTAACTGCTGCACATGGGGGATCTTGGTTCTTGTGCGTGTCTTTCTAGTCCATTAGATTCCATGCAGAGTGGAACAGCTTTGGCAAGAGAGAGTGAGCATTTGGCCTTGATCTAAAGTGTGTGTATGTATTCCATAACGCTTGTGACATTTCTTTCCATTACAGAGCATATAATTTTTTAATAACTGCCCATCCTTTATACGGCATCTTTTTTTACCATCTAGCATTCTTCTTCCTGTACAGCAATAAAATCCTTTGCACAGCAGGAGATTTTAATGTCCATTTCATGACTGAACAACAAGTGAAGCTGGTAGGAGAAGAGGACAGCTTAGTCAGCTTTGGTAATCAGCTCTGGCTTGGAATCTTGAAAACTGTCGGCAAAACCAGTTATTTGTGCACATATTTGCTCCAGAGTATGTTTGCTTTGCAACCACTACATTGGTTAGCGTTTGAGCTTTCTGACTAGAAATCTTGTTGTTGCTTTTGCAGATAGAAGCGTTTAGCTTTATTATTTCTAGCTGGTGATACCAATGCACTTGGAATTATATAGGGATGAGATCATTCCTTTATAGCTATTTGGCTATGAACTGGTCAGTGGTCCTGATCATCTCAAGTATAAGCGTTGCAATACTTTCTTTTTTAGAGCCGTTGAGGCTTTCTGAAGCCTCTCTTTCCTTATGACAACTTCTTGTTTACTTTTCATAATAATTTTTTTTCACTGATACAAATATCTGTTCTCTTGACAGAACACTTCAACATCAACAGCCTATGGATCTTATTTTGCAAATCACAACTTACACTGTATCGGTAGCAGAATTGTGCTCAAAGGCAGATGCATTGCACCTACAAATTTCTCCCCCAAAAAGCATTTTTAGTTGTTACTTTTTACCCTTTTTATCATTAACTTCTGTATTCAGTATTACTAGTGTTTTGTACTGCGGGAACATCTAATAACATGAGTCATGGACCAAGGCCTCATTGTTGTATGGTTACCTGTTGTTTTGCTTATCTGTTTCTTTCTTCGGTAGAGTGCGAGTATACCTGTGAGAAAGTGGTCATATCATTTTTGTTCCATACCTTAAAAGCTTTTCTAATTTTAAGGTTTAGATCTAGAATTATAATTGTGTGGGATGCTGTATGCACAAGCAGAACGATAGCACTTGCCAGGTAGTTTACAATGATGTACTGAGAATTTCACTATTTTTTAAACTGAATGTGGAGGTGAAAGATGCACCTATCTCTGAAAGATAGATGCAATTAGATTGACAACTTGTATGTCAGGCTTCTTGCTGGTGTCATTTAAAGTAGCTGAAATAGTGTTGCCACTTCCTCCTTCCGTCCCCTGAAATGAGGCTTATACTGGAAATGCTGACAAGACCCTTATCTTTTGAGATGGCACCATGCACAGCTTTAAATACTGGTTATGAATGTTAATGTGTTATCTGAAAGATATTTTTTCCACATGTAGGCAGCTCAGGATAGAGTCTCAGTAATAAATTTAACGAGTTCAGGAGGAAGACACAGTATGCTTATGTGAGTATTATAATGATTGGCATTTTTGCAAACAGCATATGATAAGTGGTGCAATTTTATTTTCAAAGTTTAATCAATAGAGAGCTCTTTGATATTGCCATGTACTTTGCAAATAGCTGCTTCCTTGGTATGACAGCAAAACAACTTCTCTATCGTAGTGTGTTTATGCTTACAGTTTAATCAATCTGCTTTAGTGATTGTCATAAATTGTGATATTCCAAAAAATAAATAGAAGCTATAAAATAATTACACTTCAGAATGGCATCCTGCTGCTGCTAGCCTGGGTTGTCTGGCTTTACAAAGAGTTAAAAGGGTGCGAAGTCCATCAGTGTGCCAAGCACAAGAGCATGGGCTATGTACCAGTTTATTCCCATGCATTGTAATCCCATGCCAGCTGTTGCACAGGAAATTGAGACGGACCTTTGAGGGCTTAAGAAGGACTTTATCAATGTCTTGTGTTAGCTTTTGAGAGTGAATTTCCTCTCAGACAAGAGGAGTCAGAAATGACCTTCACACCTGCTACTGGGAGGCCACAGCGTTACGGTGCAGCCCCCCCCCAAGTAATTTTGATCCGCAGGTTGGGCAGACTGCACGCGCATGAACATCCACCTAGTCCAAAAGCCCTGGAATTGTTCCTTCAGTAGACCCCAGCACCGGTACTAGTGCTCTTCAGGGAGGCTGAGAGGAGCAGAGCATACCTCGCCTTCTCTGAGGCATTTCAAACCAGCACAGAGGAGTTTGGTGAGGTCCCTGCTGGGTAAGCTTTGTCCTTGCTGAGCAGACGCCGGTCGCCTGTGTCTCTTTTGTTCTTGAAAACAACAGGAGCAGTTGAAAGCTGAACTTCGAAAGATCATTTCACAAGCATTTGAAGGCTGGCCATGTCCATAAAGAGCTGTGGTGCCAGCCCAGCTTGTCCTCCGTATTGCAGCAGCCTGCACAAATTCATCCTGGCCCCAAAAAACCGGTCCCAGGGAAGCCTGCTTGGAACAGATGGTGTTAACGATTTATTGGATGTGGCAGCGTAAGGCCACACAGTATGAACTTGGAGATAACCTTTGGCAGGGAACTCTCTCTGTCTCTCTCATTCTTTCTGATAAAAATATAGTAAGTGGTAGGCATTTGGGAGACAAGGAAGCTGGAGCATTTCAGGTGACTTGACCTGAATTTAACGGACTGCCACTAGCACTGGTGCAAAACCTCCTGAGATGTCAGGAGATCTGTGCCTGGCACCACTGCAGGGTATGACCAGGTCGGCATTGGGCCGGATCCTGATCTCAGCACAGAAATTCCTTTAGAGGCATGAGAGGTTATTCCAGGCTGACATCAGCTTAAGATCAGGGTTTCTGTGTGCTGTGCATATTAGATGAGTTGTTATAGACACCCGTGATAAAAATGGTCTTTGAAAATTTGTTTATTTTTAACACTTTTTACTTCCAGCAAGAAGATACTGTTTCAACAGCCGAATGCTGCAGCTTCGGCTGTAGTTCTGCTTATTTTCATACAAAGATTCAAGAGAACGACCTAAAGAGCAAAGGTGGTTTTTTCTCCTTTTTGTATTGTATTATGTGCTATGCGTGTGTGTGTGTGTGTGAACTCTGTATGTGTAAATATATACATATATGTATGTACATGTGTTTGTTTAAATAGCATGTGTTTTCCTTTGCTGTCCCTAGCCAACATGAATTTCTGTGCTGCCTCTGTAAATATGCCGTAATGGCTGATTCTTTTGGATTCTTTGTGCTATTTCGCTTATGCTGAATAGCAGCCGACACTTTAATTGGGATGACTGAGTTGAGTGCATTTGCCTTTGGAATTGGACACTTTTCAGAGTGAAGAGAGGGTACCACAGACTGACTCTTCTGTCTTTATCCTCAATCAAAACTCCATTAAATCAGACCTGTAGTTTGTGGCGAGGGACATTCTCCATTGCATTGAAATGCATGGGAAAGTCTGGAGCCTCATAGGTTTTAAGGTTAATTAGATCCTGAAAAGGAAAATTAACTGAAGTTGTTTTCCCTATCTTTTTTCCTATTTTTTAAGAGCCTTTTTAATTACCTTCATCTCTCTTGGTGTAGTCATATACACTTTTCCCTTTGTAGGAAAAATACTATGCACTGTTGAGTTTATTAAAAACATTTTTGATAGACAGATTCTACTAAATTTTATTTTAAACTAAAATGAACACAATGCTGGTACATTGTGTTAAAATTTAAGCATCAGATCTTCCCATATATTAATACAAGCCAGGCAGTTAATCTTTATTTATGTTTAACTGAGCATTAATATTATTCACTGCTTAGACACTAAATGAGAATTTGGTTTTCAGTTGGCTACATCGTGTCTGGAAAATAAAAGAAGGAATAGTTTAAGGCATGACCATTCCAAAATTCTTTGGTGGGGGTGGTGGTTTTTTCAGGGTCCTGTTACGTACCTGCTGTGAACCCTATTGATTCAGAAAGGTAAATAATCTTCTTTTCAACTCTGTTTGGAAAGTTGCCTTTGTCTGCATGAAAACATGTATCTTGTATCGAGATAGGAACAATAGTTAAGCAACCTACCCATGTGCCAATAGAAAAATCACTTCTGTGCCCCCAAAGAGGGCTCTCAAAGCCTGCCTAACACTGGGAGCAGAGCCAGTCCCCTTGCAGAAGACCATGCAAGGTTTGAAGCAGTGGAAAACTGTTGGCTGGAGTCAGCCCTGTAACTTCTTTTGCATATACCCCCAGACTTCTTTCATCTTTGCGTGGCTGAAAATAGAGCTATTTTTCATGCTTACCCTTCTGATGTCAGTATACATGAAGAATGGAATGGAATGCAAGAGGGAGGCATCATCTTGGTTTTTTACTCAATTTTAGTTGAATGGATTTTGCAGATGAGGAAAGTTGCATTCATAGTCCTCTTCCCCATTCCAGGTTTCCTCATGTTACATTCACTTTCAGCCCTTTCCCCTCCATCCCTTTAGAGAGGGATTCAGTTCTCTAGACCCTTACCAATAATCCAGGCATGAGGTGACTTGAGCAAGTTCAAGAAAGGCACTGTAATTTCAGCAATCATATGGCTCTTCTCATTCTAATTTAGTTCCTTACTCCATGGTAGATTAAAGGAGTTTTCTGTGGCTTCTTTACTGTTGCTATACAACACACTTCAGTCATGAAAGAGCAATGTTCTCGGTGGATTGCGGGATTTTCTTCTTGATCCTTTTTTTATGTTCCTATGATCTCTTTCTTCTCATCTCAGCTCTAGGTTTTAGATCTGTTGTACCGAGTGTAAAATGCCTGGCAAGAGCAGGACTGAACGGAGACTGACAAGATAGATTTCCAATCAATCGTGTTACCAAGAGAAAATAGTCAAACTGAAAGAAGCACAGAGAAGGGACTGCTGTGGGAATGCAAAAGAAAAATGGGGTGAACTCCATTTTAAAAGCCCAGTTTGGAGATCCCAGGGTTATCAGAAATAATCAAATGCTGGAACTGGAAGACATGTCAGTGTAAAACAGTACTGAAATTAATTGTCCTGGTCTGATGCTGAGGTGAGCAGATATCTCCATGGTGTTTAAGAGCTAGTGCATGCTGCACTTTGCTTTGTTTCTTGGAATAGGTTGAGGATCTCTGCAGCATATGGCAGAAGGGCAGTTGCAGAATTGTTCTCTCTTTTGTATATATTGGGCTGTTGAAAACAGGGAGGTACCAATGCTTTTGTTCTACTCGTTTGGCCCTAGTGGCAGTGTGACCCAGTCTTCTGCCATAACTAAGCCCCGTATTTGGAGATTCCAAACTGGGCAAAGGCAAGTGAGCAGAAGCTTTAACAGCACAGAACCCTGCATTTTTCTTGATATTCTAGTGCTCTATTTACATGATCACCCTTAGGTTTCAGAGCTAATAACCTACTGGAGATGCTGAATTAATGTCATACAGTCAATCAGACTTAGCTTCAGAAGTTATCTTGACCACTACTAGAGCTGGGAGTTTCACTTTTCCATTCTTGCCTGTGTTTTACAAGCATAGACTTAGCGTGCCAAAGAGGCAGACTGGAAGGCTTTTCTGAGCATCTAAGACTCCAGTCCCCTGTACTGGGTTTTGATCAGCTTTGCTTTGGATCTTTAGAGTCAAATATGCCAAGTAGCTACGAAGAGCTTGCAAACAGGGTTGATGCACAGTTCTGCTGCAGTGTTTCCTTCACACTTAGGCATTTCACACCTGATGTCATCTCAGAGTTCTTCAACACAGCCTCATTTGACACATCTTCAGGCATCCAGGAGCATCTAGAAAGTTATTGATTTCGGCCAACTTACAATGCACTTTCAAATCTTGTCATTCTTGTTTGCATAGCTTTGGGGTTCTGCCATGTCAAAGCAAACAGGCACCAGTTGTCACAAACAGATATAAACAGATTAACTGGAGGTACAAAGGAGGGAGGTAGGGATGTTCACAATTAACTAGTGGCTTTTAATGGAAGCTGAGTCATGGATTCCCCCTGTGGCTTTGAAACTGCCAACAAAACAAACTGCCGGGCTTATTTGACATTTAATGCGGTACTACAGTTGGTATCAGTGCAGTGCCCAGGAACCTTGACTATGGCTCAGATGCCCCTTGCTCTAGAAATGGGAAAACAGAATAAGATGGTCATTGCCCCAGGTGTAACTACTGAGTGAAACTGAGATTCCTTGACATCATCAATATCAAAACAGCCTCCAAAGAGCACAATCTCCTTTGCAATATGTACTTGTTTTTGCTGATATTGGAAAACAAATTGTTTGGATTCCATACAAGGGAGTGTCTGATAATGAGTCACTTTTGTACAGAGAAAGTCAAGATGCTTTATGTTATTGCTCAGTGTCAGAAGAAAGCTATTTTAACAGACTTTAGCAAGTTATGGATGTAAACCCATCCTTTTCTGGCATCTCCTGAAAGCAGTTTATTACCTTACTAACAGGCAAAGTGCCATCCAAGCAGATGAGCTGAGGGAGGCAGCCAAAATACCAAGACCAGGTTCATCAAGTGTGTTTGTTGAGGTCAAAGCTCCTGGAAGGCAGAGTAACAGAGGTGCTGCATCCTGAGCTTCTGGGGCTGCCACCTGCTAATTGGATAAACAGTCTCTGCCTTAATGCTGATCAGAGTTAATGCCCAAAATCAAAAGTTAGCTCAATGAAGACAAATTTGCAGCGTGAGATAATTCATCGTGTAGTTAACAGTTACTGAAATACAGAATAAGCAAAGCACTGATATTATGTAGGTGTGCGTAAGAGTGTAGCGAGGCGAGATCCTGAGGCACTCACTGAATCTGAACAGTTTGCCATACAGTTTAAAGAAAATTAAGGGTCCTAATATCTGTTTGAAGTTATAGGCTATACGGAGCAGAGGAGGGAAGACTCCTGCAGCTAAATTGCATCCTTGCTAGCTATTCCAAATATATTAAAATTCCTCCCTCAAATTCTCTAGAAATGGTCTCACGTCCCTAGAACATACCACAGGACTTTCTGATTGCTGCATGATCTTTTCAGAGATCCTGAGGGAATTAGCAGATCACTGTAATATCATGTAAAGACTATTCCTATACTGAGGCAAAACTGGCTCTGCCTGCCATCTTCTGTGATAGAGAGGACTCTGGCCGTAACAAAATCAGAAATTCCTGCCGCAGAGGTAGGAATGGGGAAGCACAGTCTTGGGGATACTACTCTTTCCCATTAAGCTTCAGCCTTGTCTTTCATCACCAGTGAAAATTTGTTGTTTTACAGCTGAGTACCACTCGTCTCTATCCTGAAGGCCTCCTTCACTCAGTAAGGGTGAGAACTTATGAATCATGTAAAAGCAGCTGCAAAACCTATGTTACAGTAATTTTTCCTTTTACAGTAGTCAGCACAGTTTTTCCAATCCCCTTTCTTTCTATTCAGACACTTTGGGATATATGGCAGGTGACGAGGGCAATCTAACCTGGAAACATGGGGGAGCTTTATTTAAAGCAGGTGTATGCACACACCCCTCCTACGCATACAACCTCCTTTTTGCCCATATGAAAAGACACTGTTTCCCAGACTTTGCAGCCAGTGCATCCTGTTTGCATGTCTTACACAGTCAGGACATCAAACTGTGATCAGCAGGGTAAGGCCGGAGAGGACAGAAACTGTTGCTTTTTGCTGCAGAACATCCTGGCAGGATGTAAGACAACAAAGAAACCCTCTTGGAGGCTGCTGAGGTGGTCTATGCTATATGGGGAGCATGCATCATCTTCTGAAAGGCAGCAGCATGCTTACACAGAGGATGAGAGCCACCTTTTAAACTGGATAGAGCCAAGCTAGAATCTCTGAAGAGCATTTTGTGGTGTATGTGTATTCTTCTCCTTCATTAGCAATAGTCAGTGTAGCTTCAGTGCTCTGATCCTCGATGGCCTGCAAGAATGAGGCTTCTTCCCGTTGTTTGGCTCATCTACTTCTTCCTGACCCGTAAGCTGTCAGCTGGCTCATCATCTGTCCCAAGGCACAGCCCCATGCACCCCAGCTACTCTTTCACATCAAGGGCAGCTCCCCTTCCTCGCCGTCCCGGCCTGTCCTTCCCAAAGAGCTGGATCCATTCATGGCAGCCCTCCGTGGCAGCTGACCACCCCCCCACCCCCCAGAGCTAGCAATCCTGGTGAGTTAACAGCCCGGCCCAGGACCTCTAATGCCTCCTGTTTGTCCCCGTGCTGTGTGCCGTAGCGTACAGGCACTTACTGGGAACCATTATGAACAACTACGAACCAGCACCAAGGCATTGCATCCTGCCCAGAGACTCCTGCCCCAGCAGGGCAGGTGCAATGGAGGTCTACCAGCCCCATAAAGACTTTTTTTTTTTTTTTTTTCAACTTGCACGGCGCTTTCCAGTCCTGGCAAACCACTTGACGTTGAAGGGCCAATACCTCACCGATGGCTCAGAGACACTTGCCCTGGCACCTCGGTTACAACGTGCTGCACTCGGACGGCTGTGTGAGCCCAGCTGTGTTTTGGTGTTGTGTTTCACAGGTGTGGCGTGTACACAGAATTTAACAAGACCACGACCTGAGCCCTCTGCATAGCACTCATTAGCGGCGGGCTCAGCCTTCGGCGCTGTGTGATGCATACTAACTACTTGTTTTCATTGTTCCAGGGCATGGGAACTACCTCCATGCGTGCCAGCATCCTCAGCCCTTCCTCGTGTGGCATTTGGAGCCTGCACTGCAGCAGCTTCGCCCGACATGCTGGCTGCCAGCGCTCGGGGCTCCGGGGCAGCCCTCAAGGGACCTGCAGAGGTTTGGGTAGCTCACAGGTGATCCCATTTACCAGGGGAAAAAAAAGGAAGCCGTCACTCATTCAGAAGACTGTGTTCAGGATTGGTGATAAGTAAGATTTTGCTTTTTTTTTTCTTTCTTAGTGTGCAGATATCTTTTTCATAACTTCTCTTTTGCCTTGAGGCAAGACAGGCTGTCCACTACGCTGGCAATATGATGCTATGGAGCTGGCAGCCTTTCTTTTTCACAGCCCCACGCTAAATGCAGAGCAAACAGGCAGGAAAAAAAAACCCTGAAAAGGGAGAAAGTTGTGCCATTCTGTTTTCCCTTCCCCCATTTTCTTCCCACTCTTTTCCCCAGGTCTTTTCCCAGTACAAATGCAGGTAAAACCCTCCGAGTCTCAACTAGCAAATTCAAGAGAGCCGCAGGCTCAGTCAGTACATATCAGCTCTAATTTCTCTTTTATCTCTCCTCGTAATCCAGACAAGTCTTCCATGTTTTCTGCTCCATTCTTTGGGTCAAGAACACACTGGTTAATAGCCAATTATTTCATACCCTAAGGAAGTTTTGGGAAAGAAGTTCCTGGGAAGAGTCAACTTGTTTCACGAAATGAGACTAATATTCAGTAGGTGAGATGTTTCCCTTTGCTCTCCTTCCTAATGCTGTCCCATCCCAGCACAAGGCTGAATTTATTGCGGTAATAGGTATGGTTCACATAGAACATAATAGTTTCCCTGAGTTTTTTTTGCTTCTTCACAAAAAGTGAAGGTTTAGCCAGGGCATCATGGCAAAATTCCAGTTAGGTAATTAAATTCTGCTTACTGAAAATGCCCCTTTTAAAATCTGTCCCAGAATACAATCTGCTTTTCCTGTGAGCACTTTAAAAGGACCGATTCATTTTAACTTCACAGCTAGCCGGATTCTGAAGCCTGCTGAAATTATCCTTGACTGCCTAAACCAGAATGTGCAGTTCTACCTGAGGTATCTAAAGCTACATTTTTACATGCTTAATTGTTGCTGTCTGAAGTCTTTAGATACAATTCAGGTAGACTCAACCTGTTTACCAAATAGGTGAGATTCTGCTGACTAGCAGGAGTAAACGAAATTATTTGCATGGGAAAAGCAAGCACTATTTAAAGCTATATTTTTATTAACATGTAGAGTAGACCGTGAACAAACTCAATTTGTGCATCAAGGGCCATTTTGCATGTGCAAAAATACAATCGTGAAAAAAACCAGGCTGCAAGATAATCTGAGGTGTGCAGTCTGCAAAAGCAATCCAGAACAGATGATCCACAGTATAAATTACTGCAATTTATTTTTTTAATTTACTTGTGCTGCTTTAATTTATTATTGTTTATTCATTTGATAGATTGCATTTAATTTCAGGACGAGAGCTTCAGGATGAGCGTTTGATGCTAATGGTTGGAATTTATTCCTGGGCAGAAAGCCAATGTGCCACAGCCATGTTCCACTTATGCCCTCCAAGCTGTATTTAAGTGGCCTTCTGCTGCCCTTGGGGTATGTTTTACACAGGAAGCTTACAGCCTAATGCAGGCCTGCAGCTTACTCGCTGGAGCGAGGGAAAGATGGCTTTCCCTCTCTTCTGTTCTCTTCAGCAAGAAAATCAAATAATTGGATTACTGGCCCTTCGATTGTGCTCAGCACAAATGGTTCAAAATCTTGTTGTATTGGAACTCTGAGATGAAATGTAAATTGATAAAGAAAACAAATGTATTGAATTGGTCTAATATGTCAATAGTATGCTACTACCTGATTAAGTGGAATGGCTATGACTGGTCTTCTAAACAGCTAAATATATGTAAGACATCTGCTGCTAGGTTGGCCATATGAAAAAAAACCAATAAAACAAAAAAGGCCCACCCACAGGAGACTACAAGAGGCATAAATTAATGCAGGTTTTCCTTCCTTGCTTGTTTTTATCTCTGGAATGGAAAATCAAAGCAAACAGATCCATCCATTGCAGGGTTAAAATTAAAATTACCTAAGGATATATACAGCGCATGAAATTTTTTTAGGGCTAATAAAATAGAACCTGACTGCTTTGTTCTACTTATACCTTCGTGTGCATTGACTTGAACTTTGAATTTCCTACTCTCTGTCTTTTTTTGATACTTGCACGTTTTATGTATTTATTTAGGGTTAAATTCTATTTGTTGCATTGTGGGTTTAAGACATAGTATCAGCTAAAACTAGGAGAAGCGTCCTAGCAGATTTTAGGCTACTTTATTATTGTTATTATTCTGCACATTCACACATGCATATCACAGTCCAAAATATTTTGAGGCAAATCATTTAATTGTGCAAAATAAATAAGTCCATGTGAAAGTGTAGCTGAGGTAAATCCCTGTACTTTACACAGTGGAGAAATCTTATTTAACAGCCAAGGATTTGATTCTTACCTTTGATGTGAGACTGGTTTCTGTACATGTTTCTTGTTAAAAATGTTATCTTACTGTCCTTTTGTATTTATATATGTCTACAGAGCAATAAATAGCTATTGAAATGAGGCTGTCATCATGATTGTGTCTGCATTTATTTTACTCCACAATTTTGATGAATACAGTCTGTACAGGGAGCGGAGGGCTGTAACCTTAGATGATGTAAATTGGTAGCTCCTGTCTTCATGTGAATTTTTTGCTGGCCAAATACCTGAATAGAAATTCTAATGACTTGGGTTTAGAATAGAACCTCCAAAATTGACTAATAAAATACACATTAAATGAGAAGCTGAGATATATTTTTGTTGCTCCTTGAGATTCTAGCACGTATTTGTATTAATAAGATAATAAATGCGTAATGGATGTGACACTTACCCACCTGAACATTTCCAAGTTAAAAAAAAAGACTGATAGACAACGCATTCCATTAGTTCTCTCTTTTACAACTAATAAACTTCCAGTTCATTAAGTTATTACATGCCATTCCTCATCTCGCAAATAGAACCCATAATTCAGTTTTTCCCAGAGCTGCACATTCTTTAAGTCTACAGACTAAATTACCAGAGCACATTTTGTCAATAAAGCTTCTGTTTGGTGGGGGAAGGAGGGGGCAGTTAAGTAAAGTAATATGAAATGCAAGCCATTTTTTGTGTCAGAGGTCATTTATTTGCTTCAATATTGCTTTTATTCTATTTATACGTTCACTAAACGATGATTATTATGGGAAGCCCATGGTTAATCACTGCATTACATTTAAAAGGGTTTACATTTTGTTGCAGACTCTTACACTTGCGAATCTTTAGAGTTATCTTGAACAGTAAACTGTCCTTTTGCAATGAATCCCTGACAATCTATTAGTTCAGCTGTGCATTTCCTGAAAGATAAAGGCTTTTTTCTGTGAGCAGCGGGAAAACCACAGAGGCAAACAAAAATCATCCATATTCTGCAATTCTAAAGCAAAAGACTTGTCGCTTCCTGAGCCAGAATTGCCCAGCGCAGACGCAGGAAGCCAGTGAAACCTTCTGCATGGGAAGTTATATGCGACTAATTTGTGTCCTACACCAAGTTTCCAACACTGCTCTTCTCACCAGGGCTTGAAGTGGGATTACTGTGCTCTGTGTTGAGTATAATATATAGTATCTATTTGTAAAAAATACAACCTGGTGATAAAATGCTTGCCTAGAGAGTGAGATAGAGTGGTCTGGGCTCTTCACAGTTTGCGGTGATTTAAAACCACTTCTGCTGTCCAGAAAAACAGGCAGTCATGCTGGGGAAGAAAATGCAGTCTACCCTTTGCTCTCCCAGCCCCGGCATTTGGGTGGATGCTCCGATAAGGGTGCCAATAGGTTGTAACTAACCTCCCCTATGAGACAGCACTCTGCGAGAAGGGAGTGAGGGTGAGAGTTGGGAGGGGGAGCAGGGCAAAGGGGCCACACTGCAGCATATTTAGCTCTGTTTTGGGGTTAGGTGGGTAGACCCTGGAAAGCATTGCAGTGCCTTCCTCGTGGAGGAGTTGCTATAACCCTGGGAAGGCTCAGAACCTGCCTTCTTCCCTTATCTCCCCCTCTTCTGATTAAAACCTGCCTGCTTTTTTCCTTTCAGTGGAAATTAAGAGCTGTGAGCAGTCATAATTTTCACCAGAGGGAGAAGAAGTCGTTCCCCACCCCAGACTGTCCCGAGGGGTATATGGTTCCATTTGCTGCAAGCATGCTAGCAATTAGCATTACCGATAGTGTTAGTCTGAGTAAGGAGAAGAATGAAAAATTAGCACTGAACAGGAGTATTCAAGCCTGGACACTACTGGGGAGTGCGTGAATAAAATTTTAATTCATCTGGATCTGTCCAAAACACTATTGTCCAAAACTTGTATTACAGTACTTTAATATCAGCTAGTACTTCTTCTCATTAAATTTGCAGTTAAGAAATACACAGGTGATTATTGTCAACTGAAGAAATAATGGTGTCATTGGAAAGCACTTTTTTAAAATGAAGAGTTGTACAGTGGTGCTATGACAACAATATAATAGGGTTACTGTTAATGACAATTACAGATTGCGACTTATAAATGAGAGAAAAATGGAAAATATAGTGTTTTTTATAAATATGGGAAATGTAATAAATGAAAGGGAAGCAAAAAAGTTTCTAATTGATCCTTTTCCCAGAGATCACTTAGAGCAGATCTCCTGCAGAACAGCCTATCTTTGATGAGGATGCAATTAGCGTATGTTCAGTCTCTGCAACAGTCCCTCACAGCTACAGCAGAGTATGCGTCTGTAGATCCATATTGTTGCTTGCTCTTGGGCTTATCTCCATCCAGGCTTGAAACCCCACTTAGAATATGTCCTCGCTTTACAGTATGGGAATCATGCTGCCTATCCTTTATTATTGCCTTAAGCTAACCTCTGAAATTATGGCGCTCTAGACCATCGTGGAAGTGAGTTGATAATGCTTTTGCCTTATCAAAGCATTTATAATATCAGGTTTATCTAGATAGCTAGATAGTATTCTAATGGAGTTTCTTAATCTACTGTCACTTTTTACCATGACTGTAGCCTATGTAATTTGATTAGCCATTTATAATTTTAGTACATAATATATTGTCATGGTTTAACCCCAGCCAGCAACGAAGCACCACACAGCCACTCGCTCACCAGCGGGATGGGGAGAGAATCAGAAGAGTAACAGTGAGAAAACTCGTGGATTCGGATAAAGACAGTTTAATAGGTAAAGCAAAAGCCACGCATGCAAGCAAAGCAAAACAAGGAATTCATTCACTCCTTCCCATCGGCAGGCAAGTGCTCAGCCATCCCCAGGAAAGCAGGGCTCCATCACGCGTAATGGTTACTTGGGAGGACAAACACCATCACTCCAAACATCCCCCTCCTTCTTTTTTCTTCCCCCAGCTTGATATGCTGAGCGTGATGTCACCTGGTCTGGAATATCCCTTTGGTCAGTTGGGGTCGGCTGTCCCAACTGTCTCCCCTCCCACCTTCTTGTGCAGCCCCAGCCTACTCGCTGGTGGGATGGTGTGAGAGGAGCAGAAAAGGCCTTGACACTGTGTAAGCACTGCTTGGCAATAACGAGAACATCTCTGCATTATCAACACTGTTTTCAGCACAAATTCAAAACATAGCCCCACACTAGCTACTATGGAGAAAATTAACTCTATCCCAGCGAAAACCAGCACATATATAAAAATACATGTGAGCTGAAAACACTGGAAATGTTCACAAGAACCAGAAAAACAGACTGGGAGATGTGGGCCTTCTGTCCACAGAAATTACTAACTGCTGACAGTTGGAGTCTAGCCTCCAAACTTCTAGCAAAGGGTAACTTCGGCTACATGAGCTGATGCCTCCTGAGAGGCCCTTACACTGAATTTATCCAGTACTTTTGAGCTCTTGCTTTATGTTAAA
>VYXH01011868.1:715244-757718 GCA_013397275.1 Burhinus bistriatus | reverse complement strand
AAAGAAAAGATATTATCCTTAAGCTTGTTGGTTTTTTATCAGGGAAAGTTTTAATAGGAAAGTTCAACTCATCAGTGTTAAGTTTTCTACTAATTAGTTGAAAGTGTTTTTTACTCTGCAAGCAGTTTCTGTTATCTGGCACTCCTGAACTAGTGGGTAGCATCCGTGACTACTGCTATCCTGCTTTAGTCTTCTTTAAAAAAAAGATTAAGAAGTTATTGACTACTATAGCATTTATATTCTGTGGGCACAGTTAAAATAGACACTTAAGAGCTGCATGTTTTTTCTGTAATTCCAGAATGGGAATAGCTCAGCCTTTCTGCTATAATGTATGCTGTTTCAGTAGCAAGACAATTTATGATTCAAAATAATACATTTGACAACACAAGTGAGTGGTCTAGGTCACATCTAGTAACTTAAGTATGTATTCTTGCTCATTGTTGTAAAAAAACCCAAAGCTAATTAAGAGCTCAGCATTCATTCCTGGCATGCTGGCTGTTTCTACATGCTAGCTGTTTTTATTTTACAGGCCTATCATGAGCTGATATGGTAGTCACTTTTGTTCCTACTGAGTGAATAAATTACAAGTCCTGGAGCAGTGCTCGGTACGCTGTAATTCTTGGCCATAAGACCTATGAGATATGTTTAAACTGAATGATCCACTACTGGAAGTAGTGATGGCTTCTTTTATAGCCCTCTTGTTCTTGTAGACAGTAAACCACTGATATAGGCTGTGAAGACAAGGGCATGTTCACCATATTCTGGTCTTTTCCTGAGTCTTGCATGTACTTTTCTCTCTGCTGTGGGACTCCTCACACCTCACGTATTCAGGACCATTAATAGTGGTATTTTTTTCCAGTCTATATTTTGAATAGGAAAACTCTGATAATTTCTGGTAATGTTTGTGCCTCTCTTTAAAGCAAATATAAATATGTATTTCATACTCAAACCCATTTTTAAGATGTTATTTTTCCTCCTCATATTTCTTTCTCTGTCTGCCCAGAAAATGTTTGTCTTCTTCCAGACAGACTCTATTCTTCCTACCTCCTATTTACTCAGTCACCTTGTAAATGTAGAGCATTACCGTACAGAGGAAGCACAGCTTTTTCACTGACTATGACTTTGACAATTGCACTTATTGTAATTTTTCTTCTCTCCTGTCCGTCTTGAAAGAACCAGCAATATTATTTTATCCATTATGTGACCTTCTTACTTAACATTCCTCCATCTTTGCTCTAAAGCCAGGCATGACGAACTGAACAAGGCTGGGATATATGGGAGAGGGGAGGCCAGGATTGCTACACGCAGATCACAAAGTAGATGTGTCTGGGAAGTTCTGGTCTGTAACACTGCATTAAAGACAATTGCATTGCATGTCTGTCTAAGTGCTAAGGAAAAACACACATGCTGATGACTTCTTCATTTGTAAAACTATCATTCATCAAAGCAAGGCGACATATAACATTTTTTTATACTCATGCTGGATATTATGATTGCAAAACCCCCACCCTCAGTACCACCAACCCCTACCACAGACTTTACTGGGTTTTTATTACTGAGTAGTATGCTTTATAATTTTGTGTGACAAACTGTTTTCATATATTTAAATATAATGTCTGTCTAGGTACTGATTTTATTTTCCAGTTTAATTTATTCTGCAGATTCTCTGGCCTTCAGTCAATGCACTGGCTGATTAAATTATTATCCCAATAATGAGATTTGACACAATCTATGGCAGTTACCTATGTGACCTGCTAAGTAGGTTAATTGACAACCCTGAATAATTATCAGCCACCTCATCTTGCTGACAGAGAGGTTGACAATAAATGAAACATAAAGATTCTGAAAAAGACACACAGTATTCCATTTCAACTTCTGAATTGTTTCAAAGAAACCTTTCAACTAGTAGCTTATTCATGAAATGCAGCAGTTAAAAAAATAGCTCCTGAACATTTTGGTCGTATAAAAATATAGATGTTTGCTCTTCTGCATCATCATGCTTTCCTAGGAGAAAAAGAAATCTGTGGCATATTAGATAAACACGTCCCTCTATTCTGAAAATTACTTATATAAGTGAATTGTTGTATCCTCAGAGAAGCAAGGAAAATTCAAGAAGTCCAAGTGATATTTGTGGTGACATTGCAAGAATCATGTTTTAATGCTTTTCTGTGAAATCTTGAGAACTAGAAATTACCTTTATTTTTCAATGAAAGCTGTGATTCTTCTAGTCCCGTTTTTCAGGAAACAGAGTTAAGAAAAATAAATATTGTGCTACCTGGTGACACTGCCATGTATTGTATATCTATCTGTCTTTTCCACCTTGTTCAGTTCTGAAAAGCCAAAATGGTATTTCTTTCTGCCCTAGAAAATAGAGGATTGGAGAGGAAGCAGAATGGACTCCTAAGGATGAGAAGATGGGGAAAAATACGTGAGATTTGAACTTGTGGTCTTTTCACAAGCTGATCAGCCCAAATCAGTGGTTCAGAACCACAGACTTAGGCAGACTTCTCCCAAAGTCAGTCCTCTGCCCTGGCCAGAAATCCCATCAAAACTTGAGGTAGAATGACCAATCAAAGAATCCATTTCTTGTTATCAACAGTTAATGACTGCAACATAAAGTGTCTTCACAGAGACACTTTGGAGACCCCTGCTTGTGCTCCCAGGGTGAGAGGAGGAGCTGCTCTGCCTTGTCCTCAGGCACACATTTCCAAATGGAAAATACGTTTCCATTTCTAAGCACGTGCCATAATGGAAAGCAGAGCGTGCACTTTGCTGTGTCCAGAAAAAGGATTCTTCGAGTAGATGCCCAATCCAAAGCCATCTGATCTTTCAGTCAGTCGGCTCATGAGCTTTGGAGTGGGGCGATATAATTCAGGAGAGGATCCCAGCTACAGTGAAATCACTTAAACCTGAGCCTGAGCAAGTGAGCAGAGCTCAGATTTTTGCGAAAGCAACCCACATGTTAAAATCAAACATATGCTCAAGTGTTTTTCTGGATCATGGCCATATTGAACTATAATGACCTAAATGGATTTACTCCCCAGACAAATTTACCCCTCCCTTTCCTCCTACCCACACATACATTTGCACCTCAACCAATCACCTATGTCTCTTTCTATTTCCTACATGCACTTTTATTGAAAACTTTACGGCTTGTTTAATTGCTTCTAAGCAAGACTTTAATTCCTCTTGATTTCCTCTATGGTTCATCAACGGGGCTTTTTTACCCCTACCCAGAGGATTTCAGTTTTACTGTACAAATTTAATCAAAGCGAAATTGTTAAGGCTTATTAAAGAAGCTGTGCTCTTTGTGCTCCTTCATCTTGCCCCTCATGCCATTTAAAGATGAAGAAGGTGCCGAAGATGCACATCAGGTGAAACTGCTGTCTACAAATGGCAAAAATAATATCTTTCAGCTCTATGTCTGTGGATATTTTTTGCCGGTACGTGGTTCTGATGTCTAAAATTATAGGCATTTAGACGTCAGGTAGCAGGAGAGAAAAAAATAAAAAGAAGAGGTATTATAGTAAAATAGCAAAGAACTGATGTCTTGGCAATAGTTATAAGGTCTTTTATTCCTTAAAAATAGCACAGCTTTGTAAAGTTTTTATCATACCTGGTAGAAAATTAAGGGCTGCTGATATTTTGCAACTTGTTGCTTGTTGGTTACATAAGGGTTTTTGAATGAAGGAGCACTGTAAGGTCCTGTCAGAAGCTAAGCTGACATGACTTCTGTCTTTCCTTTTTATTACGATAGTCAATAGCTCAGTTGTAAGGAATATAATTGCTCTTTGTGACTGTATTAGACATTCTTTTGAGAGAGCTAGCTAAAATTTGAAAGCAAAAAAGCATTTCTGAAAAAGAACAAACCCAGCATGCCTGACAAATCAATAATAAGCGGACAGAGCTGAATCTGAGACTTTTGGGTTGGGTTAGAACCTAAATCAAGACAGTATTGACTCTGTAAATCCTGTATTTTTAGGGGTGGCTATATCAAAATCAATATTACCTACTTGCTTTATTTGAAATCTTCCACGCATTTGCGCAAGCAGATCCATACTACAGTTATATTTCTTTTCTAGAGCTGAAGAAGTCTTCTATTTGGTATGTGTGACCTGTGTACTGTGGCTGTATGTAAATTAACAAAAGGTGGATTGTATGTGGTATCTCGCTACTAATGACATTTACGAAGGAAATGAAATATCTATGCAAATTCTTCAATGCATAAATTATGTACAACTTGTATATATAAGATCTCTACAAGCTGTTCACTATTACCTCAGAAATACTTCTTTTATTTTCTGGAAAAAGGATACAAGCATACGTTGATCATCAGAATGTGAAAGCATAAACTGTGGGCATTAATGATCTAATGCTTTGCCTGTATGCAGTTTCCCATCCAAGATTTTCTTACTGTATGCAATATATCCAATATTACATTATTTAAACAAAACTTTGCAAAAGTTAGATGTTTGTCCATTTTGCAGATAAAGATGCAAGAGCAAATGCAAATTTTACCTGTCTGTGCTCTGAGTTAGGCATGAATCTTGTGATCCTGCACTTGGCTAAAGCACCTGGGCCGATCCTGACTGTCAGGAAAGCTCAGTGGGGCTTAATAGCTCAGGCATAGTTAGATGGTTCCTGTTCAGAACTAGTTTGTGTTGGCCATTTCAGAGTGAAAGCCTTTGTGCACCTGCCTATAGAGACTTGCCTTAAATAAATTTGAAAGTGAGTCTTCTGTATCTTTGAACATTTTGAGTGGAGATGGTGCAGTATTCGCTTGCTATAAAGCCACTCAAAAATCTGAACCTAGTCTCCAAAGTTAAACCATCCAGCACACCATCCCGAGGTCCCCGTCTTCTGCAGGTTTTAGAATGAGAAAGCATTGCCAATATTTTGATTAACTGTTTTGTAGAGCAAAACCACTGCATTCCCAGTAAGCTCGTTATGCTAGAAAAATGCATCTATCACAGGTAACATTTCCTAACTCCTAATGTCTCTGATTTTTGCTACCAGTCTTCCCTTATCTATCTCATAAGTACTCTGTGTGTGGTATTTATGAGATAATATCCAGGTATGATGTTTTATCTCTTAGCAGGAAAGAAAAAACACAATGCACTTACTCAGCAATTCCTTCTGAATAGTGCTTTGACTATCCGATTTCCGTCCCTTGATATGACCAAATTATTACTTCAGCAAAACTGGTATCCTGCAGTGCCAACACACACACAGCTGAAGTGATAATAATAGTTCATTTTACACATACATACGCACGTCCTCCAAATTACATTCCTAAGAATAGAGGTTAGAAAACCTATTTGATAACATGAGCTTGAAAAGGCTGTTTTGTACAATCAATATACACATACTGTTTGATGCTTGGTATTGATTGCATCTGCTTCTGCAGGAGATAATGTATATTTAAGTGTATAACATAAGTATGTTAAATACTAGTCCTGAGTTTCCAATAAAATAAAAGTTCTGAATTAATAGATGTGTTTTCCATTATTTTTTTGGTACATTTTCATGTCTCAGAGTTAACATCAAAATTCTTCCTGAGTTAGAAGAAATGAATTCACCCTTCTGGGTAAAACATTCCCTATAGAACTGGTGAAATTTAAATTTGTATGCATTGTAAAATATGGTTCACTGCAGCATAATAAAATTTAACGAAAGATAGGTAGAATACACAAACGCTTGAGGGACTGGAGACTACCTCAGTAATATGTGCTTGTAATTATGGTTTAGGTAAGTTGTAAAGGTAGAAAAAAATTAAGTGGTTTATAGCTATATAATAATGCAGTTCAATAATGAAGGATTCAGTGCAGGTAGAGGAGGTCAGAAATGTAATGACCGCATCTTTTCCTGATGGATTACTTTATAAACATTTCTGAGAGCATGTCATATCATGAGATGTTTCCACCAGGGTACTGAAAGTGCGGAAACTCTCTTCATGAAGAAAAACTGCATGGGCAGTCACCCTGGTTTCCCTACAGCTTGCCCTCCAAGACTAAAATTTGCTTAAGGAGAAGTTCAATATGAAGGCAGATTTGGTGTCTGAGTCCCACAGAGCAATGGACTGGGCAGAAAGAGCTCTTTGGCTTCCCACAGCCTTCTCTGCCCCACTCTGGATACCAGTTACTGCCCCTGTGCTGTCTCTGCCTTTTGTGGGGCCACTTTTACGAGGCAGATCAATGGATTGATCCCTGTTAAGAGTAACCAGTCAGAAACATCAATTAACACACTGAAAGTAAGTCATTTCATAAAATAAAAGAAATCAATTTGAACCACCAAAGGAGCTATTAAAATCTGATGGGCAATCTCACAGTCTGGGCTTGAAAAAAATAGACCTGAAGAGGTCTGATACTAAACAGCTATGATTTCATTAAATAACACTAAGGAATTTCTATCTCTTGTTTGCAGTTTAGGAATCCCTTTGGTTCCTGAGAATACAAAACAAGCCCAATAGCTAGCAAGGTACCTTTACTATGCTTTACATACACATAAACAATCTGGACTGAATAGGGCACTGTCTTGCTTTATATAACAACCGATAAGTGTAGAAAATAGCTGTAATCATAATGAATACGTTTTGACGACAATCAATTTCTTCTTGTGAAGTCTGCATGACAGATGAGGATCAAATTACTGGTACGTGTAACAATCTAAGAAGCAAATAGTCCCATTAAAATATTTTGCCAACGTTTATAAACCAATGCTTCCCAGAACTCCATCTCTGTCAAGTAAATAACTTTTTGTTTCCTGTTAAATACAGAGAGTACAGGTTACTATGGTGATCGACAGAACACAGAATAAACTCTGATTCATCATAATTGCCACATGCTAGAGGAAAAAAATATCTGAACATCATCTTGCAGTTTCAAGCTGGATCTCCGAAAAATATTTTGAGAATATAAAATGATTTGATGATGTCCAAATAACGCTGGGTGAAGTGTCACAAAAATGAAACTGCTGCAGCAGTGTGCCCCTTCAAATGAAAGTATTTCAGGCCTGAAACATTTTAAAACTCATGATCACAAACCTTAGGGGTTTTTGTCCTTTTATTCTAATTAATGAAACATAGAACTGTGACAACTGCAAAGACCTGTAGAGAAATGGTGTGGGCCACACTTTCATGCATGTACATCTTCATCCGGGTCATGGACACCCTCACCTTTGCCTGCTGTGTACTTTCAGTGCCCCGTTCTTTTCAATCCCATTTACTCTGTATTTTATGTTCAAAGGGTTGAACCGTTGACATTGGGTAGCCACCGCACAGGGACTGCTTTGGTGCCATAGTTCTGGAGGTTTCAGTCTTGTGATAAGGACACCCACGCTTTTGCTTGGACTTATTTGCATTCACTGTTGACTTTGCATTACCAAGGCTTAAGAAAATAATGAAGTAGCTTTTACATCTGCTTTCTCAGTAATCTATGCTTTAATATATGTAATCAACACATTTTTCAAATACATACAATGAATTTCACACCACAAAATTAAATGCAACGTTAATACTTATTTCTAGTCATTCCCAGGGTTAGTTTCTAGAAATGAAAAAGAACTTAGATTAATGTAGCTTTATTGCAGTACAAGTCAGACCTTCCTGTTGGTCTTCACAGTGTCATTGAATGGTTTAGAAGCAAGGAAGGCAGCGCTAGAGCTAACACAACTGGGTGGACCTAGGAAAGAGCCAATTGTTGTTGCGTGGCTTTAAATTGTCTGCTGGTTTTTTTTTTAAATATTTCAGCTTCTTTTAGCTTCAGTACTACATCAGATCTACAAAATATCCAAATGAATTAAAACAGAAAGATCACCTGGTAGTTTGTATACTGACCTTCACAACTCAACTGCCAGGTCATCAAAATCTCTATTCACCTACATGAAGACCTGAAGAGCAGCTTTGAGACGCGTGTCTGTTTTTTCTTTCTGTATCCTCCGTTCAGTCTACTAAGTAACAGTATCTCTTACAGCTACCCCTACTTTGGAAACTGAAGTTTTGCTTCGCAAAAGCAGCTAACCTAGTTACTTTTTGTGAAGCCTTCCCTAGGTGGCAAGTTGTAACCTAGCAACATTAGTGAACTTAGGCTGAACCCCTCCTTAGTCCAAGCAGAATGGCTAGTAGTCTTGTACGACTTCGATACACAGTAACTTAACTAAAATAATGAAATTGTATTAGTAAGATTAATGAAGATTGTATGCTTGAGTAATATGAATTAGAGTGACTGTTATGATCAAAAGGAAAGGGAAATAGAATTATTGGAAATGAAGAAAGGGACCGTTCTACCTGGAGTCAGCAGAAGACACGTGAATTTCAGGTGCAGATAGTGAAGAAAGGGGTCATTCTACCTGGAGTCAGCAGAAGACGGATGAGATCCAGGTGCGGATGAGACAAAGAGATCGTGAAACGGTGTAAGAAGGTAAAGGTGCCTGCACTAAAACTCCAGTCATCGAAGAGGACGCGTAACCATTGAACAATTTGCTTGGACAAAAGACATGTGCTTGTCATGTGACCAGGGGAATGAACAGCTTACATCATAGATCGTGAGGCTTTAAAAAGCACAGGAAAATGACTGAGGGGGTCCCTCTTCTTGGAGGCACCCAGCTCGAGCTGTATTAAACCAGCTCTGTGGCAGAACCTAGGGTCCAAACTCTTCTTTACAGTCAGAGGCTAAGAGCCGATCCAGCCATACCTAGTCGCCTCGCTGAGGAGGAGTTTAGAAAGCAAGGGGGTCCAGGCTGACCCTTGCGACTCAGCAGGAGGGTCTTCCCAGACCCTTTAACACCCTGATAGGTTCTTGAAAGGCATAATAACCTGCTTTTTAATTGTGAGGCTGCACAGGGGACTTAGTGAAAGTGATGAAAAGAAATTATGGTCCATTGTGAGATACTTCTAACTACTGCCCATTCTGGTGGTTTGAAGCCCTACACAGTTATGATCTAGCTGGTCCCTTTCTGTCAGTTTTATCTCTTGTCCCAAGCATGCTCTTCCCACACATTCATAGGAGTGAATTTAAGTCACACAACTCGTGCAGTGTGAAAGTCTTCTACAGCCTTTACAGCTCAAAAGGACATGCCTGTAGGTTCACAAATATATGAAGCCTTTCCCTCAAAAGGATTAAAAGCAGGGTAGTAAAATCCAGAGCCCGTAGCTTTTATCATTTGATGATGTTACAGAGGATGGTTCCTTCCCAGCTGAATCTTGCTTACCACTAGTTTACAAAATCTCAGCTGGGGTAGCTCCACTTTGATACCTGTGAGAGAATTGCAGACTCTCTCTGACATGGTGTCTCTTCCATATATCTAAGGAGGGGGGGAAGAGTGGGGAGCAGAGGAGAGAGAGACAGAGAGAAAGAGATAATATGTTTCACATTTCATATTACTGGCATCCTTTCCTGAATTTCTTAAGGGCTTCAGGACAATGTAAGAATAAAGTTGGGATTTTTTTCTTAGAAGACATGCTGTAATTCAAACAGAAATCAATTCAGCAACCCCCCCTGATAGATGCCTTAGATCAGACCTTATAATCTGGTTGTATAATCTATGAACTCCGTAATTCAGAAGGTAACAAGTATCCTTGTTGTTCTACACGTGTCCATTACACAGTAGCTCTTATTTCATAACCTTTAGCTAATCGGTGTCACTCTGGTGTCATTCTCTTAACCCAACACTTCTCCCTACCCTGAGTGCCTTTTGTCTTTACAGTGCCATATTAAATATCATCAGCATTTGCAATCTTCTGGACAGAACCTTTAAAATCAAAATAGTTGTGGCAAATACATATAGACTCTAAAATGGAACTGATTCAATGAAAATCTATATGGGTGAAAAATTACTGCAGTCCCAGCCCTGCTGCAACCCAAATGCCGTTGAACATTATGGTCTGGCTGATAGGACTGCATCGCAACTGAGCCATAACCTCTAGAAGCACCAGCCATTTCAATTGTTCCTTTATTAAAAAAAAAAGAAAAAAAAGAAAAAAAAGAAAAAAAAATTCCATCAAACTCCCCAAAGCTTAATTGCTCATTAACTGCTTTTAATGAAGGGCTCTGTATTTTGTGTGTATGACTAATATCTGTGTATGGCTAATAACTTCTGCGGCAACAGTATAATCATTCCTGCTAACTGTGGTTTTTGAACTGAAGAAACACCTGGATAATGGGAAGCTGAAGGACTGCTGAGGCTAAATCTCCTCTTGTGGCTCACGAGCATCAGCCTTTTATGGGATGAATATGCCTCAAACCCATGTAGATACAAATGCGTGTGTAATGCTCTGGCTGTGCTTCCCTAAAATCTACTCTGCATAAATATTTATGCCTTCCGATTTTTACCTGGCATGGTCACAGAAAGCAAATGTAAGAATATGAATATGCCCACAAATTACTCAATTTTCATCTCAGAAAGCAATCTAGTAATTTTCCCATGTTACTGCAACATTAGTAAAAGTTCAGCCGATCAACACCTGTCACTTGTACCAAACTGTAGACAGAATATGTACTTAAAACCCTGGATTAAATTTTAAATCCAGTTCTTAGTTTTTCTACAAAGTTTTGTTCTTTGTGAATTTGACCAAGAGATTTGTTCTTCCAACTCTGCCACTCTAAACAAACACGAGATTTCCCAGCTGTACAAGCAGCAGAGACTACACACATAAGTGATGGGAAGCCAGTCGGGCACAATGGTAAATCAGATGCAAGGGCCAATAACAAAAATACGGATCAGGTTGACCACACTGTCTTCAGGCGCTGCTGTTATTAATTTTTGTTCTGAATTATGTTCTCCAGTATAAATTATAGGGAAAGAAAATCATAAAGAATACTCATAAAGAGCATTTGATGAGGCAAGTCAGTGCCCTGGTGAGAGATTTCAATAAGAGTGATTTCTTACCAGGGATAAGCTTCAAAGCAAGGGCTGTGCACACTGTTTCAGGCGGAGAAACTGACACTTTTTGGAAAGAACAAAAATGTACCAGCTGCTGAGACTGGAGCTCAAGGTGGGTTTGCTATGAATGGAGACAAAGGTAGACAGACTGAAGTTTTTAAGCAAACCCACACAGCCTTTGTAGCTTTCCATGTCAAAGCAGGCACCGACAGAGGTCCAGAATGAAAATGCTTTATCAATGACTCCATGCAGGAACTTCAGCTCAAAAGTCACAGATGCACCCAGATAACGGTGAGGATAAAACGCAGCTGCTGGTGCATCAGACCATGGGGTTTAGCTGTTCTACCCAGAACGCTGGATCTGTTCAGCATCACACCTGCTTTGGGTAAGGATGAGAAGCACCTACCTCCGCAGGCCATCGGGGAGAGCAGAGCAGCCTGCGTGTTTACTTCCCCTGCCACGTTGTCAGCCTTTCTGGCCAGCCTCCTCCCTTTCCCTGTTTCGAAGATCGCGGGCTGCAATTCTGTCAGTAGTTCACTGGCTCAGGAAAACCTGTAGCATGAAGACAAAACAAATGGATTTTTGCTTCTGTGTTTGTTCGGTGTTGCTTCCTTGATGCTCTTGGAATGAGTGTTGCTCTAAAAGGCAACTCTGCTAGCTGGCTGTGCGCTGGTGGGACTTCGGGAATCAGATAGTCACAGCTGTTTCACTAGTGTCAGTCTGTTCACACACTCACACACACCCCCACACACACCTTTACATCTATCCTTCCTTTTGTCATTGATTGTTCTGTACCAAATATGTTCTTAGGTAACAAAGGAACATTTTTTTCTTTCCTTTCACCATTCCTAAGGTGCTTGAGCCTCTATTCATCGGGAACTCAGTAGATGTTATCAGGCTTCTACACTGCTGCGTATAGATGCATAAACCACCATTTCCTAGAAACTGAAAGACCAGAAGCACAGGTGATTCAGAAATGTCTGCCAGAGTCCATTCTTTTTACCTATTAACACACACGCATATGTATTACAATACAGTGCCTTGCCTAGGATACAGGGTAGCTGAGGTACGGCCACATAGCCCAGCCGCTGCCCTGCGGCCAGCACCCCGGAGTAACCCCAAAGAGTTCACTTCTCTTTCCCGCCTTCCCCACCGGGTATGTACCACAGAGCACACCGAAGGGGCGTCTTCATGGAGCAGTCGATACGCTTTAAGCTTACTCCTGAGCAACTCCTTAGCACTGTAGCTGAATGAACGCATTTAGGCCAGTTTTCTTTTGAGTGTCCTGCAGCCTAATTTTTGTGCCTTGCAGATGCGTGGAGTATTTAGCCAAGTAAAGCAGAGAAGTGGCCACTTTGATTTTTTTTCAGAGCAACTCTCCTGACATCAAACCACCTGTAGTAAAGTGGCTTAAAATACCTGGATGGTTTGAAACTAACCCTTTCATCCCACTACTAACATTTCCAAAAAAAAAAAAAAATTAAAAAAAAATCATCCTCTTCTTTTCTCTTCTGACAGACAAATCACTGTTGTCTTAATCAAGAATGAATGTTAATTCTCTAAAAAGTAATTTAAATGCAATTAGAGAGAAATGCTATTAAAAATCCTATTAAAAATGACGGAAGTTCCAATTTTACATTACCAATTTTAGAATGCTTAAATAAAAAAAAAGTATGCAAGTGCAAAAACTGTACCCAAATAGATCACATTTTAACAGTGGAACGAATAATATTGCTACTTAGTTTTTAACATTAATTCACTAAGGATGAATTTCACTATGAGTGAAACATTCTGCAATCATGCTGTTTTGTGTTAAACTCCAGTGAATACCTTCCTCCTTCTTTGTACCAGCTAATGTTGATGCGGGAGGAGGAAAAAAAGAAACAGTTAGTTTCTGGAGTGATCTGTCTATATGGAGAGCTGCATTTAATTAATTGGAAGCTCATTTATTACTGAGGTCCTATAACATTTCTGATAGGATTATAGGGAACACTCCAATAAACACTCTATTGCGCTTGAAGCAGAAAATAATTACCTTCCAGTTTGCTTCAGTTTTGACCAAAATAAAGAAAAGCAGTCCTGGTAGAAGAAGGATCTGAATTTCTACTTCAAAACACCATTATATGCTTAGCAAAAACTGAAAAAAAGAGAGGTGGGTGGGCTCAGAACTTGAGACCTCCTCAAACTGTGCATGAACAGACTTTTGTGGTTGATTCATTGCAGCTTCTTAACAGAGGACCTAAGCAGGATGTCTAGAGCTCAGCTGTGTATGGTTTACAAGGTGCTAAGCAGCTCCTGTGTGGACCTGAACAGGTGGACCTCATTGTTTGGAGCCCCTGAGGACACGGAAGCTGCCATTCCAACCTCCTCTGCTGTCCTGGCTGGCAGGGACTGAGAGACCTTTTCAGTCTGTTTTCCCAAATTCCTTGACAAATTGCTCAGAAGTCATCACTGAGCAGGGACGTACCCACAAAAGTGCCAGTTCTGTTGCCTCCTGTCTGGTACCAAAGGCAAGTCTCAGACTGAGTCTGAGATTAGTTCCAGCCTTGCTCTGCTTCTCAGGCAAGACAGTAGAATAATATCCGGGATTACTTTTAATGAAGACTGGGCAGGAGGTGTCTCATTCACTATAAAGTTTATGATTTATGTGATATCAAAGAAAGTAATGAAGATGTCCATTTTATATTCCATTGTCAGATATCTATCATTTATTTATCTGGGTCCTGTAAGATACACAAAAGCCTACGTAAAAGTATAGATCCATACAAAATTAGAGATTGTCAATGACTGTCTTTAATCACAAAAATTGTAATTTTTGAAATTTCTACTTATTTCTTTTTAAGTTTTGGCATATTTTCCATTTGGTAAGGAAGAAGTTCCAAAAAAAAAAGTCCTGTAAATCTTTGCTAAGAGTAACTTTTCTTCAGTACCTGTCTTGGTTTTATTATACGTTATATCATTTCAGGACAGCGGGGTTGTGGCAGAGCAATTCCACAGCCCCGTGCCAGATCGGCCTGGTGTGTGTCACACACTTGGCTGTAGCTCATCGCTGCCATGTTCTGACACAGCCCTGCAGGACTTAGTGCTTCGAGGACCCTGTCAGAGAAGGGATATTTATGCCCAGAGGAGTGGGAAGGTTTTAGATGAGAAGGTTTCTAATGCATGACTTGCACTTACAACCCCAGATTGCTAGTATTTAATGTCCCTGGGTGGAAATGTTCCAGTGAAGGCACCTTCTTTTACCCGAGGGCAAATGAATGTGTTATAACAATGCTGGAATTATTCTGAGCAGCCAGGGGTTCAGGAGGTAGGTCTTCATTTCAGAAAGGAAAATATGGTTATGGTCCTCATTGGTTGACTTTGATTTCTTCACAGGACCTGTGGGAGATCCCCTGATGCCAGGATCCTTCAGAGACCTTGGTCTCAGTAATGTCATTTAGATGACAAGACAACTTGGAAGCAACAACTGGTCCTTTGACCTGAGCATTCAGCCACACATTCAGGATCTTGCAGGGTGTTCTGCTTAGAAGTAGCATGTGATGAAGGCCAGTGGCTCTTTGAAGCAGACTTATGATTTTTTTCCAGAGAACACAGACCTGTTGCCCTGAATGCTGGAGGAATCAAACAAGAAGCAGCAGTGTCTTTGCTCACAGCTTTTGCCTCTACATGCTGGTCTGCCAGGCTGAAAATTCCTCTTATGTGCCTTTTCTCTCTCTCCAGCTTTTCTCAAGTCTGCATTACAGACAAGTAGAGGTGTGGGCTCCTTCTGTCTCATGCACGTAGAGGTACACAAGCACATTGCTTCCACAATAACAATATCCTCTGCCTCTCTTGGGAATGGTCTAGAGTGACTCTCATGTGGGGCTTTGCTTTGGGCAGGAAATGTGCTGACAGGTTATTCTAGCACCTTTCGTCACTGGTGGCGGTTATGCACCCCAGTTTTAACACAAAGCTGTTGTAATAGTTGTTACAGGAACTGCTCTGGGCCACCGGTTGCAAACCTGTTGAAAATAAGACCCCAAACTTACTGAGGCTGAGGAGGTCCAGCCTTTTTGGCCACTACATGCATGCATGTTTTGCAGATTGACCATTTCCTTCAGCCGGAAGGATTTTCTTCAAGGACAGTCAGTTTCTTCCCACAGTTATTTTTATTTGTTAAAATCTAAACATTAAGCAGCATTTCCCTATGAAAGAAAAGGAAAAACCAGCTGGGTCATATCCCTCACGTTGAACCCCCTTACCTCTTTTGATTAGCAGAGTGTGAGGTAATATATGTTCTGTTTTGTTTTGTTTTTAATGCAAAACTAATAAAAGTTCTGCACATTCTGATGTGACTTTGGTACAGTAATGAAGGTACATGGCTACTGGTGGCTTCACTGGATCACCAAAATCATTTTGAAGGCAAATACATTTTTATTAATATAGGGGTTTTTTTGTACAGTATTTCTGTGCTATGCAATATTAATTATACAGTGTGCCTGGCTTCACAGGTTGAAGCAACATATTTTTCCATAGTTTTATGTGGTGGTGTAGTGTGGTTTTTGTTTCTAAATCTGTGTTTGAAGAAAACACTCGAAAGAGGTGTTTCTGTTCATGGCAGGGCATGGGCGGTTTTGTTAGAAACAAAGACTATTTACACTTGCAGTTTCTGAGCTGTTATAGAGAAGTCTGAATCTGTTATACAAAAATCCCCTCAATCCTACTTTCTAACTTACGTAAATTTTTATATACAGCTGTGGTAGAAATGGGGTCTTTTTTGTGAGAGAGAAACAAGAGGAACGTATTTATATCACTGCTACCCTCCCAACAGGTTGTATCAATCCACAGAACAGCTATTTATACATTCTCCTCTGAGGAAAACACTGAAAGAAACTATAACTTCTAGTGGTAATCTCAACTCATCTGCTTTCCTACTTTTTTCTAAGGCATTGGAGTTCTGGTGGGATCACAGCTTCAGGTCCACCTCCTGTATAAATGGGATTTCAACAGACACCATTTGTTAAAGTATAACTCAGCACCCCCAGGCACACTTTGCATCTGACATTGAATGGACAAGACAGAATCCCTATTTGAAGGAGGAAATGTTGACTTTTTGTTCAAGTGTTTAATCAAGAAGTATCTGATTTGGCAATAAATCTGCTAACTAGTCTCTCTACTCCACAAGCACTTCAACTAAATTTAATCACTGTGACACCAGACTATCCTGAGTGGTCTTTGCATGATTGGTAGTACGGAAGGAATTGATTTGCCATAGGTTAGTAGTTAAGATTTCATTTTTCATCAAGTATTCTCAATTTTTGCAGAGGCATGCCTCTTCCCAGACTGGAGGAGTGCTGGGCATACTTAAAAGCAGCCTGGCTTTAGTTTGTCCTAAGAGGTCTATTGAACCCCCATTTGATGAGATGTCAACAGAAACCGAATGGCAGCACCAACGGTAGGCTGTAAAGAGCTGCAGAAATTTTTACACCTGTCAGAGGCACTTGGCTAGAAATGCCACCTTCCAATATTTTTCCAGTTCTCACTTAATTTCCCCTGAAAACAGTGCAGACATTCTTAACCTAGTTTATAGTGTTGAGATCATGAAATTAATGTGTTCTGGATAAAAGAAAATTGTGCATTAAAAACTCTCATACTTCCCGTTTTTTAACATCTTTCCTCATCCTTCCCTGTCCTGGGAATTTCCAGGCCTCCTACCATGGTTACAGGCCTGCAGGTCTGCTTCCTCAGGCTGACATGGCTTGGACATGTCCAGTGCTCCTCTGAGAGACCTGGTCTCTGTTTTGGTCTTTCCAGCTTGGGGCAGTGCTCCCTCTGCTTTACCCTTTCATTTCATCTGGACTTCCAGGGAAGGAGTTACAGTGGTGACAGCCATGTCTTCCATAGCTCAGCCATACATGGGAAATGCAGGGAGCCAGATGCCAGTGTTTCTATGTGATTTAGTATGTATGTTCAAGGAAGATTTTTCTTTGTAGTGTTACCGTTGGCAGAGTGGAAGAGTGAAGTAGGATTAGTATTCTTGGCCTGCCCTTGAGTAGAGATGGAATAATTCTTCATAAAATATAAGGGATGGGATTTAGTGGACGGTTGAGGGTATATCTTAATTAATCTCCCTACCAATTAAAAGATGGAAGTTCTAATTAAGATGACCCCAAAGCAATTATTCAGACTTGTGTATTTACATTAATTAGACTACTAAAGCATTAAGAGTAAGATTATGACTTTGCAGAAGGCACAAAGTCCATTTTCCATGTTGAAGTACCTCAGTACCTAATTTGTAATGGGAGAAGATGTCACAATACTTGCACCATTTCCACCACACCATTTAATTTGTCCCTCCAGACTTCAGATCTAAAATAAAATTGAGCAGAGGATGTTTGTGTTGAAGTGATGGGTCACAACCTTCTCCTTGATGATGGAAAGGATTGATGTAGAAATATTTATTTGTCACGTGAAGTGGAAGTCCTCTCCCAGGAGACAACTGCTTCTTTTCACTCCCACTTAGTATTCACCAAACTAGCACCTAATCAAGTATGATATCACTACTGCTATTTAGCATATGCATTTGTGATTTATTCTTTTCTAGAGCAAATCTAATCTACTCATAAAACAATTAATTACCTTGGTGATTAAGCAGTGGAAGTTAACACCATAAATACTGTTGAAAAAACCCCCCATGGCCTATGGGCCATGATTCAGTAAGATATTTAAGCACATGCTCTCAGCAGAACAGTTCGGGTGATTCAAGGAAGACAAATGGTTCAGGAGATGGGCTTCCCTCAGCAGGCACTTTGTTGAACTAAGGTCTCAACAGCACTAAATTGAGGAAATAAGGTTCCAATTGTCCCTGTTGGAATGGGTCATTTAGACCACTTAAAGAATCACTGTCAAAGGTATTAACAAAAGTGGTTTTACTGAAATATGATGTAAAAATGTGATTTAACAAAGTTCGATGGCAAGGTTCACTCCATTATTGTACTGCATAATCATTTGAACAATGATTCAAAACTACCAAGGCAGAGTCAAAGTTACCAAGACAAAAATCACAGTTACCGAGAGACAAATCAAAGTTACCAAGACAGAAGGTCACGCGAGATGCTGGTTGCTTACCAAAGATCTGCTGTTAGTGAAAGGTCTCTCTGCCTTGAGGAGCACCCTTGAGAGGTGTCCCAGCTCAAAGGCAGGTCAGTGTCATGTAGCCAGGCTGCTTAGCAGGGAGAGCTCTTAAAGAAGGCTCACTTAGGCTGTCATATTTATGGAATAAAGTGCTTGACTTGTAGTCAAATCACACACAGTGGAAAAAGTATGCATGAGACTCCTTATAGCCACTATTTTCTTTGTTCCTTGATAAATGAGTCTTGGAGAAGCCATCTGCTATCGATGTGTTAATCGCATGATCGGTGTTCCAAGCTCATATACATTGATGCTCACTGTGTCACTCTGCTCCTTTGTGGGTTTTCAGAGAACAGATTGGAACTGGAGAAGTTCTTGGCCCAGTTACGGCTTAGGCCTTTACCTCCTTTGGAGACTGTACCAAACTACCGTTAGTTTGGTTCAGGAGTTGAGTGCATCTGTCACAGTCCTAAAGTTCATTGACAAAAATAATCAGGACTAGGTATTTCTATATCAGTCTGAACCAGTCATTTAAAAAAATCATGAGTCTTTTATGTGGATGAACATTTCTAAACCGTCAAATTCCTTGAAAACCTTTCAGAGTGTTTGGAGTCGGTGTTTATAATTGCTAACAATATTGTGTGATGCAGCAGAGGTGAACCGTATTTTTTTTAAATGTTTTTGCCTGTCAAATTTATATTTTACCTGCTATAATGCTCTCAGTATTTTAGCAGAAAGACAGTCAAAACAATCTGTAACTGAATTATTGAGGGAATTAAAAAATGTAGATAATAAAAAGATTTTCTACAGAACCACCTGAGACAACATCATCTGACATTTAAAAAATTTTAAAGAATATATTATTCCTCTTGAAAAAGAACAGGATAAAAATCAGAAAGGACTTGGAGCTCTGGATACATCCACTGGCATTTTTGCACTCAGGAATGCCCAGCTGACATCCAGGGGAAAGGTGGGGAAGGAGTTACATAGATATTTCTCCTCAAAATGGAATCTACCTCAGCTGCAGGCTCACACAATTTGCCTTTGCTTCACACACCTCTTGAAGCCTCTGCTATTTAACTTTTCTTCCACAAAATTTCATCAACCCATACAAAACCATGCCCACTTTTCATCTTCCAGTCACTCTAAGCACTAACATACATTCTCTTTGCTGTTTGTCCTGTGTCCTGGCCTAAAAAGTTGGCTTGAAATAAGGTAAAATAAAAGTAGCTGGAGATTGGAACAGCCTTTCTGATTAATCTCTGTGTAGTTCACTATAAAGTGTTCTGAAAAACAATCTAAATCTGTTCACATTTTAAATGTCAGAATTGAACTATGTTCAAGATATTATTAGACTATGGTTATCATATCAACAGCAGAGCAGGAAGAGAAGATACGATTTTAGCTAAAGAATGCCTGGAAGGGTATGGGCTGTAGTATCTCTTTTGACCCAAGTAGCAAAATCAACATTTAACGTTTTTGGGAGTGTTCTGGTTAAGCAGGAAAAAATGGTGGAACTGTTGCATTTCTGTTTATTTATAAAAATGTAGAAAATCAGGCCTTCTTGAGCATACAGAGAATCAAAGGAGGCTGTTTTTTAGGTTTATAGCTCCAAACTTTGTTCAACTGCCACCTTACCTCAAAAGCCTACTGCTTTAATCTGTTGTCAAAATCAAACCCAGGTGTTGCCAAGGCTGTACAAAAACATTTGCTGCCTCACTCTTCCATGTGAGCAGCCTGTCATCTGCACAGACACATTCACACATACCCCTTCCCAAAACAGTACAATACACAAGCAGAAATCTTGAAGCACAGAATATTGAAATTTTTGTGATATCCTACAGTTGCCTTTGGCTGTGGAAAAGACCACGTATTTCCTACAAATGTCTTAAATGAAAATTAAGCCCAAATATTTCGAAAGTTTTAATCCAACCTGTAACCATAGAACAAGCAAGAGAAGGAGGAGGAGATTTCCTCTGCAAGCCAGTAAGTTATTTACCAAAACCAAAGCCAGAATTAAATTGTCTTCTAAAGATTTAGATTGTCAAAGTTGGATACCAAATTCAGTCACTGAAGTATGAAGAAAAGGGATTTTAGTATGGCTTTGACTGTACATTTCAACCAAACATATTTAACTGTGACATCAGTTCTGACATCTCCATAATGTGTGAGCATGTGAATAAGTGTATATACAAACTAGATTTCTTACTGAGTCTAGACAGTGGAAAAAAGTCTCTGCTGGCATGAAATGCTCAGTTGCATAATGAAAAATTCCAAAAACAGCTGGGATTTGCTCTTCAAAAATATCCCACGCTGTATTCAATGACACTTTATCAGTTTTCAATGATAATTTTTCAGTTTTCTTCTTTTGAACTTTCCTAAGATACATGAACCTCTTTTTTTTTTTTTCCCCCCTCCTCTCTCTCATTTATAATGTGGCACATTCAACTTCCTACCTTCTTTTCCTGGAGGTGACGCTTCCACCCTGAGCACCTGTGAGTAATGCTAAATGGAGAATTATCAAAGTTGCATAATATAGGGACAAGCTATTTCACAGTTGAATAGATCTAAGCTCTCCAGGCAAGAAGATAATACAAGTCATGTCCATGAAGTGATTGGGTTCCTCCTTGGGGGAAAAAAATCCATCTTTACCCAAAGGTGAATTAAAATACAGCAAAATACAATTGTACATATATTCTTCTCATGAAGGGAAGGGGGCGGGGAGAGAGAGAGAGAAGAAATGTTTTTTACTGGATCATAATATTATTTGATCTGCTATGGTGATCTTCCAAGAAAGAGGTGAAAAATCAGGTTTGCAATGATTCACTATAGAAAAGAATATTGCCTTTATCCCATAGCCAATTTACTTGCCAAAATTAATGCACAGGCACTCTGATTTTATAACGCAGAATATCTTAGATCACACTGAAATCTAGTAAGCTTTAACCAGGATTTTTCATTCATAGTCTGGAGACAAAGGCTGTCGATGGTCTTATGAAAAAGGCACATTGGAACACTGCATTCTGTACAGAAAACCATGCAGCTGTATACCAAGAATGCAAAATATATTCACCTAGATTTTCTTTCTAGTAAATTAATGCAAGTCTTTGATTTTAATTCAGTGGTGGTGTACTACGTCAGATGAGTCTGTCTAGGTATGGTAAAGAGGTCCAGGCCCAGTAGCTCAGCCTCTGGAGTGGCTGTTACCCATGTGTTAGCATCCAGAGACAGGAGACTGAAAACAAGTCAAGGGTCAGACAAAAGGCTTGGCGCAATAGTCAGAGACTTTAGTTTTAAAGTAGCTAGTGAGCCACTGCGGACATTGTCTTGAATAGAGGTAGTTCCCTTAGAGTTCATAGTTCTTTGAACAAGAATAAGGCAACCACATGCCTGTCACCGCAGCCCCACGGAAAGAACTTACATGCTTGGTGGTGGCTGGGAGGACACAGTCCCAGACCCAGGAGCCCTGCCACATTCTGTACAAACACACTAGTGATGAGGTCTAACCCAATCAACTTACTTTCTCAGATGACTTCTCATATTGCGGTATCTTCAGGTTTAATGGAAAACACAAAGAAGTAAATATGGGACACCCTCCTGCCCCCCCTGTAATGTCATGAGTATTTTCAACAAGCAAAAATATCCAAACTGACCTGCATGTTCCACTCATAGCTAATCATCATAATGGGAACTACAGTGCATTTGTCATTTTTCTTGAAGTTTGCAGCACATAAGTATCACTTATATCTGTGCTCTTTCATATACCAGCTCTCAAACAACCACTCACCACCGAGATATTCCATTAGTGTCATGCTGAGAATGGAATATGTTTCTGGATTTTATAACTTGACTTTGAACCAGAGCCTCGTAGCTAGTGTTACTCTCAAGATTACAGTTCATCTCACAGTGAGAAGGAAAAGTGGATGTGATGCATTTCGGCGTTTCCCCTGCCTGTGCAGTTAAGCTAGCTGCTGGCTGACATCCGGCTGCTTTGATCCCGAGTGCGCGGTGAAATAGTCAATCCAGTCAGACCAGGGCACAGATTGTGACTCAGTCAGTGAGTTTTTGCTGCTCCTTGCTTGCATAAGGAGCGAGTAACTTCACACCTGCTTGTTAAATAGCTTACTCCTTGACATGGATAGAAAGAAGGAATTATCCAGCCCTTTGCTTCTTTGACCTGTCTCCTCTCTGAGCCCCTGTGTGTTCGATGGGCTCCGCGACAGCGTGACTGAGCAGCAGCCTAAGGAAAGGCAATTGCTCTCCCATAAACACCTCTTTGTTCTGCCAAACGGGTTATAACAACACAATCCAAAATGAATATCAAGTGGCTGTAATAATTATTATTTGAGTGTTTATTTGTTCTTATTTGGGGGGTGAAGATACTCTTTTCAAATACTGAATGCACAGAAGGGCAAGATTGGTAACTGTTTCATCACTGAAGTGCTCTACTTCTCTTTTAGAGCTCATCAGGTGTTTTCAGAGACTTTAGTGAAGTGTAGGACTACTAATCTCTGATCAACAGGGTGAGAGTCAAATCAGAATCTGGATTTCAGTCATTTCTTCATTTTACACATAGAAGATGTTGCATTTGTTATTCATTGCTCTGTGGCCAGTCTTAGAGAAGAATGATGACCTTACATCATTTGATTAATGCTCTGGCTGTTAAAAGTTTACAGATCAGCACTTACCTCCATTCCCTTTGACCACTGAGTCATACAGCTTATATTTTTTTGAACTTTGTACCTTTGTTTTTTAAATTTTATTTCAGCAGAATCTTCTTTCAGGACTGGGGTAATTAACTTCAAAGGGACTGACTGTGGAGAGCAGTGATTGACTGTCCAGGGAGGGGGGGAATGTAGCTGGTAGGGAGACAGGGAGAGCAGCAGGGCCATGGGGCTGTGATGTGATGTGGGCAGGAAAGCTGAACTGGCTGCCGATAACAGGCAGGAGGGACTAACGCTCACTAAACCACTCAGTAAATCTGTGCTGATGCCCTGAGTAAGATGAGTAAAGAGCAGTGCCTTTATTGACATTTTTCTTTTTTTAACATGCACTTACTTGCTCTTACTCACACAACAATATAATGGATCACAGTGCCAGGACTGAAAGGAAAAGCAGTAGCACTACGGGCTATCATTAGCTGCTATTGTTTCCAAAGACTTTGTGTATATTCTGGTAAGCAACAGATCGAGCTGCCTGCCCTCAGAAATGGCTTCTTAAAAAGGAGACAATTCAGAAATCCTCAGTCATTTCAGATACCACTCTGCAAGAAGCTTCACTGACTTTATGTGAGAAGAAGGTATTATTCAATAAGGTTTATGTTAGCAGAATGTTGCCCATAATAAATCAGATGGCAATCTACTCTTTTTAATAATGAGGAGTAAAGACAGGTCTAGAGTTTGTGTCAAGTTTATGTGGTCCATCAATGACAGATCTAGCAGTGAGGGTAAGCCACACTGCAATACATTCCTTCCATGTTACTGCTGAGGAGCTCCTCTTGGTCATCATTGAGACTTACCTCCCATCCCCTTCACTTGTCCTGTACTTGCCTACCAAAGTGAGAATAAAAAGCGATGAAATCTAAAACGCAGCACTTTATAGCCTCTTTGCATTACTGTAAATCATTTTGCAGAATAAGAGCAAGGTTGAGTGGGGTCCAAATTAACTCAGAAAACATTGTCAAAACATATTCTGCAGTAATAAGGACAGAGAACGAAAAAAGGACTTTTTGTTAGTTCCCATTTATTTAATGATGATATAAGCTCTGAGCTAGCTATTTTGTGTGTCAGAAAGTAATCGTGCATGACCAATTTTTGTTCTTGGAAGAATTTGACCTTGTGGCTACATTCTGTTTGAGATGATTTCAAGGAATACTTTCATCACCTACAGGCTTGTCAATGGTTTGTTCACTTATTGAAAAAGTAGGGGAAAAGAGACAAGAGACTTTGTTAATATATAAAGTAACCTTCCAAGAAAGTCAAGATTCATATAGGACATTTAAAGGCTGTGCAGGCCTTGAGAAGGCCTCTCTGAAAGTGAATATGATGGCATCCCATCCTTCCCAGTAATCTGCTGAAGAGCTCCCAAACTCCTGAAAGACTTTTCTGCCTCACAGACACTTCCATTATTAGTTTTCAAATCAACTCATGAAGCCAAGTGAAGATACAGCCTGCTACCTTTTGTGTATCCCAGAGAAATGGACTGGAATGTCCTTGCCCATGTTACAAGGATTATCAAATACAAAAGCATGAAAAGCCTAGACTTAAGCCAGGTCTTTGGAATCATCCTCAACTCAAACAGGCCAAGTTAAGACCAACTAGCTGTATATTTAAGGTGGTTTCTAGCAGTTTCTGCTGAACTAGTACTACTTCTATTTTTATGTGTCTGTTGGACATTGTATTTGCTCCTCAATTCCGCAAAGGTTGTCATATTTGCTTTGCACTGTGCTAGTTACTGAAGTTCATAAGACTCAAAGTATATACAACCAAACACTTGCTTAAAAATTTTACAAGCTTAGATTACCTCTAATTGCACAAGCTGTTCAGGCCTGAAGAGCAGAGGTGAGGCACTAGTCTATTTTCAACTGTAGAGACTTTTTCTAGGGTAGAAATATACAACTGATACAGTTTTTTATGCATACTTGAGACTCCACTTTTATTAATCAGTGTAGAAATTCATGATATATAAAATACTCAATGTAAACAATGGAATTAATTGTCATTTTCCATAATAACCAAGATGAACATTCATATAAATATCTTGAAAACTAGCCCAAGTTTTCCACAATGGCAAAATCTGTAGGGGAGAAAAACCCCCAATGGTATGTATTTGCTATTTTATGTTTACTAGTTTCCTGTACTGTACATCTGATTCAACAGATAATTGACATTTCAGAATTAAACCATCTGTAAAGCAGGAAACAAAATAATTGTACCAACACCCATGTGTTACATGGATTACATCTCACAAAATTTAAAAAATCTTACATTAATCTCATGTATTTCCTCTTTAACTGCACAGACCAAATTAAGGCAGAGTGGGAATCTGTAATACATTATTTGTGGGGCACTGAAGCCCAGGGTGTTGCTTTAAAAATTTATCTGTAAGATACAATTTGTTAACGCATGACTTTTTTGTTATACATTTTAATAACACTCAGATAATACAATGTGCTACCTTTTGTGCTTTGCAGCACTGACCATGTAATACTTAGGATGTGAAAACCATGTCAGAGTGAAAACCATGCTGATCAAAATTACAGAAAGATGACCCAGGATTTTAAATAATATAGCAAGTATCCAGCAGCCTCGCAATTACTGAAGACAATTATCAGGCTAGTTCTAAGGAAATACTTTCAGTTCAAGATAGATAACAATAAGGTAATTTTATCTTTTCTTTTCATTCCTGCCACTCAAAAATACTAGAAATAACTCAAAACCTAAAGAAAAAGGTAATATTTCTACTGTGTTGTACTGAATTGATGGGAATTTTAGACATTTAGCAAAAACAATAGGCCTAGGTACCACCACTCTATGCCATATACTGTGACTACTATGTTACTAACATATATGTCCAAACGGTTTATATTTAGGCATTCAAAAAGATCACTTCAGAGCTCAACCTTTTAGTAAAACTGAAGTTTTCATTAAAACCGTTTGAAAATAAGCCTTTAAAACACATATAATTCCCTGCCTTGCTCTCTTTCCTTTTCCAGAGACAAATCAGATGAGAGGAGGAGCAGACATACAAAGGGAAAGGTGATAAAACCGAAAAGAAATGAAAACCATGAATTTCTATGTTCTTTTCCCCAAAATTACTTGTATATTTTGCAAACCACTTGTAAAGGCTCAAAATGGGAGTTCACATGAAAATGCAAAAAAAGGAATAACTTTTTTTATAGTAACTTCTACATTTTTTTGTAATTGTAAGTGGGGAGCAAAAGAACTGAGAAACACTAAAGGGAGGAAGGGATGCTGTGGGTTTCCATAAGTCTTGCTGCTGTAGCACCAGTTCTTGTCCTTGCCTGTTCTCTACCCACATCTCCATGAGCTCTGAGGACTCTGCAAGCTCCTATTTATTTCTTTTAAACCAGGAGAACTGACCGCAATTTCTATTTCAGCTCACCTTCAGCCTCTACCAAGGGAACGAAAACAGTAATACAACAAATCCTGTCCATACTAATGTAAAATTCTTTATACATATATATGTTTGTTTTAAAAATGGAACTATAAACATCTCAAAATCCCTGCTCTGCCAACACATTCGCACTTCTTATACTGACTGACATCACCTCTGACAAAAGCCAGTTAATAGGAAAGACTTCAGAAACCCTTCTGAATAATATTCCTCACAAAACTTCAGTAAGATGATGCAAAATAAACCAAAACAGAGTTGAAGTGAACAGGGCACATACCTCAGTATAATTTTTTTCCTGGGGCTATAGAAATCCTGTTGAGTTGGCCATTGGGGGACACTTCCTTCATCAACTTAGAGCATTTCTCAGGGGAAATATCATTTTGGCTTTTTTCCTGCTATTTTACTATGAGACCCAAGAAATTTCTCTGAGGTATTTCCTTTCCCACAGGCAAATGGCAAGTTAATATTTTATATGAAGATGAGCACAGTCCTCTGATGCAGCTTAATGTATTTTTTACAATTTAAATGTCATTGTATTACCAGCATAATGAGTCAAATGTGCCCAAGGGGAGTTGACGGCGACAATGATAGCAGGGCTGTGACAGGCTCAGAGCAAGGTAAATACGTTGAACAAATGGGAACTAAGGGAATGGCTTCTCCAGAGGAAGTAAACACACGTCAGAACCTCCTTTAATATTTTAATGTTTAATCTGGGTAAGCAAATGGTGAAATCAGCTATGAATTGTATGACACACATTTAATGTAGGGACAAAGACAAGCAAAATTTGAAGAATCGGAGCCTCACTGACTACACAAGCATCCATCATTCACATTCTCGCCCATGCCTGCCAATAGAGTCAGCTACGTTTCTCTTCCCTTTTATATTTGCAGCCAGTCCAATCCAAGGGCAGCAAGTGAATGAGAAACAACCAGGAAAGCGCACAGAGAAAATGAAAATACAAAGGACAAACACATATTCTTTTCTTTCTTCTAGAACCAAACTTCAAAAGTCCCTGAGGCTTTCTGGAAGTGAGTAGATGTATGTAGGTGGTGACAAGGAGTTTCAAGGCCAAAGTTTCCATGGAAATGGGGGTGAACTCTTGGCCCTTCATGTGCTTATGGGCTGGTAGAGCTGGGAAAGGCTCAGATCAGACAATTTAGCCCTCACGGTTTCAACCAGATGATTCTAGACCTATGTATTCAAGAGGCACGTGGAACAAAGACTTAAGTATCATTCAGGCTGGCTGAATCTGGACATAACTCTTCCTCAGTATCTAAGACATCATTTTCTTTTGCTGTCAGGAGACTGCTTTTGTCTTTTCTGCTGGTACAGTCAATTGGTCTTCAACCTCACTCAACAGACTCGGGCATGCACATTTTCCAGGTGAGAAAGGGGTGACAGAAGTAGTTGCTATTTGCTCTGCTTGCTTATTAGAAGATAACATATGTGCTGGGGTGCTGGATTTTAAGCTGCCTTCTGATACGTGTTGTCAGTCAGGAGAATGCAAAGCAAATGTAACATACCATCTCATTCAGCTGAGAGAGTGTAAACCATACATTCATACACTTTGCTGAATGTCTGTGAATATGCAAGGTGCTAAGCAACAGTAAATTCTTCCTGAAATCTTTAATCTGCACAGATATAGTATTTAAGGTATATAGAAGGCAAATTAGATCTGGGTAGATATTGCAATTAACAATCTCCCCAAATTCTGATTTCAGTTTCATTGATTTTTTTCCAACCTATCCCTTATGAGAGGATAGTACCATATTTTGATTTTAAAGACTGACTTTGTCTGTGGGGCTATGTGTTTTAAATAAGAATTTTTTTCATGTCAGGGACTTCAGTGATTTGATGGTCATTGCAAAGAAAGTGTACGAACTATTTCTGGGCTCAAAGGAGATGAATTTAAAGCAATCATTGCTTGTTTTTCCTCAGGAATGTAATTGTATAAATGTGGGTTTGTAGAAACATACGATTGAGGTGTGGAGGTGGGAAAGAGTATGTTCTTGCCTAGGGGAATAGATGGGGTATAAACATTTTTCTCATAAATACACCTATTCCTGTACCATTGTGTCATATTTATCCTTTTAAACGTATACATTCTTTGGAAACTGAAGTAAATCATGCACCTCAATTTCCTAAGGCCAATATTAACTCCTTAGTATTCTATTTGTATTTTGAAGTCTGGAGATAAGAGACTGCTGGGTTAGTACACTGGTGTTTAAAAACATTTTACAACCAGCTTTTTATTCAGTCAAAACAAAAATAATGCTGCAGGTTATTAATCTCAATTTTCTTCAGAAAATGAAGTCAAAATTTTTGTTGCAATGTTATGATTTATAACCAGCTGGAGATGCAGGGAGGTGCCTGAGGAGCCCCGGACATTTGCAGTCAAGGGCTAGGTCTGTGAATTGTTGCAAATGCTGATGATTTCATGGTAGGCATGGTCCTGCCCCTGTGGCCTTGTGATTGGTACTGGTCTAGCATGGGGGGAATAAGCATCCAGCCTCTCCCCCATAAACTGCCCAAATAAGGAGGATAAGATACTCTGTTTGTCTAAATCCGTTCTTACTCTATGACAGTGGGAGTAAGACTGCTCAACCACAGAGGAGCTGTGAGGCTGGAGGGGTGCTCGGAGGACTGTCTATGTACTCAGCTAGATGAATAGTGAGTCAGTGGGGCACGGGAAAATGGCTGTCACATTTGTCTTCTTCATGCTAGCAACTGGGAGTCATTACCAGGATCTTAATACACCAAAGGATACTTTGAACAGAGATGATTCTCATTTATTTGTCTACACATGCTTGAAGTGTTGCTTTGTGGCATAAGTTAGTGGCACAGAAGGAAGAGTTTGGGTTTAAATTATTTTAAGGACTATTTAAGTGCAAGAGATTAAAACTGATTTGTTCGTTTCCAGTATCCTCTTTCTCATTGTACCATAGGGAACCTGTTTTTGTGAGCCAATCATCATTTTTCTTAAACATATAGAGAAATTATAAAGGATAATTATATCTCAGGGACACCTTAATTGTCCCAATTACTTGGCCAGTTTTGACAGTCAGATCTGATGAAGAGAGGGAGGAAGGGAGTTCTGCAGACATAAGAAAACATTTCATGTGGTACTTGGACAATACTCATGGTACAGCTATAATAATCAAAGTATCTGCGCTTAGAAGTATGCTATATGCAATATAAAACTGGAGGAGAAAAAGAGCTTCAGTGGATTTTAAGAAATCCTTTACCCAGTCAGCCTTCTGCATGAGATATGCAGCATTAGCACTAAATCAATTATAATTAAGCTGCATGTAACCAAAATTGGCAAATTCAATTTCCCCCACATTTCATTACAGCTTAGCTGCTATAATGATAGATTGAATTAAGCCACCTTCCAAAATATCTTCCAGGTATGGTCATTATCAAATATAATTTTACTTTTAACTTTTTTGAATGAAAATTAAACAATATGTAATCATCCTAGATCACTGATCATGTTGCTTGTTCTGGGACAATAGGCAATATAAAACCCCTGTCATCATACTAGGGTGCACAGATGTTAAAGAGCCATTTCAGGTTTTTTTAGGCATAATGGACCATCTTTGGTGTTAAAAGATGAAAGCCAAATATTTGAGCTCACAGTGCTAATGCTAGCTTGAATTAAAAAAAAAAAAAAAATTATGAAAGTGCAGAAACTTCCACTCCCTGCAACTTTTAAAAACAAAGAAATTAGCCTCTTCTGTTGGAAGGCTCTGGTGTTAGTACGCTTTCAAGAACATGGTTAATGTTAAGCACATTCTTATATTCTGTCTTATAGAGGTGCTTTCTTGAACTGAGGTCATGGTTAAGTGTATAAATATAAATAGAATAGAGGCCTTCCACTTTTTCTGTCTGAATGCTGTTACACCTGTAACATGGTTTTAACATCTTGCCCAAATCAGTACAATGTTATTCTTGTCATTAAACTGGCAGTTGCATAAATGTAATTGGATCAGATATAAAATTGATGCTCTTTCACAAGGCTATACTTTGGGGTAATCAGGGAGGAAGCAACCATAGATTAAAGCAAAACTTAAATCAAATTCCCTGGTCCCTAAAGCTCCGAATCAGTTATTTAAAATATTCACCTTTTTGCAAGAAAGGTAGATTAGGAACTAGTGCTAATATCTATGTGTAAAATGCACATATTTTGAATAGCTCTGTAAGATAGAAGTATCCAGCTTCTTCAGCCCAGAGTTCTCAGTAAAAAGTAACCAGAAAAAAATCAGATTACATTCGATAAAAATAAGGAGCAGTATTCAGTGTCTCTGAAATCATCAGGGACATTGAAACACAGCACAAAACACGTCTCCATGATGAGCTACTGGTACTAGGCATAATCTATAGCCCCTGTTCCTAATAAAAATTTATTCATCATGTGAAACAAATGTGGTAATACAAAGGCTTGCTACTGAGCCATTCTTGCCAGTGCACATATCATCTATCACATTGAGCCCCACTGGCAGATTAGCTCTTGAAGAAAAGATCATCTTCATGCAAACCCTTACATTATTATAAGTCACTCTAGGCAAGCAGTGGGGTGCCTGTCCAATCCTTTTCTAACAGATTTGTTTTACTGGAATAAAAGCAAGGAATACAACATTCAGATTCAAGGTCCAGCTCACCTCTGTTTTCTGCTCTGATTCCAGAGATTAACCTCTTTATTTTCTACAGAGAGATTAGCAATCAAAAATAAGTTATATTTTCATTGGATAAATAATTTACAAGTAGTTTAGGTCTTTGGTCTTAAAGCTTCTGCGTGACTGAACAAAACTCTTCTCCATTTCAAGGGCATTCAAGTGGAATCTATGTGTAAGCTGGTCCTATCACCTACAAATTCCAGTCCGTTGGAAATTATCACAGACAGATGTAAAAACTGTTATCAGCCAGAGAATTGTGTAGTGCATAAAATTCTTATGGAGGATGACATATTTTACAGTTTCTTTGGACTCAGGCTACATGGCTACTACATGGGAGACTGCATCACAAAAATTACAGGGCCAAACTACTTAGTTAATGCAAAGATGTCCAATAATCCTGATGCTGCAGACTTCATGCCTGATATAGCAAAAAACCACAGGATATATATCAGTACCTGAAGGATGAGTGAACTCCTGAAAAATTCAGAGTTTGAGAGCCACAGTTCATCTATTTGTGAGCCATACGTGCTCCAGGAGCCACATGTTAGTCATTATTCTGCAAATAAAAACAAAATCAAGTACTCATACCTACTGTATGCAAGCACATTTCATAGTTTTTGCTAGCCTAGCGTTAGTATCAAAGCTGTTGTTACTTAGAATTGCAAACATTGCATTCTGTCCAAAAAACTTTATAATCACTTAGCAGCATTGATCTTATCTTCTGTGGATCATTAGGATTCACATTCATCATACGCTTGGTGGAGGACAATGGATCAAAGGGAGAACATATGCGCTTGTTTCAGGACACAAATCCACCCATTTAAATTTTTTACCAAAGATTGAAACCTGCACTATTTAAATCCTGTAGATGTCAGCCAAGCATAGATCTTCTAGAGGATGAAATAGTAGTGCCCAGATACCAATTCTGTTCTCCCAGTTGCTCAGTTTGCTTCCTTCTTGGCATTTTGAAGTCTCCAAGTACAATATTTTTCCAGCATAAAGAAAATCATTCAAACAAATATAAATAACAAGGGCCCATGGACTCCACTACGACTATGAAAGTAGTAGAAAGTATCTAGGCTCCTGCTCCTTCATCCGTGCCCCTTCTCACAAACATACAGCTCTTCATGTTCCTAGAGCTCATTGCATCAGAAGTGACTCATGATACTCTGCAGAGCTCACTCTGGTACCTAACTGGGTAATATAACTGAAAGCATGCTTGGATGATATTGATATTCACAGCCATGGACGCTTGCTGCAGAAAGCCTATTGGAAATGGACAGATCATGCTAATGAGCTCTTCTCTGCTGTCCTTTAAGGGAACTTTAAGTCTGATTTAAGTGTGCTGTACTTTTCAGTGATAGAACAGATAGCACATGTCCTAACCTCAAGTGCTCAGGTACCTGTGGCCATCAGTTTTCTAATTCACATTAGTTAGCACTTAATGCCAATAACGGTGATGTTTTAAGTATTGATTCATATACAAATACAGTATTTAATTTTCTGTGGTACCCAGGATGTCTCAGATAGTAGATGGTATAATTCAGTACTCTATCAAATTGATGAGAATGTTGCTGCTTTCATAGATATGTAGTAGAGTACAATTGATCAGGTGTCCTTTTTACATTCTGCTAACAGGACTGAAAATCCCAAAGATAATTTCACTGTAATGCTTGCCTTGCATTGGCAAAGTACACATGGAAATTTCATAGCCTTCCTGATTTTTAATCATTGCGAGCAAAATTCATCCATCTTCAGGGAACCTAACAAAAATTCATGAGCCAGTCAAGTTAAAAAATTACTTAAAGAGGGCTGATTAATAAAGCTGAATTTCACCCTAGGTTGCTGTGATTTCATGGACATCTGTAGAAGCCAAATAAGCCATATAAATGTCAAGTTGTTAGTTTTTAGTATGTATTTTAACATGTGCTGTGGATGTTTCTGAATAGATTATTGCACATCCCTGGAAGCACAGGTAGACAATGCTGAATCCAGCAAAACAATACTTTTAAAATAAGGCCAGTTTATTAAGCAAAACTTAAGCACTGTGATTGTTAAATATGTTTTGTGTGTCTCTATCCTTTTTATATAATCCACTTCATGTATTAACTATATTTTAATTGTACTTCTCTTACCCTTTCCTTTTTGTTTCCTTTTTCCTACCCACCCATACCCTCAGGTAGCAATAAAGATGAGCTGTACTTTTTACTCAAGATTACATGTGGAAGCAGTGGACATGTACTGATCATACTGTAATATTGCAGAAATCCAAGCTCACAGTCTCTGCTTCACAATGTCCCACTTTCCTGTTGGGTCTGTGTGTCTGTGAGCGACAACTAACGACATGTACTTGCAAGGACTATGATGAAAAGTGGTTGGGTCTACTACGTTTTTGTCTTCAGCTGGTTCATATGGATTTTTCTAAGAGAGTAGGGGTAAACTGACCTCCCATTACCCTCATGGCAGGTTATATTCATGCAATACAAAAGGAGAAGGAGAAGTGTTGAAGGCAAACCAGGAAAGTACACGGAGGGCAGGCTAGCAATGAAAATAGCAAAGGAAAGCTTCTGAAAAGGTCCGTGCCTCCTCCCAGACTGGGAACTGTAGGAACAATAGAAGCTGTTTCCTCTCTCTCATGAATTACAATAATGAAGACTTGCTCCTGTTTCTAAGATCCTTCACAAATAAAATTTTATAGCTTGTCTTAATAAGACTTTAGAAATAATTACTTAGGTTTATATCCAGTAGAATGTGCATTAAACACACAAGGATATACAACATGACAGCAGATAGGGCAAGTAAAACTACTTGTTTACAAAAACTCTGGCAAGTGAACGTTGGTATTTTGGAAAATTTACCTTTTAAACATCAGCTGTACCAGTGCTTCCACTATTAATTTTGTCTCTGAAAGTGGGTAGAGGTATTGGGCACTTCATGCTAGACAGTGGATGAACATATGCCAAAGAAAGTTAGTTTCAGACTTTATCCTGTAAGATGAGAGAAAATAGTTAAGCACAGTGCAGAAAGCAGAAAAACATACTAACAGCAGGCTAAAAATTATCTGTCAGAAATATTCTCAAAGGAAAATTAAGTTTTCTAAAACCTGTTTCTTTAAATGAAGAATACATTTTTATTAGACAACAACTGAATTTGAAATTGGCCTAAAATAAAAAAGGATCAGAAGCAGGCTCAACTACAACTTCCAGGAAGCATCATCCAAAAGTAGACAAAACCTACTTTACTTTTGTCAATCTTTTGATAGCTTTACCACAGTAAGGGTCCTAAAAGATGGATCAGAAAAAACTTGTGTGGTAGCTATAAGGTTTTATGAGTCGGTTCCCTGCTTATGAGGCAACTCATGCAAATACAGCTGTAGGAAAATCGACCAACTTACATCATTACCAAACAATGCTGCAAAACTAACTGATTTTAAGCAAATGAGGCAGCTCAGAGAATCAAAAGGATGCCCTGATGTGAGAAGGCCCTTCTGAAGACCATCCAGTCCAAGCCCTGCTCAAAGCAGTAGGAGCTAGAACAGGCTGCCCAGAGACAAGCTCAGTTGGGTTTTGAATGTCCCCAAGGATGGAGACCCCACAGCCTCTCTGGGCATCCTGTTCCACTGTGTGAGGATCCTCACAGTGTGAAAGTGTTTTCTTATGTTTAAATGGAGCTTCCCGTGTCTCAGCTTGTGCCCATTGCCTCTTGTCCTTTCACTGGGCAACACTGAAAAGAGTCTGGCTCCATCTTCTTTTGTCCCTCCATCAGATATTTATACTCATGGAGAAGATTCTTGTGAGCCTCCTCTTCTCCAGGCTGAACAGTCCTACCTCTCTCAGTCTCTCCTTGTACGACGGATGCTCCAGTCTCTTAACGGTCTTAATGGCTCTTTGCTGCTCTCTGCCATCCACTGTTAAATTCAAAATCAATCCACTTTCTCTACCATGTTTATTGTGTTTTTATTGTTCTATCATTCCCAAGAGTGAACTAACGCTGTCCCTATTGGCACTTTCTATCCTTATTGCCCTCATGTACTGTTTTGCCTCTTTTTAATCATGCGTTCCCAATTGCATGGTTTTGATTGCATCAGGCTTCCTAGTTTCAGGGTCACTGACGAACAACGCTAAAACAGTTTCAGCTGCCTAAAAAAATAATGGAATAATGGAGGAAGAACATTTCCCTCTCTTTAGTTTAATAGCAATCAAACTTAGACTGCACCGTTGTAATATTTTTGGGAGATTAAATGTGATTGACCTGCTCTCAGAGTGATTGCTCATGGTGTATTTGATCATGTGAAGATGTTGTCCTTTACTTTTTTTAAGCAGACAGTCTCAGAACATGAATCCCATGGAGCATAATGGTGAAGTGCGTAGCCTGAAAAATATGCAACCAATTAAGCTAAAATATCGAAGGAAAAGAATTCATTAATAAGTCTCTTGAGATTTAACGCTCATATGGGCCTGTAGACTTCTTTCAGAATAAATACTTTGATGAGCTGGTCATGTCTGCTCTTTATTTTAATAACTTTGTATTTAATCTTATCATTGAAATTCAATTGCTTTCTCCTGGGTTTGCAGGAGTTCTGATACCCTGCGAATTACACAATCCACTGGGAACTTCCTTTACTTATTCTTTTGCATATGAGTAGCTTGAGGGACGATGTCTTCCCTTCTAAGTCACTACCTTAAGTTTTGAGCTCTATTCATTCAGCTAGGGGTACTTTTTTGTCTCTCCCTCAGGAGTATTACTACTGTCTATCTGTCTCTATTGGTCTTCCGATCTTCATTTGAGCAGGGAAGGCTGCTGCAGAAATGTCTTTGCTTCCACAGATTTAGGGAGTAGACTACTGGTGACTCGGTAGTGTTAGGTGAACGAGAAAAAGCATGTCTTTGCCTTGTGTCACAGTGAAATATTTTACTGGGTGCAGTATAGTATCACAACAACAACAGTTCTAACCACAGATTAGAAATCCACTGTGGGGAATATACTACAATCAGAGAACAAAACCTACTTCATGCCCCAGTAGAGCTTACGATTCCAGTATAAGGAAAGAAACTAGAGATGGATATAGATTGAAGGGAGCACAGGAGTCATCTGTGACTTATTATGATGAATTGCCGTTCTTACCTCAAAGACACTGTTGAAGTAATTTGTCCAGCTCTTCATCTTTCAAAAGTAAGCTGGACAAAGTGCCAAGACACAGTTGAAAGATTTGGGTGTTTCAATTTTTTTTAGTAAAAGAAATTTTATCTTTCAGTTTCTGATTTCTGTTTCCCCAAGGAAGAGCTTCTGATGCATGTTGCTTTAACCTGCTTGATAAAAAGGCATACATTTGCACTCCCTTATACATAGGTGGATGTATGCACACAAAATGGGCACATGCACGCATTAGAATTTGGACTTTGATATGTTAATTTTAATTCCTAATAACACTTATTTAATTTTAGAGGAAATGAATACATACACTTTAATGTTAAACAATTCTCTTTGCTACAAGAAATAGGGTTAAACTACTGAAGAAGTAAGAACTAGATCTTGTGTTTTCCTTTATCTCCTCAAACCATCTGCAATTGTTTTACATCTTACTATACCCAAGTTTCTTCCATGAAACATCTCCGATGTGCTGAAGCAGTAGATTACCTGAAAATGACTCAGTAACTCAAATGCTGTCTCATCAGACAGAATACGGAAAGATGAAATGAAATGAACTGCAGGTTCCAAAAGAGAAGCAAGAAAAAAAAAAACAATAAAAACCCCCATTATATGCAAATTATATTTAAATTCTCTGACACATTAGATCTTCTTTCTATTGCCAGTCACTGTTCTAGTTTCTTGCAGGTTAGGAAAAACACATGCCTGTGCAGTAAAGGTCAGCCTTTTCCAATCAAATATAAACATTAATTTTAAAAATGTGTATTTTCTGATTGGCTCTTTACCCTGTTTGATGCAGGGAATATGCTTGTGTCTGTCTTGCTTCTACCTGTGTTTTTCTTTTGCCTCGGAAACAAATGAGAATGGCATCCGCATTGTTGCTGAGATATGAAGTCAACACAACCTGATACACTATGGTAATGGTAATGAAAGAACATGTGACATTTCAGTCTAACATTTTAGTGACATTTACTGGCATTTTAGCTTAAAAATGTGTTGAATAAAGATTTTTCAGATTTGGGTCCAAGTCTGAACTTATTTATACTGGATGTTAAAGCATAACTTTCCTTAGTTTCTGGAGTAAATGACCAGAGCTAAGTTCCTAGACAATGTTTCTCAAACTGTGGCATACAGCCCTTTCGTGGTCATACATGAGTCACAAAAATCACAATAGCTTAGACTTGCTGGGCACAGCTCTGTCCTTCTACAAGTGTTCTCAGTAATTTTAATTAGTTCTCATCCCTCTGCCCTAGATGAACAAAGCTTCTGCCAGGAATAAAAGGTGCAGGTGCTGCAGGAGTTTTCAGAGCAGAAAAGAGGGAGAAGAAAGGAGAGTCATGAGAAGAGACCGGAGCCCATAAATGGGTGTCCTGGTTTCAATTGACATAGAGTTAATAATCTTCCTAATAGCTGCTGTGTTTTGGATTTAGTATAAGAATAACGTTGATAACACATATTGTTTTAGTTGTAGCTAAGTAATGTTTACAGTAAGTAAAGGACTTTTTCAGCTTCCCATAGAAGGTGAGAGGGAGCTTAGAGAGAACAAGTTGGCCAAAGGAATATTCCACACCAGACATGTCATGCTTACTATATAAATGGGAGTTGGCCAAGGGGCAGAGACTGGTGATCACTGCTTGGGACGGGCTGGTCAACCAGTCTTCAGGTGGTGAGAACAATTTGTGTTGCATTACTTTATTTTGTATATTCTTTTACCGTTATTATAATTATTACTTTTTTCTCTTTAGTTACTGTTCTATTAAACCACCTTTATCTCAACCCATGAGTTGTTACGGTTTTTTTTTCCTATCCTCCCCCTGCTTTTTCTCCTTCTTCTCCTTAGTCTACTGGTGTGGGGGGTAGGGGAGGGCATGAAGTGAGTGAACGGCTGCATGGTCCTAGTTTCTGGCTGGGGTTAAACCATGACAATGGGTCATGTTCACAGCAGTTCAAGAAATACTGTTGCAAAGAAAAGAAAATGCTTTATTTTCTGCTGTATTAGTGCAAACGTTAATGGAAAGGCTCCCAGTTACAGTATCTGTACTGCAAGAAAGCAGAATAATGCTAGGAACTGAGACCAGAAATGATACAGAACAACATCTTGCATCCCCCTTCATTCACGCAGCCATCGCAGTGCACCAACTGTCATGGAACAAACCTGGCCAACCTACTTTAGCTCTAGAGAAATACTGCCCAACGTCATACTTTGTCCGTAGGTGGGGAAGCTGGGTAAAGTTTTGATAGGAGAATAGAATCTATGTGTGGCTGCATGCAGATAAAGGCTAGATCCTTCAACTGAAAAAATTCCATAGGCACTGAAGAACGACACTCTCACCTCAAAGTACAGGAGGGAGAAATTGAGTGTTAATGCCTACTTCCCACAGCTCTTCAACTGACTTCAAGGTTTTGGTCCTAATCTTTGTGGGCTCCATCGCTTTCCCAGACCCTGGAATCTTTTCAGTCCCTTTGCAAAATGACATAACATTACAACAAGGAAAGTAAAGCCATGCCAAAAGAAGTTGTATGGGAGCAGAAGTAAATCTGCAATGTGGAATTCTCCCTGGAACTCAGTTCCTCACAAATCTTCCCATCTTTTGCTTGAAATTCTATGTGCATTTCATTGACTTGGCCTTTTCTAAAATAAACACATTATAGCAGATAAATTAATAGCTGCTCAATCACTGCTATCCCTCCACAAAACAACAAGGAGGGCAAGTAAACAAGGTGTGATGGTATTTCATTAAGGATAAGCATTTCATGATGGAACATTTTATTGTAATGATTGGGGCATAACAACTCACATGGAACAGAACTATGTTTTCCAGCTGACTCTAGAATATAGCTTGTCCTGCCTGAGAACACAGTATTTACCTATCTAGGTCTTCACTATTCATAGAAGAGACATAAAATTACCTCTTCCTACAGTCACTAGCACCTCCAATATCAGCCCTAGAAAATTAAATTTCATATGCAATATAAATGAAGTATGAATGTTCTGCAGAGCTTGTTACACTACCCAAGGTGTTCTATACTCTCATCCAAAGCCTTTGGAGACAAATATCTAGCTAGATAAACACAGCTTCTATCCCAGAAAGACATATACCTCAGGTTATTTAGATGTACCCAAACCACTGAAATCAAGACAGCAACTCAGGGCAGCAAAGCTTGTTATAAATCTAAATCCAAACAAAAATATTTTCAGAATCAGAGCTCAGGAAAATACTGAGGATAACTATAAAAAGAATACATGAATAATCTTTTATAGTTAGCTGTATTTTTATTTTCCTTCCCACTCTATCTCAAAACTGACTCTCTGTAGGCTCCAGATAGCAGAAGCCTGCAGAGAAAGCAATCCCAATGCCACCCCCACCCTCTCTAATCTACTTTTATTATAATTAAAGTATAAATCATACAAATTAAATTTTCACAAAAGCCTCTATTGTTTTACATTTACTTCAATTTTTATTCCGCCATTGCAGATATGTTGTTTCTTTATTCATCATCAGAGACATTTTTAAAATGTAGGAAGTGACATGATGGGGTAAATGTATGAAGGAACAAAAGACAAATCTTTTGGCTGGCTCATATTAGTGACTATCATCTGATATTCTTCCTGCAGTAAGTACATGGCAGAGAAGGCCCATTTTAGAAAAGTGTTAAATATCCTACACCATGCTGCCTACAAATTATTTGATGGCAATTATGGTTAAAGCAATAATAGCCATGGAGAAGGTGCCACTGGATAATTGCAGTCACTTGATGTTAACATGTTATAAACAGAGCATTTCAACCTTCAATATTAGAACTGTTTCAATTAGAAAATGAAAATATTTTTAATTACAAATTGAGTTAAAAACCACCCCAAACAGAAGAAATAAAATTTTTTGAGCAAAATATTTTTGGAGTGGACACTTCCAAAGGATTGTTCCCATAATTTTTTGGATCAGCCACTGAACTGAAAAGTCCATAGAGAACGCAATAGTGTTCTTTAACTACAAACATGGCGCTCTTACTTCACATTCAGGTGTATTGCTAAGTCTATTTCTTATGCTTCATATAACTAGAAGGTATTTAAGACAATGTTTTTCTCTTATATGTTTTCAGAATACTGGAGACCTGATCCCCGCCCATGCCTGTCCATGATTACGTTATAGAAATAATGAATCTAATAGGAATAAAAGGGGTCTAAAGTTCCTAACTGTTGTTTACAGTTATTGAAAAGATTCTCTGAGACACTGTTAAACTGCAGAAGGAAATATTTACCTGCTGGAATGGCCATTTCCAAACTACAAACCCCTCCTTTTTTCACATTTTCTGTAAAAGAGGAGTAAGAACAAATACTGAGGGTTTGCACCACAGGATGTTCATGCCTCTTAGGGCTTGGCAAAAGACTCCTTCTGAATTAGCTAATAAATAGATGCAAGCCCCCCTTGCTACACGCTGTTGATGTTACATCATTCCCAGTCCCACCTCACAGTTACGGCTTTGTTTGTTCATTTTGTGGAACACAGAAACTTTCTAATTTGCCTTCTCTTAGACGTAATTACAACATACATGAAAGAGTAGAGATGATTTTGTCAAGGTTATTATAGTAGTAAGATAACAGATCCTTAGAAGTGACTTTTCTTGCTCAGACGTATAAATGTTACAGAATGATTGAGATTGGAAAGGACCTCTGAAGGTCATCTTGTCCAATCTCTTTTTGCAATGGGTAAAAATAACTGCCGTATTTACAGGAAACAGATTCTTTCTGTGCTCTGATCTAAGATGGTATGAAAGTTTGTGTATTGCTAGATTTATATTCAGGAGACAAAAAAATATTTTTTTAAATCTAACCACAGAACTTGGGTCTTCTGAGACTCAATTCAAAGTTCCTAATTAGCTCTTTTACCTATATATCCACTTTCTGCCTATTACGATGAAATAGAAATTGGCCATGAGGGAGAAGGCTGCTGATAAAGAACAGAAAATACAAAGATATATGCTGAGATACCAACTGACAACTAGGCGAAAGGTGAAAATACATAATCTAGAAGAAGGTAGGGAAAGGCAAAGAGCAACATGGGCCAGTGGTTGTGCATGAAATGATACAGTGCCTGGAGGACCCTGGGGCTGACAAAACCAAGGTGCAGAGTATGAAGACCAGGACAAGTGGCTGCTTCTAGAAGGTGGCATTTTTGTGTATGTAGCTCTTAAACATGTGTTGATTTGCACATATGCACTTAGCCGCTGATCCATGACTTGGGGTGTGCTATCAGACCTCTGCTGTTTATTTTCCCTTTATGTTTGACAGCCTTTGTGTTTGCCTTTAAACAAGTATTTTTGCTGCCCAGTGAGACAGAAGCAAACAGAGAAGGTTGTTAATAGGGTATCTGCACTACCATGGCAATCTCCTTGGGAGATAGCATGGAGGTTCAGCCAGCATGGCTTTGTCTCGCAGCCAAATCACTTTTCAAACAGCTTGTCCAGACCCAGAAGCTTTTCCAGCAGCCTGCGTGCTGCAGAAGGCCACACGGTTATTCTGCTAGAGAGTGGGAACCTGCCGAGCCAGAACTCTGTCACTTCATTAAGTAAGAGTTTTTGAGGAAGCTGTGTGAATTAATCAGGGAGTCAGACAGCAACTTGACTAAATCACTGAGCAAGAGTCCTACAGTAGCAATGAGTTATTGTGTCCCCTGCTCTAGGGGAAAAGGAACACATGTGTCAGGAGCTATGTTGACTGTATAAAATGACCTGGAAAAATTACTTGGGGATCTTTTGCAAAACAGGAAAAAAAAGTGTGTGTATCTCTCTCTCCCCAGAGAGCCATTGTCAGAGAACAGTGGCTAGATGTTTATTTTCTCCTCAGCTGAAAACCCAAGGATAAACCCAGGATATTTCAATTGTTTCTATGCATTACACAGAGAGCAACAGAATTAGGAAAAAAGGAAAATATTGCCTTTTAAAAATTGTTGCTCTGATAGAGAAATCTGATTTGCAACTGTGAAAAGTTCAAGCTGTTGTATTCTGCAAGCAGCAGGCTTGTGTTACCAATGGAGATTGCACAAAGCCTGCCTGGAGTCTCTGGTGTGTAACTGGGCAAATAGAAAAATGGATGTACTCAAGCTTGAGTACTTAATGGTTATTAATGGAGAATCTACGGTACAGTATGTTGATCATTAATATATATGCCCTATTCTCGCATTGCACACGTGTAACAGCAGTTCACCCAACACCTAACATGCAGGAAGGCCACAGTTAGGCATTTCACGGGATCACGGAATTTTCAGAGTTGGAAGGGACCTCTAGAGATCATCTAGTCCAACTCCCCTGCTGACGCAGGAATGTTTAGAGCACATTACTCAGGACTGCATCCAGGCGGGTCTTGAAAATCTCCAGAGGAGGGGACTCCACAACCTCCCTGGGCAGCCTGTTCCAGTGCTCCGTGACTCTCACCGTAAAGAAGTTTTTCCTTATGTTTCAATGGAACTTCCCATGTCCCAACTGGTGCCCGTTGCCCCTCGTCCTGTCACTGGGAACCACTGAAAA